>BSBK01001661.1:2500-602500 GCA_027943335.1 Chamaecyparis obtusa | reverse complement strand
TATTGGTTCAGGGAGAGATAGAAGATGATACTATGTCTTCGCATGATGAATTGTTTGAGACATTGACCTAGAAAGTTGCATGGCCTTAGGGGGAGCATTCGATGCAGATAAAAAAATATATCCAGCCCCTGTTTATGTGGACTAAGCTCATTCAAGATTAGGTATGGTATGTACAGATACTATAGAGAATGTGGTTGAGAGCGCAACATCTAGAGATTCATTTTCTATGTTTGCAAGAGTTATTTTGACTGGACAACATGCAAAGTTGATCTACCTATGATTAATGCACTTACTCAACTTGTGAAGGATAAAAGAGCTTGAAGGACATCATTTCTCTATCATTTGTTGATCATTGACTAAGGAGAGCAGAGTTGTGAAGCATTTTAGTCATCTAACAGAGAGATTGTGTGATCGCATGAGGCAAAGTTCTAGATTTTAGCATGATAAAGGTATTTAGACTTATATTGTTTGAGAAACTATGGATGCACTAGTAATCTTTGATTTTGTGGATAAACCTAGGTATAAGTTTAAGAGATCCATTTAAGTCTTGTGAGGATGAACCAGAAGGAGCATTTTCACAAACCCCTATCAGTGTATTGCATGTAGAGGACATTAGGGTATATATACACTGAAAGTATAAAATCATAGGAGATGTAAACATCTATAGTGAATTGGATGCAATAATAGAAGCAGATGGACCAATGGTATAATATTTTAAACACCTAGAGGACCATTCTATCATTAAGCTAACCCTACTAGCGGAATTCACTGAAATTGAATGGTTTAAGATAGTTCTTAGTAGAATCCATGATCATTTCATATGGATTGGAGAACAAATAGTGAAGATATGTACATAGATGATTCATGAAATAACAGGTTTAGATAATGATGGAGCCCTTCTAGTAGTAGAGAAGAATATAAGGAAAAAGGTGGAAACCCTAACCCATTCAAAATGGGATAAGAGAGAAATGACAGTCAATGACATCTTTTAGCAAGATGTTAGATTAGTGGAAATGATATTAGGCTAAAAAAATTTCTATAGCAGTAGACCTAACTCGGTATCAATTGGAGTTATCATGATGGCTTATAGGATGGTCAAGGAAAACAAGAAGTACAACCTTTGTGAAGTTTTTGCACAACAGTTTCTAGAAAATGTAAAGGTTATTAAGAAAGATAGGACTAAAACATTCAAGTTTGGATTTTTTTTGGTTAACATGTACGTTGATATTATTCAAAAATTCCCTAGCATACACCATAGGACATGGAAAGATAATGTACCTACTGGAATTTAGATCTCAGAGAGCTACCAAAGACAAGACAAGAATTGGGTAGATGAAGAGTTATTTGGCATGACCAAGATTCTACAAAGGTAGATGAAAGAAAGGTATAGGATACCTAAGGATCTAGTTGAGAAGTATCAGGACACTATATGTTTCATGGTTGAAATTGATAGTGTATGTTTTGAGGCAGTGGAACCTAGAAATAAATTGTGTTACCCTATGGGGTATGAAGTCAATTCTGAGATTCTAACCATGCAGGTAGAGAATGCATAGGCAACCAAAATAGACCCTACTAAAGAGAGATGGGGAAATTATAGGGAAAAGTAAAAAAAATTTAGAGAAGAACAAGAAAGAGAAAGATCAATAAAATTGTGGAGGATATCACTACAAAGGTAGGAATCACTAGGGAGTAGCTGAAGAACATAAGATCTAAGATGATAGAAGCATCTCCCAGTATGGCTATTGATGCACCTACTCCTTCTAAGGTAGATAAGATAGTTAATCCTACACCAGACATAATTGACCTATCACCTACACAAGAGAAGACAATAGAATAAATTTCACTTGTGAACATTCCTAGAATATCTACAAGATCTACCAAGCAGAGTAGTCCTAAGGTAAAAGAGGTAGAAGTGAAAATGAAGAAGAAAGAAGAAAAATTAATTGAGAAAGAAGTAAAAGTATCACAGAGGGATCCACAAACTCTATGGAAACCAGACCTTAAATCATTGCAGAAGAGAGTAATAAAAGATGGAAAATTGAAAATAGTAGACAGATATTATGAAATATATGATTCTGATAACCAAGCAATCATTGAAGATGCTATAATTGAATTTATATTGGTTTTTAAGAAAAATATGTTAGAGATAGAAGGGAGTATCCCTAAGGAACTGTATAAAAGATTAGAGATTATAAAATAGTTGGACCAATCAGAAGATGAGAACATAAGGAACAAATCTATTGAGGACATGTTACATGTTATCTCAATACAAGAAAGGGAGAGGATAATTAATGAATTGAAACCTTGTTGAGGACCAAGGATAGATTGGTAAAAATCATGGCAAGGAAATATGATGAAGTAATAGAGGACACTCAAAAGGCACTAGATCAAGTCCTAATGAGTGATATGCCGAAGAAAACCTCACCTCCCAAGGTCACCAAGCCTACACCTTTGGGATTGGGAGAAAGTTCCAAGATTGTAGAATTAAAAAAGCAAGTGAGGCTAGCATGCAACCATACTTCTTTTTCTCAGGTTTTCCTGTGACCCTTGACACTTCTCATGATGTAAATGATCCATTTCTAGACAATTTAGATAGCGTGATGGAAGTTGAAGTACAAGGACGGATAGAGGAGGAGAAAATAGAGGAGAAATAGGAAGAGAAGCTACGGGAGAAGGAAATACAGCAAGAAGAAAGGAAGGAAGAAGAAAAAAGAACAAAGAAATTAGTTGAGGTTAGAATGGAACAAAAACAAGAACCTGACACCTCTTCTACTCTATTTTTGGCAAGTATGACCAAACCAATGAGTGATGATGTAGAGAGAATGGATGAGGATGAGCTCACGAGGCTATCTTTCATGGCCTTTGCTAAGGCTAAGGAAAGGTCAATACATAAAGGGGATAAAATAGTAAAAGTAATTTCTAGGGCTATAGAGATAGTAAATAAATTACTTCCTACACTAATTATCTTTCAAGGAAAGGATGAAGCTGAGAACCTAGGTATGGCCCTAGATGGTTTTGATAGTCACTTTGAGTCACTGCTGAAGATTATAGAGGATAAGGTAGAGAAGACGTTCTTGGAGAATAAATTGAGAGAAGTATGCCATTCCATCTAATGGGACTTAGACATTCTCAAAGCTACTACACTTAAGGCTAAGATTTGTGTAGTACAAGGTAGAATGATTTGCAACTACTGCATAAATCCTTGTAGATATATAAAGAATATTGAAGACATTATAGCCAAGGATAGGTCTACCCTTGATAGTCTGATGGACAGTTGTGAAACATATTCACAAAGTTTGATTGAAATGGATAAACAAGCATCCAAGCTATTGGAAAAGATTAGTGCTCTAGAAACGGAGAAAGGGAGGGTGATAGAAAGATTTGGCTTGTTGAAGAGCCTAATAACTCCTAAACTTTCAATGCTTGAAACTCATCTAACAAAGATGGAAAAGGTAGAAGGATCAATGTCTAAAGTTATACCCACTAAGCTTAAGGCAGCAGAGACAACATCATATGCACTGAATGGATTGATCCATGTCAGTGAGATTTTGATCAAATCATGGGTTGAGGAAGTGAAGACCTTGGAAAATGCTTTCCAAGATATCTTAAAACTGGTGAGTAAGAACTAAGCCTTTTTGTGCTTAGAGAGTTTTTGAAATTTTGTAAGTACCTTTGCC
This sequence comes from Chamaecyparis obtusa, assembly GCA_027943335.1. Taxonomy (NCBI): domain Eukaryota; kingdom Viridiplantae; phylum Streptophyta; class Pinopsida; order Cupressales; family Cupressaceae; genus Chamaecyparis; species Chamaecyparis obtusa. Next base: position 598,823 of record BSBK01001661.1, on the reverse strand, counting down.
ATTGTTGTCAAAGGGAGAGGAAGAGAAGAGAAAAATGAAGAGAGGAAGAGTAGAGAAGAGAGGAAGAGAAGAGAAGAGTAAATAAGGAGAAAATAAAAGAATTTTAAAAAAAAAGAAAAAGAACAAAAAAAAGATATGTATATAAGTAGAAGGGAGATAGTGCTTAAACACTTAGTCATTTTTTGCTAAGTGTTGCCATCAATGCCAAAGGGAGAGATTATTAGCAAGTGATGTTTTCAAGCACTAGGGATCACTTGAGGGTTGTCATTTATGGAAACACTTATTTTGGAGTGATCGCATGCAAAGAGTTTTGGTACTGGAGTCACAGTCATGAAAATGACTAAGTACAGAATCAGGATAGCAGTATATTGTGTTATAGTTTTGGTTACCGATGATCATGTATGATGTATTATGGCTTGAAAAGTTTGTAGAAGGAATTTTGGGATATGTATATGCTTCAGTTAAGATTTCATGTGTTTTGGTGATCATATCAATGAGATATAGTAATCTAAAGGTATGCGAAGATAGAGGATCAGTGTAATAGGGCACACCAACAGTTGTGATGATTGAGAGAAGGATAATGGATATGGTAACATGTTAAGTCAGATGGATAAAGTATATTGTTGTCACTTTGGTAATATAAGATCATCAACTCTATGTTTATCATTTATATAATTTATTATTATGTTTTGTATGATATTTGTGAAACCGATTGGATGGCAAATTTTGTATAAGTATAGAATGTTTTGTGGAAGAGATAAGTATGATTGTAGATAATATGATGACGATGGGATAATGTGAATCTGAGAGTAGAGAGAAGATGCAAGATTAGTATTTGACAAAGCTACAACTAGAATTATCTAAGGAAAGGAAGTACTTGTATTGTTCATTTTGGATAACTCTTTTGAGACAATTTTTTGATTGTAAGAGTTGTATGCTCATCACCTTTAACCAAGTATTTGTATCCCCTAATAGGGTTTTGTATTCCTCTAACAAGGAAATGTACTATGTAACAATTAGATCCTAACATGGATATAATATTTTAGTGCATAGTTGTGGGTACCATCCCCTCCAGGGTTTTCCCTTGGCCAGGGTTTCCTCAAGAACAAATCATGGTGTCATGAGCTATGTGTTGTCCTTATATGTTCTTTTCATTTCAGTATTGTTATGGTTTATTTATAATTGGTTGAAGTTTAAATTAAAGTGTAGTAATATTGATTCACCCCCTCTCTCAATATTACCTAATCCTAATAGGAAATAGGGATGATAATCTCCCTACTCAAAATAGTGGACATCAATGGATAAAATGAGGTGTCTAGACCTGACGAGGACATGCATGATTTTTCCCACTCGTAGGCCATTGTGCAGTATAGCAATATCTCCACTGAGAAGTTTGTGATTGAAGCCTCCACAAAGTATATTGCTAAGAAGGATAAAGGTAGTGGAGGATGTAAAAGGAGGAAGATAATGAGAAGAGATAGCTCTACATCAATTGGAGCAGGCAATGAATTTGTAATAAAAAAGAAAAAGGGGTAGGCCCAGTGGTTCTATAGCTAGTAAAGAAACTAGGAGAGGGTCTAAGATCCTATTTCATAATTGTTATAATTACTTGAAGGTCCTTATGGTCACTAATCCTTAATTGTTTCTATGGATTTTAATTTCTTATCTTAGAACATTGGGGGGTCATATTCCCCTAACAAGAAGTATGTAATTATAAGATTCCTTAGATCCCAACCAAATGTTGAATGTGTTCCTATTACAAGAGTTGAAAGTGGTGCAATTTGGCGGTACCCTAAATTTTGAGAATTTAGGAGTCCCAATCCATTATCAAGAAGAAATTTTCTCCATACTAAAAAAATCAAAGGAAGGAAACTTTATGACACAAATAAATAGAACTAACTAATCGAAGCCTTCAAAAAATGCTGGAATTTCAACCTGCTGCAAAGATGATGCCGACAGAGGCTAACGATGGTTGAATTTTAAAAATATAAAAATGACCCAGTTTAGAAAATCAAATTTCCTATGTCCAATAAAAATATTAGCTTTCCACAAGGTGTTTTGGTTTTTTTACCAGACCCAAATCTGAAAGTTAGGTAAATATTTTTTAGTTAGTTTATTGTTTTTTCAAAATAATTTGTAATAAGGGTTGTGTTTTTTCACCCTAAAGAGGTGTGAAAGCCACTCAAACACATATATATATGCATAATGTAAAATGTAAAATTTAAAGAGAGAGGATACAACAATAAAAATTATAAAAAAGGATCTCTTACAGTTTATAAAAAAATAATTCTATATCCTTGGATTATATGTTGGATGTATCAGCAATACTCCTATGATAATGGAAACTTTTAATGCAATATCAAAGTTCCAGATGTTCTTAAAATTTTGGTGATATTATTCTATCTTATGTCTTTGTTTGAGTTCTTTGGATTAAATCAATGATTTAATTTGATTGATAGTACAATTGATTTGGTTATTTTGATGAACTCTAAACTAGAAAAATTAGAACATGTGTATTGATTGGTCAATATTGTGTTCTATCTTATTGGGCTTCTAGAAGGAAGTTAAAATCAATAGCACTAGATTATTGTTTCCTTAAAAAATTTAATCAATTAAAGCATCGTCAAAGTGATAACAAACTATCTTAGAGGGGCTATTTGTTGTCTCCAAAGTTATACTAACAAAAAAATTAGATGAAGATTTAATATATTTCACCCTAATAATAAGGCACTAGTCTAACATATTGTGTTGGAGGTTTCACTGTTGGTTACAGATAGATATAATCTGGGATTAATCAATAGACATCCTAATGAAAACAATTTCAAGCAATTCACAATTTATTTTCAATTCTAAATAAAGTATACAATCAAGGTAGTTTCAGTTTTCAAAGTAATCAGATTTCAAAAGAAGTATAATAATCTTCTATAAAAATCCTTAGAAGATCCTAAAGTATAGGCCTACCATCCTTGGTCCTATAGATCCTAAATTGTAGAATTTCACATCCTAGAAAGAGTGTAACTTGTTAGTTGGCCAAATCCCTTTGGGTTTCTCATAATTGGAAATCAAAATCCATAGGAAATCCAATTTGTTGCTTTGGGCACCAACAAATTGGTGACTCTGCTAGGGAGTTGTCTATGAAAGACAACATTGAAGATTACCTAGAAGCTATGGTGATATAAATAAGACTCTACTAGAGATAGAACTCAGAATCAGTTTGATGCAAGAGCATCTCGGGTCCTTGGCAATCTTGTGTCACCAAAAATATGTTTGAATTTTTTTGTGTTGCTCAATTCCTACTTTGACCGAGTTGGTTCAGTGTTAGTCAGTTTCCTTTGTTCACCAATGTTTGTTAGTTATCTCTCTACCACTCGGTGAATTTCCCTATCACTCGGTGATGCTTGTCTGGCACTTGGTTTCCTTGATTACCGAGTTTTTTATTTTGGATTTTTGTTGAGGCTGACTCTTGCATTTATATTTGGTCACATATTTAATGATGGTATCTATAATTGGGAAGTGTGTGGACCTAGATCTGGTTGTTCTTTCCATTGATGGTGGATTTGAAGGCTAACTTGGTTTGGTAGCCTCTTGTATAAATTTAGTTGTTTGATCAGAGTTTAGGAGTTAGTTGTTGGATAGAAGATAGAAGATAGAAAATTAGAGATTGTTGGTAGATCCTCACATGTTGGAGGACTTCTGTACTTGATTTTAATATCTAGCCTAAAGAGGGAAGACCTTACAGCCTGGCATGTATGAATCAAATTGAGGATAATATATGAAAGTTTCTGCATTCTCTCTCTCACTTGTTGTGTTGTTGCTTCTACGTGTGATCTTTGCAAGGTGGATCTGGTTAGGGTGTGCCTTTTTCCCCTCTACCCATTCTCCCTTGCATTAGGTGGTATTAGAGCGAAGTGGGATCTAGATCTAGGTTTGAGGGTTCCTTCTTGTCAAACCCTAGTTGAATTGTTGTGGGGTAGCAGATTGCGATATTTCCTACAATTGCATAGTTTTTCAAGATGGTTCATGGGAGGTGAGATGCGGATCCAAGATTGGTATACATGTTGAGACAACTTTCTACTAGATTGGAAGTTGTTGAAACAACCTAGAGAAGAGGAAGACATCTTGAAGATGTTAGTGATGATGAAATTAAGGAAGAAAAAGTTGATGTAAAACTTGCACCGGCGTCGATGGATCAAGGTGAGGAAAGATTGTTGAAGGAATTGACAAATCTAAAGTCTACACCACACTTTAATCCTCCTGAGTATAGTGGAAAATTGGATTCTGATGAATTAGTGGACTAGATCACCGAGATGAAAAAGTATTTTGAATATGAGAATGTACTTGAGGAAAAGAAGGTAAAAATTGCAAGCACAAAGTTGAAGAGTCATGCATCCTTATGGTGGGAACATCTACAATTAGACAGAAAGAGGAAAGGTAAAGACAAAATCAAGGTATGCAATAAGATGATGAATAAATTGAAAGGAAATTTCTTACCTTGTGATTATCAGATTAACCTAGTTAGGAGAATGCAAAGTTTGAGGTAGAAAGATAGCTCAGTAAAAGAATATACTAAGGAATTCTATAGATTAGATATCAGATCTAGACATGATGAAGATGATGTGGAAAGAATTGCTAGATACCTGAATGGTTTGAGAGTTTCCATCCAAGAATAAATCAGTTTGGTCAAATTGGAGAATATTGAAGAGGCTTATCAATTTGCATTGAAAGCTGAGGTGAAATTGAACAAGAGACATGAGAAAAGACAAAGAGGTAGAGGTGGTAGATTCCCTAGAGGAAGAGGTAGATCTCATGGTGAAAATAGTAGATCTAAACCTAAAAAGACAAATCTAGATAAAGGCAAGACTGAGTGGAAAGGAGAAAGTTCATCTAGAGGTAGAGGCAGTAACTACCGAGGTGGTTATAACCAAGGTGGATTCTGAGGAACTTGTTATAATTGTGGAGAAGAAGGACATAGATCATTTGAGTGCACACATGCAAGTAAGAAGGTTAGTAACAATAGAAATGCTTTGGTGCAAGAATAGCCACCGAATGAACCTGAGAAGGAAAATAACTTAATGGTAAGGAGAGCACTTTGGAGTGAAAGTAATAAGGAAGATACGGTATGGAAAAGGTTGTTCAAGACCAAATGTAGAGTTTCTGATGAAATTTGGAAGGTAATCATTGACAGTGGTATCTCAGAGAATCTGGCATCTGAGGAAATGGTCACAAAGTTGCAGTTGAGAAGGTTGGAACATCCAAAGCCCTATCATATTTCATGGATCAAAGATGAGCATACACTCTTGGTAAGTGAACAATGTTATGTGAATTTGAAAAATGGAAAGTACTATGAAAAGGTGTTATGTGATATCATGCCTATGGATTGTTTTCATATTTTTTTGGGTAGACCTTGGCAATATGATAGACATGCTATATATGATGGGAGATTGTATAAATATACTATTTGGGCTGATGGAAGAAGACAAATCTTGTTACCTTTGATTGAAGAACCTATTAGTAATGTTTGCACATCTGTGAAATTTTTCTTGATGGAAGGAAGAAATTTTGTTAAGGATTTGAAGAAGAATGATGTATGTTTTGTTGTGATTCTTAAAAAACCAAGAAAACAAAGGATAGTGTTCTTGAGGAGATTGATAAGTTACTCACTGAGTATAGTGAAATTATTTTTGATAATTTACCTGATGGTTTACCACCAAAGAGAAGCATTGATCATTGCATGGATCTAATCCCTAGAGTCAGTTTACCAAATAAGGCACCACATCGGTTGACACCTACTGAGAAGCAGGAATTGAACCGACAAATTCAAGAATTTTTGTAGAAAGGTTTGATTAGAGAAATTTTGAGTCCTTGTGAAGTACATGTTGTATTGGCACCTAAGAAGAATTGAGAATAGTGAATGTGTACTGATTCTAGAGCAATTAACAAGATAACAGTGAAATACAGGTTTCCTATACCGAGAATGAATGACATAATGGATAGTTTGACTGGAGCAAAGTATTTTACCAAACTTGATTTGAAAAGTGGGTATCATCATATCAGAATCAGAGAAGGTGATGAATGGAAGAATGCTTTCAAGACAAAAGAAGGTTTGTATGAGTGGTTGGTTATGCCTTTTTGTTTAACTAATGCACTGAGTACTTTTATGAGGTTGATGAATGAATTTTTGAAGAAATTCTTGGGTAAGTTTGTGATTGTATACCTTGATTCAATATTTTGATATTCAATAAGATAAGAGAAGAACATTTGTTTCATGTTAAACAAGTATTACAGAGGTTGAAAGAAGAAAAGTTGCTAATAAATCTGAAAAAGTATTCCTTCGTGAAAGAGAAGATTGTGTATTTACGATTTGTGATTTCAGCTGATGGTTTGAAGATGGATCCTGAAAAGGTTGAAGCTATTTTGAATTGGCCTACACTTGAGAATGCTAGTGAGGTAAGATCATTTCGTGGTTTGGCAAGTTTTTTACTGAAAGTTCATTAGGAATTTCATTTCAATTTGTAATGCTATGACTGAGACTATGAGAGGAGATAAAAGAGAATTCAAGTGGACACATGGAGCTAATAAAAGTTTTGAGACTCTAAAGCAGAAGGTTGTTGAATTGCCTGTGTTAGCATTTCTTAATTTCAATAAAGTATTTCAAGTGGAATGTGATGCAAGTAGAAGTGAAATTGGAGCTGTGTTGAGTCAAGAAGGTAAACCTGTTTCTTTCTTTAGTGAAAAGTTGAATGATGCAAAAAGGAAATATTTTGTGTATGATCAAGAATTCTATGTTAGTGTTCAAGCCCTAAAGAAATGGATACATTATTTGATACCGAGTGAATTTATGTTGTATATCGATCATAAGGATTTACAGTATTTGGGTAGTTAGAATAAGTTGAATCAGAGACATATGAAATGGGTTGAGTATTTGCAGAGTTATACATTTGTGATAAAGCATAAGAGTGGAGTCACTAACTGAGTTATTAATGCATTGAGTAGAAGAAGATCTTTGATGATCGAGATGAAAATTGAAGTTCTTGGCTTTGATGACATGAGAGATTCTTATGAATTTGATCCTAGTTTTTTTGAGTCGTGGAGAAAGTGCAAAGAACCTATTCAAGATCAACCGAGTACTAAATGGGAAGAATATTTTATTCAAGAAGGTATGTTGTTTAAAGGTATCCAGTTGTGTATACAGAGATGAGCAATGAGAACTAATTTGATAAAGGAGAAACATAGTAGTGGTTTGGCTGGACATTTTTGTGTTGATAAGACATTGAATTTTCTTAAGGAGAAATAATTTTGGCCATACTTATATAAATATGTTCAAAAATTTGTGAAAAGTTGTAGAATTTGTCAAGTTGCAAAAGGAGTAAGTCAAAATACTGGATTGTATACACTGATTTATGTTCCTAAGAAACCTTGGATTGATATCAGTATGGATTTTATTCTTGGCTTATCAAAGACAGTAAGAGGTATTGATTCTATATTTGTTGTTGTGGATAGATTTTCTAAAATGGAACATTTTATACCTTGTAGAAAGACATTAGATGTAGTACATATAGAAAATATTTTCTTTAAGGAAATTTTTAGATTGCATTGATTACCGAGGAGTGTTATCTATGACCGAGATAGTAAATTTGTTGGATACTTTTGGAAGACCCTTTGGAGAAAGTTTGGCATCGAGTTGAAATATAGTTCTACATTTCACCCACAAACTGATGGGCAGACAGAAGTTGTGAATAGAAGTTTGGGAAATCTTTTGAGATGTTTAGTTGGAGACACATCGAGTAATTGGGATTCTGTGTTGGCACAAGAAGAGTTTGCATACAATAATTCAGTGAATAGGATTACTGGAAAAACACCTTTTGAGATTGTAAATGGCATACAACCGAGAGGTATATCAGATTTTAGGGATATTGTTGATGAAAGAAAGAGAAGTGTTGAAGGAGTAAAATTTGTTGAGTACATGAAGATATTCCATGAAGATGTGAAACATAAGCTGGAGAAAACTAATTAGAAATACAAAGATAGAGCTGATAGATCAAGAAGACATATGACTTTTGTAGTTGGTGATGAAGTAATGGTTCATTTGAAGAAAGGAAGATTTCCTATTGGAACATATGGGAAGTTGAAAATGAAGAAGTTTGGCCCTTGCAATATTTTGAGAAAATTTGACAATGGAAATGCATATGAGATTGAGTTACCTGATGGCATGGATATATCACAGATTTTCAACATTTTTTATTTGTATGAGTATCATGAGTCAGATGAAGAAATGATAGTACCGATGGATTATCCTAAGAAACAAACAGAAGAATTTGAGCATATTTTGGAGCAAAAAATTGGCAAAAGTACAAGAGGAAAATAGTATATGGAATATTTGGTAAAGTGGAAGAATAGACCAATGGAAGAAAGTTCATGGGTTTCAAAGTCTGCATTGGATGTAGCTCGGATCATACCTATTTCATGATTCAGAGAATCATTTCAAATAACCCCAGGTGTCTGATGTAGGAGTATCTTGGGTCCTTGGCAATCCTGTGTCACCAAAAATATGTTTGAAGTTTTATGTGTTGCTTGGTTCTTGCTTTGACCAAGTTGGTTTGGTGTTGCTTAGTTTCCTTTGTTCACTGATGTTGGTCGGTTATCTCTCTGGCACTCGGTGAATTTCCCTGGCACTCGGTGATGCTTGTCTGGTGCTCGATTTCCTTGTTTACCGAATTATTTATTTTTGATTTATGTTGAGGCTAACTCTTGCATTTATATTTGGTCACAGATTTAATGATGGTATCTATCATTGGGAAGCATATGGACATAGATTTGGTCATTCCTTCTGTTAATGGTGGATCTAAAGGCCAACTTGGTTTGGTAGCCTCTTATATAAATGTAGTTGTTTGGTTAGAGTTTAGGAGTTAGTTTTTGGATAGAAGATAGAAGATAGAAAATTAGAGATTGTTGGTAGATCCTCGCATTTTGGAGGACTTCTATACTTGATTATAATATCTATCCCAAATCGTTAAGGCCTTACAACCTAGCATGTATGAATCAAATTGAGGATAATATATGAAATTTTCTGCATTCTCTCTCTCACTTGTTGTGTTGTTTTTTTCACATGTGATCTCTGTAAGGTGGATCTGGTTAGGGTGTGCCTTTGGCCCCTCTCCCCATCCTCCCTTGCATCATAGTTGTATGATTTTTTCCTTCTTATGAAGAAGGTGGAAACTCTATTCAATAAGATTTCAGTTGGTAACTCTACTAAGGGAGAAGACTCGAAAGGAAATGGTGGATATTTTTTTCAAATGTATCGATCATTTCAAAGAAATCCTTTTATTCCAGATGGCATCAAGCCATTGGATTTTAGCAATTTTGATTATGAACCTAGCAAGTTATCCCCACAACTTTCAAAACTTGTACCAAAGTTCCATGGAGAATGGATGAAGTAGCACTTCAACATTTGGGTGTGTTTTATATATTTATAGAAGATTATGAGGTTTCCACAGAGGATCTGATAATGAAGCTATTTGTCAGGACATTAAAAGACAATGTGATACAAGCATATGAATCATTACCTACACAAAGTATTTCACCTTGGAAATAATTTGAACAATGGTTTTGATGAACTACAACTGATTTAGAACTTGATTGAAGAAACTATGATTCAAGATCACTGAGCAGATTGATTAGATGTGTAATATGATTAAATCAGTATTATGTTGTCATTGATGTCAACTAGTTTGACAGTACTTATCTTGTAAGTTACTATACCGATACATTTGTAGTGAAGGAGTGAAAGAGATGAAGAACAAAAATATATACATGAGGAATATGGATATGAGAGATGAGGCTAGATGATACATTGAGGAACTTGTTGACAAGTCTATGAATTTATGTTATTGACTGGATTATGTTTCATTCATCTATGATGAGGAAAAGAGCTGAAAGACACAAAGCAGTGTTGTCGGTTGATGAAGCAATTTAGTATACACCAACAGAGTGTAGTGTATACCGAGCATAGTGTTAACCAAGCTTGTGTTCACCGACACATTTCTTTGTTAACCAAGAAGAATAGAATGAACTAAATGATTAGTTTAGCCAGTAAGATTGATGAGCTGGAAAGTGTATGAATTTGAGGTAATAGATAAAGTTTGTTACATAGATTGACGACTGACAAAATTTAAGAAAGATCTAAAGGATGAGAATCAAACATGTTATTGACACAAGTGCCAAGGTATGCTTAAGAGGAAAACTCAATGAAGATGATCAAGTAGCAAAATTTGATGGAGTAGAAGAAAATGGTTTACATGTCTATATAACAGACTGGAGATTTCACAATGAGTGTGATGTCGGAAGAGAAGGAAACTGTAGAATCATCACGTGAATGATTTTTCATGCATTCTAATCATATTGGTTAAGGAGAACCCTACTGCAAAGCATTACCAAGCAATAGAGAGTGATTACTGATGGATAGTAAGTTGAGCAATGTTTGAAATAGAATTGATTTATTGATCAGAAAGATTTGTATGAGTTGAACATTGATTTGTAATTTGCAATTGTATGAGTTGAACATTGATTTGTAATTTGCAATTGAAGTTGTATTAGGTCAGATCACCTACTATTACATATTTAACCATTGTACATAGTCAAATCTCTTAACCAAGTGGACTAAGAAAGTCTTATTATGTATCATTCATAGAATGAACATTGTTATCCGGTCAACCCCAGAGTGACTGTTGGTTGGATGATAATGGTTGGTCTTAAATCCTCTAACAAGGTCACACCTAATAGTGTGTTTGTAACCTTTAATAGGGTTGGGTCTTCACCAACCTCACTTTAGAAGAGTGAATATTTTGGGTTGCCGGTCCTAGGTGGTTTTTCCCTTCACAGGGTTTCCACGTTAAATCTCTTATGTTATGTGTTGATTGTGATGTTTTTTTTTATGTCATATTTACATGTTGCATATTTTATTTGATCAGTAACTACTATAAGTTTTAGACTAAAAATCAGTAAATGCACAGATAGTAAAAGTATTTTAAGTTATCGAGTAGTAGAAATTGAAGTATTTGTTTTTGGATTATACATTTTGTATTGGGACAGTGATTAACTAATTCACCCCCCTCTCAGTTATTCTAACAATTGGTATCAGAGCGTTGGTTGCTTTGAACAGAGTTTTAAGGACTTCAGTAAAAAGATCTCAAAATGTATAAGAGGGAAGTGCCAAAGCTGAACAAAGAGAACTTTGTGTTATGGCAGAGCCAAATGAAGTTGCACATATCTAGAATTGGGAATGCTGCACTAGAATTGATGGAGAATGGTTACATAGAACTGACACTAGGTCCCCTGACACTTGATCAACTGAAAGATAGGCATAAACATAATGTTACTATGATGGAGCTTGCTGCTGCCTACACTGATGCTGAATTTGAAGATATCAAAAGATGCACTACTACAAAAGCCATGTGGGATAAACTTTCTCAAGTTTGCAGTGGAGATGCAAATGTTAAAAGGGCTAGAGCAAAAAGCCTAAGAGGCAGATTTGATGATATGAAGATGAAAGAAGGTGAGAATATTGTGCAATATACAAATAGACTAAAAGAGGTAGTACATGCTATTAGAGAATTTGATGGACAAATTAGTGAAGAAATAGTTGTTAGAAAAATACTCAGAACCTTATTGCTGGTTTACGCAATCAAAATATTGTTAGATTAGGTGAAATACTAATCTCCCAAGAACACCTGCATGCATAACCCTGTCACATGGAAGAAGCAAAGCACAGAAGCAAGAAAAATCATGGAGGCCAAAAAGCCAGAGACATCTTATGGACATGCAAAGAGAAAATTTCTATTATGATCCAATAAGTGAATTCCTCTGAAAAGAATGTACAAAGGGTTCAACCATATAGGTGAACAATAAAACCCTAAAGCTATAAAGCAAAAAATAAAGCTAGGTTGCACATTATAATTAATAAATATATTAATTATAATGCACCTAAAAGATAGCTTAAGTAAATAGAGTAATAAATGACTTAATTAATTAAACCAAAGTGATTTAATTAATAAGCATAAAGTATGATTACTCTAACACCCCCCCTTAAGCGTAGCTCAAGAGAGAAGCTAACCTAGCACAGCTATGAAAGCAGAAAATGGGTCCCGGCAACAAGGCCTGATCAGGTACCCAGTACAAGAAAATAAACTAGATGAAGGAAACAAAGCCTCCAATCTAGGGAATGTCCCAAAGAAAGGAACAAGAAAGAGCATGAAGCATCTCCGAAGCATGAAGCTGCAAACACTGTCAGAAGAAACTGCTGGAACCCCCACTGAAGTGCATGACCAGGTAGAGAAGACAAAGTCTGAAGAGCTGATCAATCAAAGAGGTGACCTCCAAAATAGGAATGAATGAGTGTCTATATAGTAGATGAACCATCTCACCGAAATGCATAGGTGCCTAGCCACTGCATCCGCCTAGTACATAGGAACAAAAACTGAATACGTAGATCACTCAACCAAACCAAGGAAGCAATAGAGCCAACAGGTGAACCCCCCCATAATGCTGAACGGGGTGACAGGAACACTGAAATGCAATGCCAGAAACATCTACAAGAAGAAGAAACAGGAACACCTATGTGCAAAAGAAGGTACAAGCACAGGATAAAGGGCGGTGTCATAGACACAGTCTACATGGGCTAATGTCATGGAAGGTACGCTCACTTGACAAGAGTGGATGCGCCTATAGTGGAAAATGCATCAGAATCCCCCCATGGCACTTTATAACTGAGTGCGTATACAAACAAACACATAGTGTTCAAGATCCCAGATATGCAAAAGTAGGCACTTTATCTCAGTGCGTTTACAGAAAAAAGAATGCAACAGAAGAGAAGCATACAATGCTCAAAAGACAGAAAGAAGAGTGAGCTATGAACTCAGAAGAAGAGATCCCCGGACCTGTAGAACCAAGCACTCCACCAGAGGGCATAAACTGCATAACTCAGAGGAGTGAAAACCTGGAGTAGAATCTAGAAAAATAACCTCTGCCACTGAATAGCACACTGAACCAGCTTTCCGAAAATACCAAGTTTGCTGAAAACTGAGCCCGGATGTGAGAGATATAGTGTCCGGAATGCAAAAAGTACCCGTGACTTTGACTGGCAGAAAACCCCTGCAAATAGAAAAATCCAACAACCAAACTGAAAAAAACAAAAAGGTCTCGGAACCAGCTTTCCGTCGATATCTCGTTTGGCAAAAAACGCCATCGTATGCTCAAGTTACGGCAAAAACAGTGACAGGTGCTCTGGCAGGCACTTGAAAAAAAAAACCTCTGAATTCAACAGCCTGGTGCGAAAAATGAAAAAAGAATCTAGAAAAAAGCTCTGCGTATAAAACGACCGTCTCGGAATCATCTTTCCGATGATGTCTCGTTCGCCCACTAACTCCTCCGTATGAGCAAGTTATGCCAAAAAAAGCATCAGGTGCTCCAGGAAGGCAAAAAAGCAGCCCTACCTTCGAAGGCATGGTACGAAAAACGAGGCAAAAAACTCGAAAAGAAACCTCCATAATTGCATTCGTCTTGGAAAGAGCTTTTCGATGATATAAAAAACTCCCAAATACGCCTCCAGATGAAGAAGATATGGCAAAAAAAGCCCAATTACCCTTAAAACAGAGCCCTAAAAAAACATACAAATTTTTTTTAAAAAATTAAAAAGCATGTCTGCTAACATCATGCTGACGTCAGCAGAAGGCCTGGGGGCTGAATCAGGAAACCCCGGGTCATGTGGGCGACCAGGGGCTGGTGCTGGTGCCGGCGGTGGGCGGGCCAGCGGAGCGGAGGGCGCGGGCGCGGGCGGCGGGGGCCGACGGAGCGAAGGCCGCGGAGCGGAGGCCGACGGAGCGGAGGCCGCGAAGGGCGGCGGCGGCACGGGCGCGGGCGGCGGCTGGGCGAGCCGCGGAGCGGGGCCGGCTGAGGAGGCCAGCGGGGCGGCGGAGGAGCCGCGGGGTGGCGCCCGGGAGGCCGCCCCTGAAAAAAAATTTTAATAATTTTTTTTTGAAAATCGCCGTCTCGGAGTGCGTGCCAGGGCCGTACGGCCTTGGTATGCAAAAAATTTTTGCCTCAGATGCCACTGTGTCCAAAATGGACAAGTTTTATATGGATTTAGGGGTTCTTGGGCCTTCCGGACACAATGGTGGTGTCCGTTTTTGCCCAAGGTGAGCCAAATTTTGGCTCCCCCCCAGATCCACAAAAAAAAACTCCTGAAACCCTTGAAAACCTCCTGCTTCTGAAACACTTCAACAAAACACGAACAGCGAGCAACAAGATGGCTCTGATACCATGTTAGATTAGGTGAAATACTAATCTCCCAAGAACACCTGCATGCATAACCCTGTCACATGGAAGAAGCAAAGCACAGAAGCAAGAAAAATCATGGAGGCCAAAAAGCCAGAGACATCTTATGGACATGCAAAGAGAAAATTTCTATTATGATCCAATAAGTGAATTCCTCTGAAAAGAATGTACAAAGGGTTCAACCATATAGGTGAACAATAAAACCCTAAAGCTATAAAGCAAAAAATAAAGCTAGGTTGCACATTATAATTAATAAATATATTAATTATAATGCACCTAAAAGATAGCTTAAGTAAATAGAGTAATAAATGACTTAATTAATTAAACCAAAGTGATTTAATTAATAAGCATAAAGTATGATTACTCTAACAAATATCAGCTATCTGTGAGACAAGGTCTGCATCTAGTAATCTACTTACACTTGACAATTTGATTGGTAAACATACAACCTTTGAGTTAAATGACTTTGATAATAGTGTTGTACCATCTATTGAGTCTTCTTTCATGTCTTCTCTAAAGATTAGTTAGTCTAGCAGGAATAATAAAAATGATAGTGACAGTAATACCGATGATGAGCTTGATGAACTTGAAGCTCTTATGGCCAGAAGATTACCCAAAGGTAAAGGAAGGTATAGAGGTATGCTAGCTTTGGCATGCTTTAATTGTAAAGAGGTTGGTCACATCGCTACTAGATGTCCACATAAGAAAGATGATGATAGAACCAAAGACCGATCTGAAGGAAGCTATGGGAGAAGATTCAACAGAGGCTACCGACACAATAAAGATAACTGAGACAACAATGAAAAAGGGAAAAAGGTATGTTTCATAGCTAAAGATAATGAATCTGAATCTTATTCTGATGATGATGTAGAAGTTATATTTGTTGCTATGAAAGATGACTTAGAGGAAGAAGAAGAAAAACATGAAGAGATGACACTGATCTCTAAAGTTAACAAAAAAAATACATGGATCATAGATAGTGGTTGTACACATCACATGACTGGTGATGAGGAGAAGTTTGATAAACTTGAAGAATACAATGGAGGTTTAGTTAAGATGGGTAATGACACACCCTGTATGGTAAAAGGTAAAGGAACCTTAATGATAAATGACATGATAAAATGTGATAATGCTTATTGGGTAGATGGATTGAACTATAACTTGTTAAGTGTGCTACAGTTGAATAATTCAGGTCACCGAGTTTCTTTTGAGAGCAAGAAAGTGAAAATCTTTGATGATGGAGGAATACTAGTTGGAACTAGAGCACAATCAAGAGGTAATCTATTTTATCTTGATATTGATGAGTCTTCTTGCTTGATGATGAAAAATGAAGATGCTTGGTTGTGGCATAAAAGGTTATGCCATGTGAACTTTGATAACATGATTAAGATCAATAAAAGGAAAAGAGTTAGAGGGCTGCCTAACTTGTCAAAAATGAATCATGTTATGTGTCATGAATGTCAAAAAGGTAAGATGACTAAATCTAGTTTCAAAAGTAAGGATTACTCAACAAAGAAGATACTTGAGTTGGTTCATACCGGCCGATGTGGTCCTATGACAACTCATAATTATTATGGTGATAGGTACTTTATTCTTTTTGTTGATGACTATACTAGATTGATGACTATTATGTTCTTAAAAGAAAAATTTGAAGCATTTAAGATGTTTAAGTGGTATAAGGCTAAGGTAGAAAAAGAGACTGGTAAGGAATTGAAATGCCGATCTAATAGAGGAGGTGAATTTATCTCTGATGAATTTACTAACTTCTGTAATGAGCATGGTATTAAAAGACAAGTCTCTGCACCGAGGACACCTCAGCAGAATGGGATTGCTGAAAGAAGGAACAGGTCAATAGTTGACTGTGCTAGGACACTGATGCTACAAAAGAATGTTGCTCAGACATACTAGAGGGAAGCTATCAGTACAATAGTTTATGTGCTTAACCAAGTGCAATTAAAGGACACCAATAAGACACCCTATGAGTTGTGGTTTGGACACAAACCTACTGTAAGTTATTT
This sequence comes from Chamaecyparis obtusa, assembly GCA_027943335.1. Classification (NCBI taxonomy): domain Eukaryota; kingdom Viridiplantae; phylum Streptophyta; class Pinopsida; order Cupressales; family Cupressaceae; genus Chamaecyparis; species Chamaecyparis obtusa. The sequence continues at coordinate 582,477 of BSBK01001661.1, read as the reverse complement.
CAAAAATTTTGGAAGCAAATTTTTTATTCTGAAAGATGAGAGAAATGGAAAATTTGACTCAAAAGGTGATGAAGGAATATTTATAAGATATTCTAGTAAAAGCAAAGCATATAAACATCTGAATAAAACTACTAATAAAATGATTGAAAGCACTAACATCCATGTTGATGAGTTTGATGAAAAGAACATAGAGGAAAGTACAAAGGAACCAAAAGACTATGGTAGATTCACTTACATTGAACAACCAAAGTACCTACCGAAGCCTCATTCTATGAAAACTGATCAACAAGAAAACAATATCGAACAACAGGAAAGAGAAATTGACGAGCAGAATGACCCTACTGAGCAAGCAAATGAATCTGCACAAGATGAATAGGAAAGGAGAGATAGGATACTGGCAAGTTTTGTCAGAAGACACCATCCTAAATTACAAATCATTGGAGACAAGAAAGTAGGCATGCAAAAAAGGAGCAAAGCAAGACAAGGTAAATGTCTAGTTTGTGATTATGAGCCAAAAAATGTGAAAGTTGCATTAGAGAATGATGAATTGGTTAATGCAATGAAGGAAGAAATAGATCAGATAGAAAAGAAAAAATCTTGGACCTTAGTACCCTGACCTAAAGATAAGAATGTTATTGGTACTAAGTGGATATTCAGGAACAAGCAGAATGAGAATGGAGAAGTGATAAGAAATAAAGCTAGATTGGTATGCAAAGGATATGCACAGGAGGAAGGCATAGACTATGGTGAAACCTTTGCACCTGTTGCTAGATTGGAAGGAGTTAGAATGCTACTTGCATATGCTGCACAAAAGAAATTCAAAGTATATCAAATGGATGTCAAGTCAGCATTTATGAATGGAATACTTGAAGAAGAAGTCTACATAGAACAACCTGAAGGGTTTGCTGATCCAAAAAAGAAAGATATGGTATGTAGACCACATAAAGATTTATATGGTTTGAAGCAAGCATCAAGAGCCTGGTATGAGAGTCTACATACTTATTTGTGAAGTATAGGATTTGTAAGAAAAAGTGAAAATAGCAATCTGTATATGAAAGGAGATACTGATGATACAATCCTTATTGCTGAGATATTTGTGGATGATATCATATTTGGAGGTCAAGATCAAATATGTAAAGCCTTTGTTGATGATATGAGGAATGAGTTTGAAATGCCTATGTTCAGAGAGATTAAGTTCTTTCTTGGACTACAAGTGATTCAACAGAGTGATGGGATATTCATCACATAGTCTAAATACATAAAAGAAGTATTGAAAACATTTGGCATGGAAGATGCTAAACTTGTGGGAACACTGATGGCTATTGGATGTAAATTGACTAAGGAAGATGAAAATATAGAAGTAAACCAAACATTGTACCAATAAATGATTGGTAAGCTAATTTATGTAGTTCACAGTAGACCAGACATAGCACATGCTGTGGGAATAGTTGCTAGATTTTTTGCTAATCCTAGAGAATCACACATGATTACTACTAAAAGAATCTTAAGATACTTGAAGAAAATAGAGGACTATGGATTATGGTATCCTAAGGAAGGCAAGTTTGAACTCAGAGTCTATACTGATGCTGATTGGGCTGGAAATGTGGATGACAAAAAAAGCACCACCGAAGGAGCATTCTTCTTTGGTGAAAGACTTGTTACCTGGACAAGTAAGAAGCAGGCTTGCATTTCTCATTCTATAGCCAAAGTAAAGTATGTTGCTACTACTACAAAATGTTCAAACATTGCATATATTAAACAAGTTCTAGAGGGTATGAATGAGATAATCATTGAGCCAGTGATTATATACTGTGATAACACCAGTACAATTAATATTTCAAATAATCCAGTGATGCATTCTAAAATGAAGCATATATCAATAAAGTATCACTACTTGAGAGAACAAGTACAGGAGAAGCAAGTTAAGCTAGAGTTTGTTATATCAAAAGAACAACTTGCAGATATATTTACAAAAGCTCTACCGAAGGACACCATCCCCTGTCTACCGGTCACTAAGGTGATTCAGATGTTGCATCAGCCTAATCTTATCAAAAGATCATACATGTTGATGTAGCATAGTTCACACTTTGGATCATGTCTAAAGTTGTGAAAGGTACTAGAATAGATTGGCATATCAGTATACAGAGATACAGAGTATGCACTGAACAACAGAGAGTTACTTAGCTACTGAAGAGCTATTTTTTTATTTGTTTCTTTGGCATTGTTGTCAAAGGGAGAGATAAACAATATGAAACAAAGGGATAGATAATATGAATATGCACCGATGAGAACTATCTGAGGGAGAGACAAATTGATGAAAGGGAGAGCATTGAAGATTAGTTATTGAGAATAGAAGAAGGAATCCGTGAGTTGAAAAGATCATATTTGCATATTGACAAAGTTGTATTTTGTAATGTTGTTGAGTAATGTAGTGATTAAACATATCAAGCTAGGGTGATCTTGTATAGCATTTTTTCATAGAGTTGTAGAATATATGTTTGGTATGTGTATGGTATATTTCATATTACTTGAGTTGCCATCAATGCCAAAGGGAGAGATTGATGAACTACAACTGAGTTAGAACCTAATTGAAGAAACTATGATTCAAGATCACCGAGTAGATTGATTAGATATGTAATATGATTAAATTAGTATTATGTTGTCATTGATGTCAACTAGTTTGACAGTACTTATCTTGTAAGTTACTATACTGATACATCTGTAGTGAAGGAGTGAAAGAGATGAAGAACAAAAATATCTACATGAGGAAGATGGATATGACAGATGAGGCTAGAGAATACATTGAGTAACTTGTTGATGAGTCTATGACTTTATGTTATTGACTTGATTATGTTTCATTCATCTATGATGAGGAAAAGAGCTGAAAGACACAAAGCAGTGTTGTTGGTTGATGAAGCAATTTAGTATACACTGATGGAGTGTAGTGTATACCGAGCACAGTGTTAACCAAGCTTGTGTTCACTGACACATTTCTTTGTTAACTAAGAAGAACAGAATGAACTAAATGATTAGTTTAGCTGATAAGATTGATGAGCTGGCAAGTGTATGAATTCGAGGTAATAGATAAAGTTTGTTACATAGATCGATGACTAACAAAATTTAGGAAAGATCTAAAGGATGAGAATCAAATGAGTTATTGACACAAGTGCCAAGGTATATTTAAGAGGCAAAATCAATGAAGATGATTAAGCAGAAAAATCTGATGGAGCAGAAGAAAATAGTTTACATGTCTATATAAGAGACTGGAGATTTCATAATGAGTGTGATGTCGGAAGAGAAGGAAACTACATAATCATCGCGTGAATAATTTTTCATGCATTCTGATCATACTGGTTAAGGAGAACCATACTATAAAGCATTACCGAGCGACAGAGAGTGAAAACTGATGGATAGTAAGTTGAATAGTGTTTGAAACAGAATTGATTTATTGATCAGAAAGATTTGTATGAGCTGAACATTGATCTATAATTTTCAATTAAAGTTGTATTAAATCAGATCACCTACTATTACATATTCAACCATTTTACACAGTCAAATCTCTTAACCGAGTGGACTAAGAAATTCTTATTATGTATCATTCATAGAATGAACATTGTTATCCTGTCAACCCCAGAGTGACTACTAGTTGGACGATAACGGTTGGTCTTAAATCCTCTAACAAGGTCATACCTAATAGTGTGTTTGTAACCTTTAATAGGGTTGGGTCTTTACCGACCTCTCTTTAGAAGAGTGAATATTTTGAGTTGCCAGTCCTAGGTGGTTTTTCCCTTCACAGGGTTTCCACATTAAATTTCATGTGTTATGTGTTGATTGTGATGTTTGTTTTGATGTCATATTTACATGTTGCATATTTGATTTGATCAATAACTGCTATAAGTTTTAGACTAATAATCAGTAAATGCACAGACAGTAAAAGTATTTTAAGTTACTGAGTAGCAAAAATTGAAGTATTTATTTTCGGAGTATACATTTTGTATTGGGACATTGATTAACTGATTCACCCCCCTCTCAATTATTCTAATAGGTTCCTATATGAATTCCATGATGCAAGCGATGAAGATAACATGTGTTATGAATAGTATGAAGACCAAAGCTACAGCATGGAGGAGGATCTTAATATGTCTCCACTTGATGCCTTTTTCAATTTGGAAAGGTATGAAGGTGAATCTATGATATAGTTCTTCATGAGGATGTGTGATATTTATCAAGAGATACCTTCAGAGGTCAAACCTTCATTTCATGAAGTATGCAATAAACTATATGAATTAGGGATTTCTTATAATGACTCTAAGTCATGTAGTTTTCTCAAGTATATATATGATGAAATAAAGGCAAAAGATAGTGAATACAACATGAAAAATACAAGAGATGAGGCCTTGGATTTTGATGAAGAAGAAAGTCAAAATCAGATGGAAGAAGATTTCATCCAAGATGAGACTTGTGTAGGAATGGATATAAAATTTCATGATCAAGAAGAAAGTCTTCTCAGCATAGAAGAGATCTCAGCCTTATTAGACATGGAATATCAAAAAATAATTGAGAAGAATAGTCAAGAAAATTTCTCAATTCACCATGATAAACAAGTTGATGGATCAGCACATAATCAAGGGGTATTAGATAAAACATATGATAATTTCCAAGAATCAAATAGTGAAGATCAAATACAAATACATACAGAAGGGGAGCAGGAAGATGTTTCAGGAGATAATGCTAGTGAAGATATCAGTCTTTTTGATCAAGCAGATCATGATGATTTTCAAAAGGATGAGTTTAGTATACAATTTGTTGGTATCTTGTATGATAGAACACCTATGGAGCTGGATGAAAGTTCCTATGAAGGTATGCATGATTTCTCTATGTTCCTGAATCCATTGTTTGAAGAGGAGGAAGAAGAAGAAGATATCCCTGATTTCTCTATGTTCCTAAATCCATTATTTGAAGAGGAAGAAGAAGAAGAAGATATGTCTGATTTCTCTATGTTCCCAAATCCATTGTTTGAAGAGAAAGAAGAAGAAGGTACACTCAAGATTTCTATGTTCTTGAATCCATTATTTGAGGAATATTTTCTATGAAATCAAGCCCATCAGCATCATAATGAAGATAACCAGCCTAATGATATTTTTTAAGTTGATGAAATTCATGATATGCATGTAGAAGGTGAGATATTTTTCAATTTATCCTACGAGCTATAAATACATCAAATATGCAAAGATAAGTTGAAATTATATAAGCCTAATTCTAAAAATTATTTGAGTATCCTATCTGATCAAATTCTTGATAAGAAGTTCATGAATTTGAGTTATCTTCAAATCTTTTTTGTGAAGAGAAACAATATCTTGAGTATAGGGTAGATTGTGTATATAAATGTTGTTATCTCTATTGAGTGTTAAAGGTTGTCATTAGTATCAAAGGTTATCAAATACATTGGTTGGTTACTTATATGAACCCAATCAGTAACTGTAAGTAATACAAGCTAGTCGGTTAAGTCTTCTGACCGAGCACCAGATAGTTTCACTAAGCATCAGACACCGACACCGAGAGATAGTAAACACCGAGCATCAAAGTAATTACTGAGCAGTTTATATAGTGTTTATCAAGGATCATAGAAAATGGCATAGTAATCAAGAATTACACATTCTTCTATGAAAATGGTTACAACAGAATTAGAAAACATTTTACCAAGATCAAGGATCATTTATTGTTGAAGATCATTTGTAAAAGTTAGATCTAGGTTATTTTTGTACACCGTAGATCTTAGGGTTTTTCTCTAAGTTGTTGAAACCTAATTTTCTTAAGTGGCATAAATTTGTATGCTATATATTTGTATATTACATCATTTTGATGTGAACTGATGTATGAGCAAAAGAATCACTTGAAGCACTAGCCAACCTTCAAGATTATCAGTTGACAAAGTAGAATAGTATTCAGAGGAAATCAAATTAAGTAGAATCAGAGAAGGCTAACTGAGAAGTTCAGAGTAGAGATTCATCATAGTAAAAGTGATATATATTCATTACTTTATTGATCTGTATCAGACAATCTGAGTTGTCATTAGAAGATAGTTACCTATTGCTTTCTAATCATTGTAATAGAGTTTTGATAAAATCTCCTAATAGAGTAGACTTGACAGTCTTTTTGTAAATCTCTTAACCGAGTACACACTCAAGTAGTGTTGTTAAAATCCTATAACTAGGTAGAGTTAGCTAATCTAATATGTTACTCCTAATAAGGTAAGATCATGAGAAGTGATCAAAACTTGTAGCCCTAACAGGAAAACCTTTTCTATCTGCAGTAGTGAAGAATTTGTGGGTGTAATCCCCACTGTAGTTTTTACCTTCTAACAAGGGTTTCTACATTACCAAAATACTTGTGTTATGAGACTGTTATATTATTGATTTTATGTTATTTACTTTCACAAGTTGAATGGATGAATGATACATGCATTAGATGCAAGTTATTTGTCAAGGTTACATTGTTTACTATTTTAGATCTGAAAGGTTGATGTGTTAAAGTTTTGTGGGCACTGATTCACCCCTCCCCTCTTAGTACCCTATCTCTCCTAATTCCAACAATTGGTATTAGAGCCTTGTTCTCTTATTGGATAGTTTAACCACTAAAGGGTAAAGATCTAATTCATGGAGAGGTAACAGTTAGATAAGTCTATTGAGAATCAAAATATTTAGATGCAGATGTTTGTTGAATAGTATAAGCAAGCCAAGGAAGGACTGAAGAAATTACTGGTTGAAAGGAAGAACCTAGCTATTCTGCAAAATGAGATTGGCTACCATGAAGAAGCAATTGATGATATATTTGACCACATTGGATCTAGTTTAGGGATTATTTATGATAGATCTGAAAGTATAATCTCTAACTTGTTTGAGAAGAATCAACATTTAATCAAACAAGTGAAAGCACTACAAATCGGTCAAGAATCTCAAATGGTGAGAATGGTTGAAATAATGAATAATGCTAGACAGGCTGAGCAAGAAAGGAATCTATCTATTGAAGACCGAAGATAGACAACTAAACAACTACAAGCTAAAGAGAGTGAGATACAAAGACTCACCGATCAACACTTTCAAGTATCTAATCAGATGATGACTGTGAATCATGAAGTCAACCAAGTGAATGGAGAATTGTCTAGAAGACTTGAAGATGTTGCAATACTCAGAGAAGAGAATTAAAAACTGAGAAATGAAACAAAGATACAAAAATAGCATAATGAGATGATGAGGCTAGCTAAGAACAATTCTGAGAAGATTGATGATTTTCTAATTAATCAAAGAATATTTGGAAGCAAAGCTGGACTAGGCTATACCAATGAAGGACAATCATCACAAAAAGCTCAACAGGTCAACAACAATCAAAATTAGAGACCTAAAGTGTTGACATGTTATCACTGTGGCAAACCGAGACATACATCTAATGTGTGTAGAATCAAAGCACAAGGTAAACCTCCTGTCACTCCATAGTTCAATGGATATTGCTATTATTGTGGAAAGTATGGTCATCAAGCTTATGAATGTAGAGCTAAATAGAATGCTAACAATACTACTATGGAGAAGTTATGTTATACTTGTAATAAACATGGACACACTGCACGAGAGTGTAAGGCAAAAATGAAGCAAGTATGGACTCCTAAGCAAAAGACACAACGCAAGCCGTATCAACCAAAGAGATAAGGTAATTCTTATATTTGGGATTATAACACATGGGCTAACTGTGTTGCATGTGGTAGATATGGGCACATTACAAAAAATTGTAACTAGAAAAGATGAGCTAGACAATCAAGAAGTTGGACAAGCACTAGAATGGCATGTTTTCATTCTCATAAGGTCGGTCATTTAAGCAAAGACTGCAGAGACTGAGCACTAGAAGAAGGTCATGTATTTGATAGTGGAAACACTATTGCAGATATCATGAGAATAAGGAATGACATGTGGAAGAAGGCATCTAATGAGAATGCAAAGTCAAGTAATGTTGTTAGTGAAACCTCATCCACTAGATTGGGTGACATCAGTACCTCCACCTAAGGTGAGATAGGTATGTATGGGATTGATATTTCAAAATGATCACATTTTACATACAGTTCCTTATATATGTTGTGCACATACCAAATCTGCATGAATACAGATGCATTATGGTTTATATACTTTAAGCTAACAAAGTTACACAGTCGGTAAAAGTTAGACCAAGCATTGGTTACCCATCAGTAATCACTATTCAAGGTTAACCAAATAATAGTATCAACCAAGAAAAGAAGTCTTGTGTTAACCGAGCTGATGAAAGATTGTAGTTGTCACCATGTTGACAGTTGTCATGAACCAAAAAGTAGGTCAAGCATTTATTGAATAAAGTTTTGAGCAGGAATATTGAAAATTATATATATATGCGGAAGACAGAGTTTATTTTTTCACATTGCGATTTCAGAGAGCTAAATTTCACAGAGCGAGTTCGAGCAAGAATCTTTCAAGAAAATTCAAGCAGCTACAGATCAAACCAAGCACACTCTTCGATACATTCTAAGTAAGTTGAAACCCTACTGAGCATATTTCTTGTACTTATCAAAAACCCTAGTTTGTTGAAATGGCATCTACTATGAGTTCTTCTAAAGTTGTGGAAGAAGAAGTTAATTTAATAGTGTCAACAAGCTACAAGGAACCACCTTATAAGTTACACCCTGAAGTTGCTTCAAAAATGGATTTAGTGGGTTCTTTTTCAAGCATCCCACCTAGGGTTTTGTTAACTGAAGACATATGATCATACATACACTATAAAATTGGGGAAATAGATGGTTTCAATATGTATGTTGAGCATCAGGCACTTTGTGATGAGAAAATAGAACTGAAACTAGAGCATAAAATTGTTGAATCACTTGGTCTTACCAATGCCCTAAATTTCCTGAAGGATTTTAAGAACAAATGGATTAGGGTTGTGTTGAGTCGCTATCATGAGGGCACATCTTGGCTAGACAAACCAATCAAGGTTACAAAAAGAATGATTACCAGGGTTACTGGTTATCCTACCACCGATAAAGCCAAAGCATTTTGAAGCTCATCCTGAGCTAATGTTGAAAAGAATATTTGTGCAACATGGGATGGTAGAGCATTGAAAATTTCATCTATTGTGGATCCTGAAGTTAAGTTCGTAGCGCATGTGATTGGGTACAAAATATTTCATTCGAGTAGGTTAAATAGCGTACCTTATAGCACAGTCAACATGGCTCACAAATTGATAAAGAAGGGTCATTAGATAGACCTTGTCGAGCTACTACTGAGATAGGTTGAAGAAAATATGAAAACAATCAGGACACAAAAGTCCAATACCTGTAAGTTTGGATCATTACTTGTATGTTTATTTTTCTATCTCTAGAAATTATTTCCCTCTGTCGGTCACACTAACTGGATAGATGACACACCGATCACTTCACAAATTTTTTAGATTATGAAAGGTCTGGGAGATAATGCTGAGAATGTAATAAATATTTATTTTGAAGATTTTAAAGTGAAGATGAATTTAAGAAGTAGAATTCCAAGTTCATTGGTCGAAAAATATGTGATGGATATTTGTTTCTTAGTGAACACCGACCACACAATAATTAAATCAGTTGAGCCGAGAATAAAATGGCTAGCACCTATGGGCTATGAAATGGATCATGATTTTGGTTTGAAATCTATTAAGGAATTACTAGCATTACCGAAGGACACTAAGGCTGCAAGGTTTGGAACCTTTGAAGAAGCTAAGACTAGAATTAAAACAAGCTTGGTCATCAGTAAAATGACAAGGAAAGCAAAGAAAATGAAGAAGTTTTTATCTGAGAAGTTTGAGAATGAATCTGACTCATCTAAGGAGTCACTAGTCGAGACTGCAACTAAAGGCCAGTTAATGTTGGCTGACAAACCATATGACAGTGAAGAAACCAAGCCTGAAGAAGAACAAGAACCTATACCGGTTTCTCCCACTCAAGCTCCAAAGAAGAGGTAGTTGTCGGTGCAAATAGGTGCACGCATAAGGTCATCAACTGCAGCTTCACCACCATAGAAGAAGGTAGTTGTGAAGGTAGCAAAATGAAAGGCTACTACACTGACAAAGACCTATGTAAAGAAAGGACCAAAGGCTGTAGCAGAGGCACCGAAGAAAAGGAGAAAATTGATAAGAAACAGAGAAGACCTTGAGGATGAAGAAAATGAAGATGACCAAAATCAATTCAAGGTTGTCAGTAATAAGAATAGGTCAATTGATGACCTTATTGAAGATATAATCGAGAATGGAAATCTTGCAAATCCAGAACTCAGTAAGTTTGACAGCATGTCAAATGAAGACCAAAAAAAAATTGAGGAAGAAGTCATCCAGATGATGATATGCTTCAAACGAGTTCCACTAGAGTTTGAATTATCACTGCCCAAGACATTAGAGGACTGAATAAATCAAAAGTGGTCATATGCCTTGGACACCGAGAAGAGGATGAGGGAACAAGCCCTTGTATCGATTGCACTGGACTTGCCTCTTGATGAGATTAAAGAGCTTATGGATACTTATTGTCATGCCCATAATTTTACACTCAAAATTACACCAACTTTTTTTCTTGAAGGTTATAATTTTAAGTCCAAGGTTAATAGTTGACTAAATTTATGTAGATGATACTGAGAAGGTGAGGCTAACTTGATTGAGGGGTTAAATTTAACGGTCACCCCTAGCATATTGAAATGCCCATCAAGTTTTAGGGTTAACCAGCAAATCTTAGTTTCATACCAAATAACTAAACATGAATTAATGGGTTATTACCTTTAGCTCTATTGGCCACTGGAGAGTTGTCTAACTATAGTTCGAGAATAAGATTGATTGTACGGTTCCAATATACATCTATTTCTAGGTGATGTTTACTAGGTACATTTATTTCAGTCTAAAGTCAACATAACAACAATTCCCTAAATTTCATATAGTAAAAATGGATTTAATAAATTTAGGACGTCATGTTAAATTATTTCTAACATTATTCCTCAAGCAGTTTAGAATTAACTTTGAGCCAATTAAAGAATTACAATTTAACTATTAACTAACAACTGTATAATTTAAACTATTACCCAATTAATAGATCAAAATAAACAAAGAAAATGTAATACACTAAGTATTAATTTAGGAATTACATTAATTAATAATTATTATTCAATATGATTATTAAATAAATTAAGTATTAAATAAGAATTATACCAATTAATAATAATTATTAATTAGTATAATTATCAATTATAATAAAATTAAATAAGAATTAATTAATAATTATATTGATTAATAATAGTTATCGATTAATATAATTACTAATTAATAAATATAACAAAATTTAAGAATTAATTAATAATTACATTAAATAATAATAATTATTAATTAATATAATTAATAATTAATAAATAAAAGAAAATTTAAATATTAATTAAAAATTATATTAATTAACAATGATTATTATTTAATATAATTTAAAATATAATAAAAATATAATAAAATAAAATAAAACATTTTATATACACTTGGGTCGCGACCCTTTTAAGTACCCAAGGGGACTGCACAGTGGGGCCAGCGCTGACTGCACAGTACCCCCACATGCAAGGTCATCTGCCTTAGCAGGTGGTACCTGCTTTGGTAGACGACTCCTGTAGCAGGTCGCACCGGTAGCCCTTTGTCATATGGAAAGGGAGGTGTGGGGCCCGCGGGCCCCCCATATAAAAAAAATTTATTAATTTTTTTTTTAAAATTTTTTTTTTAACTTAATTACCTAACCAACGTGGGGTAAGGAATTTTTTTTTTTTTTAATATTTATAACATATATGTGTTGTAGAAGTTGAGAAATCCAACTTCATAGTTCGCCGAGAACACCTGCATGCAAATAACCTGTTGTTGAAAGGAAACCAAAGAGACAAAAGAAAAGGCTTGGAAAATCTCAGTGGTGTGAGAGAAAATGTATTCCAAGATAATGAAAAATAATTACAAGAGTTCAACCTATAAGGTGAACAAAACTTTAAAACTAGAAAAGCTAGGTTGCACATTATAATTAATAACGATATTAATTATAATGACCTAAGAGAAAGCTTAAGTAAAAAAGAGTAATAAAACTAACTAATTACTCTAACACCCCCCCTTAAGTGAAGCTCAGGAGGTAAGCTAACCTAGCACAGCTATGAAAGCAGGAAATGGGTCCCGGCAACAAGGCCTGATCAGGTACCCAATACAAGGAAATCTCTATAAACCGGAGATAAAGGAGAAAACCCAGTGGGAAAAAATCCTCTCCAAAAAGAGATATAAAAGCAAGTAAAAGACAAAAAATGACTTCAAGAGACTCTCTCAAAGCCATAAGTACAATGAGAGCTGCCAACCCCCCCGTGAGAGAGGGTCAGGGCTCTAAAGCCCCCCCAGAATGAAAGAACCCCTGGAACAATGAATGAACCACTGTGACTCCAATACAAAGGAGTGAAAGACAGTGAACACTAAAGAGGTACCCTCGAAAGATGAGGTGTCACTAGAAGGCCAAGCTGATGCTTAAAGGCTTAGACACGAGGATCTTGAAAGGGAATCCCCAATGTAGGTGGTATGATACGTTTGCTACCACTGTCAGGAGAGAGGAGATGAATGTCCTCTGTAGAATCCTCAACAACTACACCTGGTGGCTCAAGGAATGGAGCTGGAGGGTCTAGTAGTGCTGAAGAAGAGTCCTCCTGAAGAGAAGAAACCCCAACAAGATGAGGTGAGGCAATCAGAGAAGTGGTCTTAGGAACAACACAGAGGTTCAAGTGACCTGACTGTCCCACATGATGCTCTCGCTTAAGAGGAGAGTTGTGCTTTGATAATGGAGCTAGTGGACCAAAGTGTGAGAAGGTGTAGAGATGGGTGGAATGATCAACTGTCCCTATAGCAACAATGCCACCTGTCACACTATCCCAGATGAAGACTAAATCTGGCATGAATTCAACTATCTTCCCTAACCCACTGAGTGTAATCTGATAAATCAAGAGAAGGTTTGCAAATAGAGATGGAACATACAATACATCATTGAATGTGCCATCCTAAATGTGTACTGAACCTTTCTCATAGATTGTCATAATAGTGTTATTCCCCATGAGAATGTGAGGAATAGGAGAAGCCTCAATAGACAAGAAGATCTCCGGAGAAGATGCCATATGGTGAGAAGCACCAGAATCTAGTATCCAAGGGACCTATGAAGGGGATGCAATGGAAGCCCGTAATGCATGACCCTATCCAAAATCCTATCCAGATGTCGAAGATGAGTTAGAAGACTAAAAGGCACACCCCTGTGATGTGGAAGAGGATGGAGAGGAAATAGTGCTCTTTTGAAGGAGAGCTTGCAAATCTATAATCTATTTATCATAGCCATCAAATCTCTTCTGAAAAAAATGTGACTCATCATGAGGCCCCTTCTGACAATAGGAATAGGTAGGGCTCTCAGTCTTTTGTTTCTCCTTCTTAGAAGAATATGGTGGGCCAGTAGAGTGCTGAGAAGAGGAATCAGATGTCTACTTCTGCTTCTACTTTTGTGTATCCTAAGGTGTCTTAGCAAGCAATGCCTATGACTGTGAACCTGTAAGTGAGTCCATCTGATTGAGTTTGGATTGCTCATGAGTCAACCTATCACAGAAGGTCTCAAAAGAGGGCATAACATGTCATGAACCCAGTGCATCCATAGTGGAGTAGAAGGTAGAAGTGAAAATTTGATAAGGGCCATGAAGCTTTGAGAGTATCAGAAAGATACACTCATCATCTGACTTCGTCTTACTAGCAACCTGTAAAATAGAATGAAGAGACTTGAACTTCATCAAGAAGTCCTCAATGTTGGTGAATGATTCAAGTACCAAGAAGGTGAACTTTGCATCTATCTATAGAACCCTGAACTAATTCATTATGCGAAACAAGGTGGAAAACTTGTCCCACATAGCCCTGGGTGTGGTCAAACCATCCAAGTGGAACAACAACCCGTCGAAAATGTTCATTGCAATGAGGCCCATTACCTCATCCATCTGATTTATATGCATAAGAGCCTCATAAGGCCTCTGTAGAACTGATTGAGTCACATCGAGGCATGACCATAGCCCTTTTTCCATAAGCAATCTGGTCATCTACCCTTTCCAAGTGTGATAGTTGTGAGGTGTAAGCCGAGCGAAAGAAGAGTCTTCCATTGAGAGAAAGAAGATAGAAGTAGAAGGGTCTTTCTGAAGTAAAGTACAAAAAGTAAAGAGCACCCCCCCCACAAAGTATAATACTATCCCCCATACACAATAAAGTACCATGAAAGCACAAGAAATAAGAAGAAAACCTGGACGCCAGATGCAGAGGTGGAGGAAACACAAGCCTCTACTTCAATTCCAAAAACAAGAACTCAAACGGCCAAATCAGAAAATCAAACCAGCACCATTGTCTCCAGCTCAAAAAGATCTTTCTGATGATATTTCATTTTCCAAAAATGGACACCGTATGCACAAGTTATAGCCAAAAAACCAACTACACCTTCAAAAATGAACTCTCTGGAAAAAAACCAGTCACAACATAAAATTTGACGGCCATTTTCCCATCATGGGCCCGTCTTGCCGAAAAATTTCGGTGACCAAAAAAAAAATTCACTGAATTTTTTTGAAAAATCTCGCTAGAAGAAAAAATTTGGTAGGTGATGTCACTTGCTGTGCCGGGTGGTGCGGCGGCGGCCACCGGGTAGCGCGAGAGTGGCACAAAGGCGATGGGTGGTGTGGGGGCCAAGCAGGGGTGGTACCGAGGTGGCACACTAGTTGCACTATCACCTGTGGCCAAAAAACACCTTTTAAAATTTTTTTTGCCTTGATTTTTATGTCGTACAGCCCTAGGAGGTTGTAAAATTCACCCAGAAGTCCCAGAGGCCAAATAGGTCAAGTTTTATATGGAAATAAGGGTTTTGGGGCCTTCTAGACATAACCATGATGTTAATTTTTCTCAAAGTGCTCCAAAAAAAAGATACCCCCAGATCCAATAAAAAATAATAGAGAAAAGACTAGAAGAGCTGTGGCTTTCGTCTTCAAATCACGGCTCCAAAAAACCCTCAAACCAGGCAGCAGTAGAGAAGCTTTGATACCATGTAGAAGTTGAGAAATCCAACTTCACAATTTGCCAAGAACACCTACATGCAAATAACTTGTTGTTGAAAGGAAACCAAAGAGACAAAAGCAAAGGCTTGGAAAATCTCAGTGGTGTGAGAGAAAATGTATTCCAAGATAATGAAAAATAATTACAAGAGTTCAACCTATAAAGTGAACAAAACCCTAAAACTAGAAAAACTAGGTTGCACATTATAATTAATAAAGATATTAATTATAATGTACCTAAGAGAAAGCTTAAGTAAAAAAGAGTAATAAAACTAACTAATTACTCTAACATGTGTTATATATATATATATTTTACAAGTGGGTTTTAACCCATGTGGTTCAAACTTGAATTTATGTTTATTTATTTTTTTATAGGTCCTTTCTCACTTTTTGGGGGACAACCCAAGTGGGTTCCCCATAGTGACTAGACTCTAAGAGAGTTTTTTTTTGCTTTTTTTGTTGATACATGTGGCTGAAATTTAATGTTTTTAAATGACTATGTTTGGAAAATGTATGGAAATTTTTCCCATACATTTTCCAGAGACCTGTAGGTCTCTTTTTGCACTTTTCTTTATTTATTTTTTCACTTATTTGTTTATTTGATTTTTTTTCTTCTTCTACACTAAGTTATAATTTGATGGTTTCATTTTACCAAAGGGTATAAAAGTTAGGCCTATTTAATAAATGAATTCTAAAGTGCTAATTTATATAGAAAGGATCATAGATAAACTTGATTAACAGTTTACTTAGCTAAGTTATCTCTTTTATTAAAGTCTATTGTTGCTCAACATAGTTATTAATATTAAAATAACAAGAAAACTTGCATGAAAGAGAGAGAGAGAGAGAGAGAGAGAGAGAGAGAGAGAGAGATTTTTACACAATTCATTAACATCTAATATCATTTTCAACAAATGAAGTCCATAAAAATGAAACTATGATAAAAATACATTGACTCTTCTCCTTCTAGTTCTCAACATGATACACAGATTATCAAAGAATGATTTCACAATGTCCTCACAAAGCTATCTCAACAAAAACTTACTTTTTAATAAAAGAAATACAATGCTCATTTCACCAATGAATCCATATTACAATAACAAGAACATTATTTTCTTTCAACTTGATATGGAAAACAAGAGTTCATTACAATATCAACATGAGAGGATTCTCATTTCATAGTTTCCAACACAATATTGAACAAGATAATACTATTAAAAAGAGGAATAAGTTCTTTCTTTCAAGATTCATGAGGTATTGAACACATTACTACAAATAAATAAAAGATATTCTCACATACTTCTTGATACACATATCTCAAATTTTTAAATACAATACAACATGGAATGTTTCTCATTCCACTAGTTCACAACACAACACTTTTACTTTCACAAAAAACACCATATGGGATCACTCCAATGCCTTTTCTTCTTGCAACATGATCATCAATACCTGCAAATGAATATAGTATAGACCATGGGATGGTCACCTCCCATCCTAGGCTTCTAAGAAGCCACCCCTGAGCTTGGGGAACCATCACATAGACAAGGTTTCACACTCAAACAAACCACAATTATAATAACACAAAAACCACATTTGAACTCCCCTCCAAGGCTAAAATAAAGAGTCTCCAAATGACTCAAAAATTGGGTTGAAGGTGGAACTAAAACCCAAGGGGAGAAAACACATTTCATAGAAATAAAAGACAAGCTTACTCTTGGCTTTCTCAACACACATTTTGCCACAAAATCCCAACACAATAAACTTCCTTATGACCCCCATGGCTTCAAGCCATACAATCCCTTATGACCCCCAAAAATAAATGGCTACATGGAGCCCATACATCCATGTTTCTTCCTTCTTCATACTAAGGAGAGACTCTACACCCATGGTTATCCCAAAATTTCCTTCACCCCCAAGGCTACTCTTCCCTCCCAAAGGTGAGTGTGGCCTTGAGAAAACTCCCTTAACAAATAACACATACAAGAAATCACAAGAACAACAAAGATTCACATTTACAAAACAAAAAAGCTTGCACAACAACAAGCACAAGAATTCACAAAAACAACTACTCACATACAATAACAAGATTTATAATAATAAGCACATACTAACACAAATACTAATTTCTCCATGCAAGAATGAAAATATTCTTGAGAGCTCATCCATATGAAAACATAACAAGTAGAAAGATGAATGCTACCAACCTAGATCCAAGCTTATGGAAGAAATTTGCCGAAGAGCCTTCTCTTTTTCCTAAGTCCTTCCTTCTCCAAACTAGCAAAGTCTCCAAATCTAGAGAGTGAGTGTCAAACTCTTCCAAAAAAAGAGCCCCCTCTAAAAAGGCCTCCACACAATCTCCTAAGGATGGGATCTCACTCTCATTGGATGGTCTTCCCAAGTTTCTTACATAGTTTCCAAATATGTATTCTTAAAGAGGTTGGCCAAAAAGGTGGACCAAAGACTTACATCTTAATTGGATGGAACTCTAACCAAGACCTTAATTCAAAAGTGGATTTTCGACCATTTTGAAAATCCAACTTTTGGAGGGGTCTTTTGGTCAACTATGGATTTTCCTAGGGTTAAAAATGTCCCTTACTCATATATATATCAAGTGGGCTTACTAAAAATTGCCTAAACACACCCCTAGACACCTTTTAAGCCCCTCAAAAACTCATGTAAAACTCAAATTCGAAATTCATGAAATGACTCCACCTCAAGCTCCCTAACCAAGGGATTCTCATGGGGATCCTCAAGGGTACTATCCTAGGTTGATGGGCATCCAATCTCCAAGTGGACATGTCATGGCCACAAGTACACACACAAGTGTCAAGTGACACAAACAAAAATGATACATCACAAGCCATGTGGCATATCCACTTGGGCATTTTCAACATAAATCACATTTACAATTAACATATAAATTAAATAAATTCATGTACAATACTTTCACAAATTAAATACAATACAATGAGGTTTTTTCTTCTCACTAGAAGCAACCTTGGCTCGAACTGATTTACACAAAATTCTATGCTCTGGTTCCCTGAATTTACCATGGTCTAATTCCCTACACACTAAAGTCCAACATCAGCAGTCCAAGGAAATAAAAATATATAAATTCATAATGTTAATAATCAAGATAATTCATCTGACATTTCATAATTCACATGACAATAATCAAGAAGCTAACGACCGGCTGGAATAATTTGGTAATTCATCTATAACATACATACAACTCATCATGAAATCATAATTCATCACTAAATTAAACTTATATTATAATCACTGCATATATAATTCAATTGTAATTAAATATCATCATGACATCATAATCATTCATAAAATCTACTTAATCGCACATAAAGGTTCCAAATAGATATCACAATTTCATCAAAATACATAACTGAATGTGAAACTAAACTCTAAGGTGATAAAACCATAACATAAAGTATCAGTAAAATCCATAGAGCATCAAAATATAATCATCAAATATGTATATCTCAAATGCAGAATTGAATGGCTATGACAGGCTCGGGGTGAGGCCTCACACTTATGTGGAGAGATTCAAAGTCAAGTACCAAGCTATGAAAATAATAGATGAGAATATGGAAGATCTTAATGAGTCTAGTTAACTTATCTGGAGTTCACTTTTAGCTATCAGAGAGCATAATGAGAAAGTTACATTTCAAAATTTGTCTAAAAAAAGATAGATTTCAAAAGGTAAAGGAATATTCATTGAGGATAATGCATCAAAGAAGATTAAAGAGTCAAAGGTATCACTTGCCAAGGTAATTGATACAACAATTGGTCAAGAAATTAAAAAAAATTCACAGGATGCACCGAATCCAAAAGTGATTCAGATTGAGGATATAAATGACAAGGATGTACTCATTGAGGACATCACAAATGGTGATCCTAATGACAGGGATAAAGATGATGATGTGAATAATGCACAAGACAACACATAGGATGAAGCACAAGTTACCAAGTGTGCATTTCCATCACTACTGGGTGAGCTTCCTGTACTTGTTGAAGCCATAGAAATTCTATCTTAGGAACAACCCAATGGCTTAGACCCCGAGCAACCTAAAGATACAACAGGGGAACAAAGCACCAAGATACCTATAGAGACAAATGAGCCTGAAGGAAAAGAGGCCACTGAAACATAAATCAAGGCACAAGAAGAGCCTAAGGAAACTAAGGATACCCCACTTGACACCACATCTGAGGCTCCACCTCATTCAACTGACACACAGGTTACCAAGGAGTAGAAGAAGGAAGATAGTGTGTCAACCAGGCAGAACACTCTGAAGGTAGAAGACAACGCTATTGTCACCATTGCCAAGAATTCACCACTTGTAGCAGAGAAGAAGAATAAGAAGAAAGGAAAAGGGTCAGTCACTCTAGAAAAAGTCATTGTGATACCTGACTGTGACCCAAGGACCCATAGCCCTGAGGAATTGAGAAAATATGGGGAATTATGTACAAGAAAATCAGCACAAGAGAAGTTGAAGAAAGAGAATAAGAACAAGGAAGTATTAGAGAATGTTTGGGATATCTTACAATAGGTAGTACCTGAGGTGAACATAGATGATGATAATATGATCATGGATAAACTTGTAACACTTACCGAGAAGATAAATGAACCAGATATTGAAGCTGATAAAAGAATTGAGGAAAGGGCAGAGTCCAAGATTCAAGATAAACTTGCCGAAAGAATCAACCAAGAGGTGGCTATTAACAAGGTTAAAATTTTAGAGGTAATAACTGAGATTCAGTGTATTACTAATTATATTTTCCAAATCTTGTTTAAGCTATGCACTATTGGAACATTCACTGTAGAGATCAATGAAAAGATTAAACAACTTGAGAATGAAATCACAGTCAGTGCAAATGCAACTACAACTGAGCCACAAGCTTTTTCAAAGCATATACTCAGAGTTCAAGAAGTCAAGTGGTTGATAGTAGATCTCAAGAAGCAAGAAGAGTGGATAACTAATCAGGTTATTGAGTTACAGATAGAATTCCTTCCATACCTAAACATTTTTGAGAAACATATTGTCAGGGAACAAATGCTTGTTGCAACACCAGAGATTTAATAGTTGGACAACATTTTTGATATGCATGCACAAGTCAGTCTTGAGCATATTGCTCTCACCAACTTGAAAGAGCCATTGGAAAACCTCTTGGAGTCACTGAAGAAAACTCATCAGCACATTTTTGACAAGTTGTAAGTATACACTTTTTCTAGTTGGCATTACTATCAAAAAGGGGGAAAACATGTATATAGAAGATGAAGTTAAAGGAGGATAACATGTTTATGCAAAATATGTATCTTTTTGCTAAGTATATTACACATTACCAGAGCATGCACCGAGGGGGATTATTTAAAAAAAAAATTGATATGTATATGTATATGGTGGAGATATAATTTTTGAGACTTAAGGTCTATATACATTCAAGTTTTGATACTAATGCCAAAGGGGGAGATTGTTATCTCTATTGAGCATTAAAGGTTGTCATTAGTATCAAAGGTTATCAAAGACATCAGTCAGTTACTTATATGAAACCAGTTGGTAATTGTAAGCAATACAATGGTTGGAGCAGGAGCGGGAGTGGGAGTGGGTTCTGGAATAGGTAAAATTTTGAATGGAGGCTCAGGTGGGAAACCTGGTTCCTCTACTGGGGCTACTATTGGAGATGCAGGATAGTCTGCTAGAATCTTGAAAGTGTCAGGTGACAAAGAGAATGATGGTGGGTCTTCGATACCAATGGATGATGTTGGTTCTTCGAAGCTTTGGGACCCACAAGGAGATAGTGCTTCCCCAGACCTAGGGGGAGTTAAGATTCCTACTAGAGGTGACAAAAAAGTTGAGGCAATGGGGCCTTTGACTATTGAAGAAGGAAAAAAAGGTGAGGGAGTGGCTCCTGAAAAACCTTGGGTGGCACTGTTTGGCAAGAAGCCTTCTGGAAAATCTTCCATTCCTAAAGCTAATAATATTTTTGATCCTATCAAGGGAGATTTTTCTATTTTTATCCCCGACATGGTGATAGATCACTCTATGTCATAGATGGACCTCATGCTGGTTGGTAAATATGTTGGGGTAAGGTTGAATATAGACTATGTTTGATGTTTCATTCTAGAGAAGATGGTTTCTCAAAGGGAAAGTGGATATAGCAGTGATGCCAAAAGGTTTCTTCTCATTCTCTTTCACCAATGAGGATGATATGACTAAAGCTCTATGTGGAGGACCTTTGGTTATGGGTAAGTCATCCTTGGCTTTGAGAAAATGGGAACCTAATATGGACTTGAGTGAATCCTTCCTAGAATGGGCTCCTATCTAGGTGAGACTTCCAGGGCTTCCTTTAGAATACTGGAATGAATGTGTCTTCAAAGGAGTAGTGGATTTTTTTGGGGAACTCCTCTCTCTAGACTTGGCTACAACATCAAGATCTAGGTTAGTTTTTGCCAAAATTTGTGTCAAAGTAAGTAGATATACTGATCTTCCTACCTCTATAGATTTGGTTTCTTAAATGGTTATTTGGAAACAAGTGATTGAGTATGAATCTATTCCTTTTTCTTGCTTTATTTGTAAGAAATCTGGCCATTGGTCTAAAAGATGTCCTTTGAAAGTTCATAAGAAAAAAGAGGAAGACCATGTTGCTAAGAAGAAAGATTTGACTAATACTATTTGGAAACCCAAAAATACTTCTAAGGGATCCTTAGAGCCATCTTCGAAGCCTTCAAAGATCCCTAAGCCAAGTCTAATCACTAATGAGCATAGCACTAAAAAAGATGACAAAGGGGGTAACTTGGAAGTTACAAAATTTGGTACCTTGGATAAAGCTTAAACTGTAGGTAACAGTCAAATATTATATGTTGATGTCAACTCAGAAATTTTTTTTGAGGAAAATAAATTTTCTCCTTTGCTGGATGCAAACTTTGTGTTGGAAGAGGTGAATCAAGGGGGAGATATCTCTTTACCCCAAATGGAGGAGGATAACTTGCTGGTGGTGGAGTTGGCTCTAGAAGGTAAATCTATCCTTCCTTACCAACCTGAAATAGAATGCAGTGGGGAGAACCCTATGGTATCTCAAAAGGATAAGGAGAATACTAAAATCTTTGATGATCTTAGCCAGGTGGTGGTACAGATTTCTTTAGTAGAGAAGGCATCTAACCAACTAGAAAGTGGCGACAATGGGACTAAATCCCTGGATTTCCTTAAGGCCAACATTCAAAATAAGATCAAGGAGGTTGGGAAAAGTTCCAAAAAGAAATCAAAAGGAGGTCTATCACCTATGTCTACTAAAGGAATCAAGACTAGAAGCCAAAAAAGTGATGTTGGGAAAGCAAAGACTAGACCAGGAAGAAAGAAAGCTAAAGTCGGTAGAGAGCAAGAGAGTTGGAAAAACATTACAGATGGTAAATAGAGGACTATACCGGAGGCTTTTTCTCTAAATAAATTATGAAGATAATCTCTTGGAATATAAAGGGATTGAATGCACCCCATAAACAAGACATTCTTAGAAATGTGGTTAGAGATTATAAATCTGATATCCTTCTTATTCAGGAAATGAAAATGAGCAAGGAAAAAGTTGATAAACTTAGGTTTTTTCAGAAGGGTGGTGTTAGCAGCTCTAGCTCAGCTGGGGCTTCTGGGGGTATTGAAATTTTGTGGAACTAGAAGACTAATAATGGAGTGATTGTTGTTGAAGACCTTAATTTGATATCTATTAGACTGATGAATATTAGAGAAAATTTTAGCTAGGTTATCACTAATATTTATGCTCCTAATGCTAAAGTTAATAGGGAAAAATTCTGGAAGAAAATCTCAGAGAAAATGAATAACTTCAAGAATGAAATTTGGCTTCTTATGGGGGACTTCAACATCCCTCTTATGGATAGTGAAAATTATGGTGGCATCCTATCTCAAGATGATAGCAGAGCATACTTGTTCAATTTTATTAATGATGAAGGTTTAATTGACCTTGATCTCCAAGGTTTGAATTTTACTTGGTCTAATCAGCATGCTGGCCCTCAAAACATTCAAAGTAAGTTGGATAGAGCTCTTATTTCCCATGATTGGATCTCTGAATTTAGCTGCACACTGACTTCCTTCCCTAAAATTGGATCTGACCATCATCCTTTGTTGCTGGAGGTCAATCTGATTACTACTCCTAAACGCTTTCCTTTTCGATTTGAGAAGATGTGGTTAATCCATCTTGTTTTGGAGAAAAAAATTATTGAAGTGGTGGAATATTAAGGTGGAGGGCACTGCTATGTTCAAAGTTACTAGAAAACTTAGAAACATAAAGGAAAAAGCTAAAATATGGAATAGAGAAGTTTTTGGAGACATTTTCAAACAAAAGAATAAGGCTAAAACTGACCTTGCTACTATTTAGGAGACTATTCAAACTCATGGCCTATCAGATTCTCTTAAGGCTAAGGAACAAAAGGCCCTTGTCAACTACCACAATTTGATATCAAAAGAGGAGACTTATTGGCATCAGAGATCTAGGGGGGTTTGGCTTAAGGAAGGGAATAGAAACACTAAGTTCTTCCACCTAACCACTCTCAAACACAGGGCTACTAATCGTATAGCTAAAATTTCTATGGATAGGGCTGAGATCCTTAAAGAAGATGAAATTAAGATAGTTGTTGTAAACTATTTTTCATCCTTACTATTGGCTGATGGAACTTTGGATAGGAGTTGTCAAGATCAATTACTTGAAGCAATACCTAGTATTGTTAACACTGATCAAAATAAGGCTCTTCAGGCTAATCCTTCCAATAAGGAGATCAAGGATGTTATTTTTTCTTTTGAAGGAGATAAGGCTCCTGGGCTGAATGGATTCCCTATGTTTTTCTTTCAAAAATTCTGGTTTATTATGGAGAAGGATGTCTCTAATTCTATGAAGGAGTTTTTAGGTTTCAAGCATCTTCTCAAAGAAATCAATGGAACCTTCTTAGCCTTGGTTCCTAAGATTGCTGGAGCTCATTCTTTTGATCAATTTCAGCCTATTAGCTTATGCAACTCCTTATATAAGATCTTCTCTAAAATTTTGACTTCTAGGCTTTTGAAAATTCTTCCTCATTTAATTACTTCTCAAAAAAATGGTTTTGTTCTGGGAAGATAGATTATGGACTTGGTGGTGTTGGTTCATGACAATATCCATTCAACCATTAAAGGTAACAAACAAGGTTTTATCTTTAAACTTGATCTGGCTAAAGCCTATGATTGGGTTGACTGGAACTTTTTATGCTTGATTCTTAAACAGTTTGGTTTTAATGAAAGGGTCATCCAAATTATCTATCAACTAATTTCTATTGCCTCATTTATTGATCTTATTAATGGATCTCCCACCTGTACACACTAAAATGGTGCACTTCTATGAGCCATTACATGCAAGGTTGCTCAAGAATGAGGCCTCACAAAGCGGCTCATAGCTCTTTATGTATGGAGTTGCAAGATTGAAAATTGCTCTCAGCTAGAGCTATGAACTCATGACCTTGCTAGTCAACCACACAATGAGAGATTCACAATGAAGACAAGGGCAACAATGCCAATATCTCCAAGAATCAAATAAAATGCAATGCAAGTCTAAGTGAGAATGCAATCTAAGCTATGAAAGGAAAGTACA
Source organism: Chamaecyparis obtusa (assembly GCA_027943335.1). Lineage (NCBI taxonomy): Eukaryota > Viridiplantae > Streptophyta > Pinopsida > Cupressales > Cupressaceae > Chamaecyparis > Chamaecyparis obtusa. The sequence continues at coordinate 557,701 of BSBK01001661.1, read as the reverse complement.
ATGCAACTAATCTATGAAAGGAAATAGCAATGGATTACAATGCCTCCTATTTAGATTATGTGAGCTTATTCTATTGCATAAAAGAACATCTATACTATGAATGCCATGATTATGCAACTAAGAAAGCAAGTATGCAACTAAATGATGAAATGAAGCAAGTCTTCAATGTCTTCAAAAACTCCAAATGCAACTAAAACCTACAGCATAACATTAGCATAAAAACATGGTATGCAAATGAAAGAGAGAGCTCTCCTTTTATAAGAAATGCAAAGAAATGGACCATTGAGATTAAGAGGCAAAAAGTTTTAATCAGCGGTGGAGCTTGAAAGAGGAGCAATCCATGTGCACAAGTATCTTCCAATAGGAAAATAAGAGTTGACTTTATGTCCATATGAGACAAAAAAGTGCTTTTCTCCTTTTTATAAAATATGAATAATACTTTATTTGTGCAACTTAGGATAAGAGGAAAGTGGGGGCTTTTTATTTAATTAAAAGGGGAGGAAATATTCCTTTTAATGAAATAAAGACTTAGGATAAATGGTTAGCCCAAGGATAAAAATCCAATATATGATCGAATTTAAGATTTAATCAAGAAATTGATAATGTTGAAAATATTGATTATTGATAAAAATGATTCAGGATTGATAAATTGAATAAATGAGGCCCAAAGTCTAGGCGACCATTTTTGGGTGCATACATTTGCCCCTCTTTGACTAATGTGTGATCAATTTGGGAACACATGCAGTCAAAGAAGAATTGAAATGTGAGATTGATCTGGGATCATAAAATAACTCAGATGTAGGGTCAATTCAGGATCACACCCGGACAAAGCATAAACAAAGGTCTTTGAACATGAGATCGATTCGGGATCACATTCAAAGTAAGAGATAAGAATCTCAAATTTGAGTGAAAGCTCACAAAAGATGTCTGAATTAGGAAAATCAAGCAATTGGGGATGAGAACCCCATAAGTACTGCCCCCTCGAAATTGAAATCAAAATCAGGTAGAGAGGAGAACAGCGAATTGATAAGGATTTGATCAAATCAAAATGAAATCATAATCGAATGTAAGGGTCAATAGGTTAGCCATTAGGCAATGAAACATGCCCCAGCCTGACTGAAAAAGATGCAATCAAACGTGAGAAAGGAGGGAATGGAATGAAGATGAATGAAAGACTAGAAGTTTGGAAGACATGGAAATGAAGAAATGACGATGCCCCAACAAAGATCGAATGATTAGGCCTCAAAAGATCAGTCAACTGCGCAGAAGAAGGGAAGATTTTGAAACATGATTTTGACTATCAAGATGACCTCAGATTTTGATTTCGAGTCCAAAAATGGATCTAGGACATCGAAATTAGTTAGGGAGGAAATTTTCACGCAATTCTGAGGTGTTTTGAAAATGAGGTTAAAAAATCAAAAGGCTATAAAAGGGGTCAAAATGTCATTTTCAAAAATCATTTGTATTTTAGCGATTTGAGAATCTTGAGATCTTTAGAGAGAGAAAATGGCCCAGCAAGCAGGAGTTCCCATCCATAGGCATCGATTCCAGCGTGCCCAGTTGCACAACCGACCACCACACTATCCTGCCACGGTATGTTTGCGAAAAACTTGAGCTTTTTGAGTCATTTTGTGCATTTAATACCTTTTTAGCATGTTTTTCAAATTTTAAAATTTCAAAAAAAATTTGTTGGGTGAAATATCACGCGATACTTTATAAGTATCGTGCCCTTTGGGGAGAAGTGTCGTGCGATACTTCGCAGGTCCCCAAAGTATCGCGTGACCTAAGACACCAGTATCAGATGATACTGAGTGAAAGATCACACGATACCGAGTGAAGTATCACGTGACATAAGTTATATCACCCCGCTATAGGGAGAAGTATCATGCGATACTTCTCCAGAAAACAATATCGCCCAAGTTAAAAAAATTGATTTTTGATGCATTTTTGAGCAAAAATGACATGGGTCTAGACAATGTTACATTTTAGAGATGTTGTATACTGATTTTTAGACATCTATCATGATATGTGCTAACAACTGGCTTAGTTTTTGACTTGCAGGAGGTCTTTTTGGCGCTGATCATCAGAGCGCCGAAGGTGACTGGGTTGTGGTGTGTCCGAGATCTAGATGATCTGGGCAATTCTGACATCAGAGCTATGAAATTCAGATATCTGTTGAGATTCTCATATATTAGGGCCAATCATGGGTTGTTGACTGCTCTTGCTGAGAGATGGCATAGTGAGCACAACACCTTCCACCTGCCTACCAGAGAGGCATCAATCACACTCGAGGATGTCTACGGGATATTACGGGTTTCGTGCCATGGCAAGCCTGTGAGTATAATCATGTTTTGAGATATAATCATAAATGTAGTATTTTCATATGATGAAAACTGACATGATTTATTTGTTGGCACAGGTGTACTATGATCAGGATGCCACTAAGGGGCACCGACTGATCTAGGAGATGTTCCATGATGTGACTATTCTGGATAGGCATGTCAGCTGGGAGAGGCTGATAGATGACTTCGACAGAGATTATCCAGTGCCGTGCATAGTGGCATCGATCATTTCATAGATTCTGATGACTGACCACAGTCAGAAGGGTTTCCCACTTGGATGGGCGAGACTACTAGTGGATTTGGTAGGCAGGCCTCCTCAGATGGCATGGGGGCCTGCCATATTGGCAGAGATGTACCACGAGTTACATGAGATCATCTACAAAGATGGTCGGACATGGGCATGCGGTGCCATCCTGGCACAAGTGTGGGCTTGGGAGCACATCACTGTGGTGTGCCCTAGAGTTCAGCCGAGGGAGAGGAGGTACCCCTTTATCTACAGGTACCTAGGATTCATATCACATGTCCATACTAGGGATGTGACATATTACAGGAGGATTTTGGATGAGATAGCCTCATTCACATGGAGGCCATACAGGGAGGTGGAGGTCTGGGGAGATGTAGCCGATGAGCTGAGCTACATGATGTGCACTCAGCCACTGATAGGTTGATATGCTAAGATAGTGGAGAGGTTTTGTATCACTCAGGTATGGCGATAGTTTGGGAGGCAGCAGTGAGTCTTGATAGAGACTACAACATATGCTAGGGCCAGGGATGAGGAGGGTCATGGGTGGCTACCCATGTTGGATTATCAGTAGGCTATCACAGAGATAGTGGGTATCAAGAGTGAGCCCTGGGAGTATTTCCTAGATGTGGCAAATGCGAGGGCCGATGGAGCCTACAGAGCAGAGTGGCAGAGGGCACCATTCCCTCGATTTATGGTACCAGATGCATAGGTACCAGCACAGGGAGGAGACAGAGGAGATGACAGGGGAGACAGAGGAGACAGAGGGGATGGAGGGGAGGGAGGGGATGGAGGAGATGGTGGGAGGGGGAGAGGGAGGAGGATGGAGAGAGGAGAGGAATTGAGATCAGGTGACCAGAAATGGTCACGGGGACAGAGATTAGTGACGCTTGAGGATGAGGTGAGACCAGCTCATCACCAGGTAGAGGCACAGCAGGATCAGCCTATGGGTGGAGATGATCTGAGAGCCCAGATACATGCTCAGGAGGTAGAGATAGAGCAGCTCCAGATTACTATAGCAGTGAGAGACTAGCAACTACTAGATCTGAGACCGGAGCAAGATCAGCAGATAGCTGATCTCAGGGCAGAGATAGCACACCGTGAGGCGATGGCACAGGCAGATGCACTAGAGCTCTGATGGGAGTTAGTGAGAGCAGCCTATTATCATGAACTCTACTTGCAGGCCATTCCAGAGGGTGAGAGAGCACCATCATACTCTCAGAGGGTAGGGGTATCAGATGTGGTACTCGATAGGAGAGCCATGCCTCCTCCACCACCATGAGCTCCTCACGAGGGTGGTAGCGAGTCTTAGGGTTAGGTCTTAGGTTGATAGATGTGTATACATATCTTGAGACATTGATCCAGATTATGGGATCTCATTTGTATATTGTATCATGACATTGATGTATATATGAGATTACTGGATGTTTGATTATATCATGTATTTATGTCTCTCTTGTGATGGATGTATCAGTTTATGTATATTGTCTTGTCATTTTGCTCAAAAATTCTTATGTACATGCTCATGTATGTTCTCTCTTATAGATGTATGTTTAATTCTCATGTGTATGATATAGACTCATGTTTCTTGAAAATGACAGTTTTGATATAGATATGATGATATGATTAACCCCTTGTGATGAACAGGAACAGGTTCGAGATGAAAAAGACAAGAAGTGAAAGACATGATCAAGAAGAAGGAAAGGTGAGCGCAGTTGACTGACAGGTCCATGTAAGATGAAAAGGAGAGCTCTCTCCATATGAAAGAAATGCAAAACTAGACTATCATGACCCTAAAAATGCAAGCTACTATGAAAGTGGTTGACTTGCAAGGTCACAACGCTTATAGACATCTAATTATCATCATTGAGCATTATTGGTAGTGTCGTAAGATCATACAATGCACACTAACATAACTATGTTGATATGAATATGATCTTTATTAGATAGAAATGTGAGAATCCCACCCTGGCATCAAAGACATATAGTTCAAGATGACTAATGCAGTGAGATCATCTAAGTTTGATATGGTGAGATTATGCTTGTATCAAGACACATGAAAGTCAGGATAGCTAAAAGCATGCACTCAAAAAATAGTCAAGGATAATACCTTATCAATCCATAGGGTCAAGTAAGACCAACATAAATGCTCATGAGAGTTAGGATCAACAAAATATACCCACAAGCAGATAAAGAAAGAAAATATGTTCTCATTCCCTCAGTCTTCTAGCTATGCATCATCGAAAACTTCTTAGGGAGAGACCACTCATCAAAGAAATCCTCATAGACAGCACACAAAGAAAATAAAGTCATCATATCGTCAGCGAGTTGATTGTTTAAGTGCGTGTGTGTTGGTCATAGAGTCAAACTCTGAGTATCATATCTGCTTAGTGAGAAATATCACATCATACGAGACTGTTGGGTAAGACACCTGATAAGTGTTAAGAAACACTTGATGCAAGGGTAGTGTTGAAAAACACTATTTTGGGGTGGTGTTGAAAAACACCTGTTGTGAAATGCCCCAAGAGACAAACGCACCTAAAAGACCAATGCTAACAGTTATGCCCCCTAGACAAAGACAAAGACCAATTTCAGACTAAGCCAAATAAGGTCAAGGCATGAGGGAAAGGCTTAGTGTTGAGGACACATGCTAACAAATAGGAGTGCAAAGGCCTCAAGTAGCACCTATTTCTAGGTTTTCACCACTTGGATTTTTTTTATTTTATTTTTTATTTTTTCAACTTTTTTGTATTTTTTCTACCAAGGCGCCTGTTTCCAGGTTTTCACTAGGGCACTTTTTCTATTTTTTTGAATTTTTGAATATTTGATTTTTTTGTATTTTTTCAGGATTTTTTCAGCATCATATATAAATTTTTTTGGTATTTTTTCAGGATCAATAAGTATGTACAAAGGATGCCCCCAGACAGAAATGAGCATCAAGGATAGAACTTCTTGAGGTGTATAATGTTGATGGGATCAGGGAGCTATTCTCCATCGGGATCTGACAGTAAATACGCACTAGTATGAAAAGCAGCTGTGATGACATATGGTCCAAGCCAGTTAGGTTCAAACTTGCCCTTTTGCTCTCTGTTCTGTTGGTTCTTAGGATTCTCTCGCAAAACAAGATCACCTATTTGAAATTCTCTAAGGTGAACCTTCTTGTTGAATGCCTTGGACATACACTTCTGATACACTCTCATATGATCAAAGGAAGCTTTACGCTTCTCATCGAGAAGTTCTAGTTCCTATAACCTCATGGCGCGGTAATCCTCATCTGTAATCAAACCTTTGAGTGAGACTCTAAGTGATGGTATCTCAACTTCTAAAGGCAATACCACTTCAGTGCCATAGGTAAGAGAAAAAGGAGTGGCTCCTGTAGGTGTGTGAATGCTTGTTCTGTAAGCCCATAGTGCTGGATTGATTTGTAAGTGCCAATCCCTACCATTCTTGTGCACTGTCCTATGAAGAATCTTAAGAATGGTTTTGTTAGAAGCTTCTGCCTGTCCATTTCCTTGTGGAAAATAGATGGAGGACCAATGTTGCTTGATTTTAAACTTTTTGCATAAATGCTTTAGGTCCTTATTCTTGAATTGACCTCCGTTATCAGTGATAATCTCAAAAGGCACTCCAAATCGGCAAATAATATGATTCAAGATGAACAAAGAGATGGTCTTCCCTAAAGCAACAGAAAGTGGCACAACTTCCACCCATTTTGTGAAGTAGTCAGTGGCAGTAATAATGAACTTATGTCCACCTGATGAGTTGGGATGAATCTACCCAACTAGATCAAAGGCCTAGCGCTGAAATGGCCAATGAGAAACAGAAGGGATCAGCTCTCTACCTGGAGCATGAATCACGTTTCCATGTTTCTGACATTTTTCACATGACTTAGCAAAGGCGACTGTGTCTATCTCCATTATGGGCCAATAATATCCTACCCTAAGCAACCTTCGGGCCATGGCAAGACCATTAGAATGTCCACCACAAATGCCCTCGTGGATGTCAACTAATGCTTGGTTGGATTCCTCCTTTTCCAAGCATCTAAGGAGTGTCCCATCTAAACCCCTCCTAGATAAATCACCAGAGATGAGGGTGTGGCGAGAGGTGTTACGAATGAGGTTTTGGCATTCAGAGTGGTTGAATGTGTCAGGGATGATGTCATCATGAAGATATGAATAAATAGCACCATATCGGGAAGACTCGTGTGTGACAATGGTACAAATGACATGGCTTTCAGATGAGTCAAAGATGGGATGGTGTAGCTCTTCCACCAGGAATTCAAATCTGGATTTATGTGTCTCCAACTAAAGAAGGGAAGCTAATGTGGCCATGGCATCTACAGCTTTGTTCTTTGTCCTAGGGATCTGTTGAAACATCACAAAGGTGAAATAGCATCTCAAAGAATCAACCATCTTTTTGTAGGGTATCAATTTATCATCCTTGGTTTGATACTCCTCATTGACTTGGTTGATGATTAACTGGGAATCCCCAAAGACATGTAACTCTGTGATGTTCCATTCTATAGCCATTCTCAAGCCATTGGTTAAAGCTTCATATTCTGCAATATTATTTGTACATGGGAATAAAAGTTTGTAAGACTTTGGAATATTGTACCCATGTGGAGAAACAAATAACACTCCAGCACCTAATCCATTTTTCATGCCGGAACCATCAAAGAACATTGTCCATGTGTGAGTAGTTGTATACAAGATGTGTTCATCTGGAAATTCCACTTGGACCGGCATACTATCCTGAATTGGGAAATCAGCTAATTGGTCAGCAATAGCTTGCCCTTTTATGGCCTTCCTTTCAATGTACTCTATGTCAAATTTAGTTAGGACCATCATCCATTTAGCAAGTCTACCCATGAGGGCAGCCTTACTAAGAAAGTATTTAAGAGGATCAATTTTTGCAATCAAATGTATGGTATGAGCAAGCATATAGTGTCACAACTTTTGAGAAGCAAACACCACTGCAAGACAAGACTTCTCAATGTTATTGTAATTGATCTCGTAGGAGACTAGAGTATGGCTGATATAGTATATGGCCAGTTCTTTCCTAGTATCATCTGATTGAGCCAACAATGCCCCTAGGGAAGTGTCTGTAGCTAAAATATATAAATCAATGGTTTCCCTGGAATAGGAGGCATTAGGATTGGAGGATTAGCCAAGTATTGTTTGATCTAATCTAGGCTCTTTTGACAATCCTCATTCCAAACACAAGAAGCACCTTTATGCAATGTCTTATTAAAGGGTTGCGCTCTATCTACAAGTAGAGAAATAAACCTCCTAATCGATTGAAGACGTCCCTGAAGACTTCTCATTTGGCTGATATTTTGAGGAGGTGGCATATCTAGAATTGCTTGGACCTTTTCGGGATCAACCTCGATAGCTGATATTATGAATCCTAAAAGTTTGCCTGAGGTGACACCAAATGCACACTTCTTTGGATTCAATCTGAGTTGAAACTATTCCATGCGATCTAGAATTACTTCCAGATCATCGAGGTGTGTGTCCTATTTTCTTGATTTTTCCAAGGTATCATCCACATAATCTTCCATGTTTTTGTGCATCATATCATGAAAGATAGTGGTCATAGCTCTTTGGTAGGTTGCTCCTGCATTCTTTAATCCAAATGGCATGATGTTCCAGCAATAGGTTCCCCATGCACATGTGAACACTATTTTCTCTTGGTCTTCGGGAGCTATTTTGATTTGATTATACCTTGAGAAACCATCCATTAGAGAGTATATTTCATAGCCCGCTATCATGTCCACTATCATGTCAATGTTTGGAAGTGAAAAATCATCCTTTGGGCATGCTTTGTTTAAATCTCTAAAATTTGTGCATACATGAATGGACCCATCATTTTTGAAAACTGCCACTATGTTTGAGATCCATTCTGTATAATCGATGGCTCTAATGAATCCAGCTCTCAAAAGTTTTTCTAATTTCATTTTGACAAGGAGAGCTACATGTGGATGCATTTTTCTGAGTCTCTGTTTCACTGGTTTGACGCCTGGAGCTATGGATAAGTGATGCATTATAAGATTTGTGTCAAGCCCTGGCATGTCTGAATAGGTCCATGCAAAATTAATTTTCTTTTTTTGTAAGAACTGTACATATGCCTTGGTCTCTTCTTCTGATAAAGACTGAGCAAGATGGACTATTTGAGGAGTTTCTTCTATGTTCAAATTGACTGGCTTTGTTGGCTCAATTAATACTGATGATCTATCCTAGAAATAACTCGGCAAGTTATTAAGTACCCCATCCTTAGGTGCCTCAAAGAGGTTTTCACCCTCAGATGCATCATTTCTTTTTACTATTTTTGGTTCGGATACCGTCACAAAGTGGTTTTTGCCATCAGACCTTTTTTTCTTTTTTTCTTTCTCTTTTATTTTTAGACTGAGGTACTTAATATCAGGCTCTGTCATGTTGGTTGTTGGTTCACTGGTGGAAGAAGCCACAAGTTCAAGAGCATTCAGATAGCAGGCAATTTCGTAATTATTTTGAAAAGTGAGGAATATAGGCTCTTGATGGTGCTGAGACCAGTCAATTAGGTCAAAGTGAACAAGGGGTAGGTCAATGACTGGTTCAATGTTATTTATGTGAAAGGTGTCATCTCTGGTGACCATACAATCAGGATTCATCAAATCTTCTCCTAAGATACCCAAATTAGGACTCATCCTACCAAATGAAGCGTCATCCACTAAGGCAATTTGAGGAGTGCAATCCTCTAGTCCTACACTAAGCTCGTTGGCCGCATCGGGTTGGGTACTATAAGCATGGACAATATCTATATCCAAATCAACTGTTGCATCTGAAAGTGAGTCTCATTCATATTCATGGGAGTCTATGTCTGAGTCATCATTTGGGCCTCGTGATGTAGAAGCCTCAAGGTTAGGAAGGGTTTCCCCCTCTCTAGTGCTAGCATTGGTACTATCCGTCGCAGCTAGGATAGTAACACTTTCTTTTATTGATCTAGCAGTCATACAGTCGCTATCCATCATAGCTGGGATAGTAGGACTATCAAGTATCAAATATGTGGAATCTCCCCAAAGGAGATTTGTCGAGGGCACCCAATCATCAGACACATCTTGTTGGTTAGAAAGATCAGGCATATAGTCTGAGTCACTGTCACTGTCCATCGCAGCTGGGACAGGGACACCTTTCTTCTTCTTACTTTCAAAACCTAAGCCAACCGTGGACTTATTCTTTCATCCAAAAAGGGCATGGTTAAGAGGCTTAGCTTTAGCATCTAGCCTATGACTAAGGGGACCATATCTTGGATATCCCATATTTTTAACCAGTGTATACCCTCTCCCATAAGCTTCAGGTGAAGGAGCAAAATTCTCATTGTGTTTGTATTTTTCCTCGTGATAGATCCAGTCCCTTACGGCAACTTCCTCTTTCTCTTCCTAAATGGGAACCGAAGACTCAACAAATTTTCCAAATAATGTCATTGCCGATGATGAAGGTTTCATACTTGGTGATGGTCTCCCATAAGACCTAGGAGAGATTGACATTTTTGTAAAAGAATCAATTTTATAATCTCCCATCCCAAGATCTATGGTCTTAAACTTCTGCTTGCATTGTTCAAGTGAACTACTAGGACTGTCAGCTTCCCTATTCAAAGGTACATGTGATCCAGAAAAAATGTTATTAACTAACAAAGCACTATCTCCAGGTATGCAAATTTCTACACCATTATGGGGAAATTTAACACACTAGTGATATGTTGATGGGACTGCTTGCATTTTGTGAATCCATGGCCTACCTAGCAAAATGTTGTAGGCTAAAGGTCCAACATCAACAATTTGAAATAAGATATCCTTTTCTACTAGACCAATGTGAATAGGAAAAATGGCCAATCCCTTAGAACTTCTTTCTGCTTCATCATATGCTTTGATCGTGATCTTTTTCCTTATGTTAATGATGTTCTCGAAATATCCTAGAGCTAGCAACAAACTCATGGTACAAATATTGAGCCCTGCACCCCCATCTATCAGTACACGCCTGACACGGGTTTTATGAATCATGACTTCGATGTGTAAGGCCAAGTTATGTGGGTGACTGATGGATTTGTCGTCTTCTTTTGAGAAGGTGAGGTAATGAGGGCTAGCCAAATGGTTGACCATATTCTGGAATTGATCAATATCTAAGTTGTTACGGACACTGGCTGCTCGCAAAGCATCTTCAAGGACACGCTTATGCTTAGGGGACAATTCTAAAAGCTCAAAAATGGATATCTGTGTGGGTGTATGTTGTAATTGGTCAATAAGATTATAATTGGAATCAGGACCAATGGCAGATTTAGGAGGAACACCCTTAGACATGGGCTGTTTAGACTTGCTAGTGCTAGGACCTCTGATAATAATGGGAGTTTGAGCCTGACCCCTAGTGATAGCATTGAGGGACTAGGGCATTCTTTGTGAGTGAGGACCTCTTATCACCACAGCGGGTCTTTCATCAGTCATAGGAGTTGAGTCCACATTATGTCCATAAGGATCTTTCCCTCTCACCATGAAGACTCCTACATTATGGGCGCCAAAAATGTACACACTAAAATGGTGCACTTCTATGAACCATTACATGCAAGGTTGCTCAAGAATGAGGCCTCACAAAGCGGCTCATAGCTCTCTATGTATGGAGTTGCAAGATTGAAAATTGCTCTCAGCTAGAGCTATGAACTCATGACCTTGCTAGTCAACCACACAATGAGAGATTCACAATGAAGACAAGGGCAAAAATGCCAATATCTCCAAGAATCAAATAAAATGCAATGCAAGTCTAAGTGAGAATGCAATCTAAGCTATGAAAGGAAAGTACAATGCAACTAATCTATGAAAGGAAATAGCAATGGATTACAATGCCTCCTATTTAGATTATGTGAGCTTATTCTATTGCATAAAAGAACATCTATACTATGAATGCCATGATTATGCAACTAAGAAAGCAAGTATGCAACTAAATGATGAAATGAAGCAAGTCTTCAATGTCTTCAAAAACTCCAAATGCACCTAAAACCTATAGCATAACATTAGCATAAAAACATGGTATGCAAATGAAGGAGAGAGCTCTCCTTTTATAAGAAATGCAAAGAAATGGACCATTGAGATTAAGAGGCAAAAAGTCTTAATCAGCGGTGGAGCTTGAAAGAGGAGCAATTCATGTGCACAAGTATCCTCCAATAGGAAAATAAGAGTTGACTTTATGTCCATATGAGACAAAAAAGTACTTTTCTCCTTTTTATAAAATATGAATAATACTTTATTTGTGCAACTTAGGATAAGAGGAAAGTGGGGGCTTTTTATTTAATTAAAAGAGGAGGAAATATTCCTTTTAATGAAATAAAGACTTAGGATAAATGGTTAGCCCAAAGATAAAAATCCAATATATGATCGAATTTAAATTTAATCAAGAAATTGATAATGTTGAAAATATTGATTATTGATAAAAATGATTCAGGATTGATAAATTGAATAAATGAGGCTCAAAGTCTAGGCGACCATTTTTGGGCGCATACACCACCAAGTTCTTCAAAAGCACTAGAGGTCTCTTACAGGGAGATCCTATCTCTCCTATTTTGTTTACCCTACTAGCTAAAAGCATGGGGAGGTACTTTCAGTTACTGGTCTCTAAAGATATCATTCTTGGTCTAAGACCCTCTTCTAAACCCTTAATCTATTCTCATGCTTAGTTTTTGGATGACACCATCATGATGGGTGCCTCTACAATCAAGGAATCCAAAGCCTTTAAATCGGCTCTGAATCTTTACACCAAAGGAACTGGTCAGCTTATTAATTGGTCTAAAAGTACTCTATTTTTCATAAACACCCCAAAGGATAGGCAACGTAAAATAGCTGGTATCTTAGAATGCAGTATAAGCTCCTTCCCCTCTTTCTATCTGGGTTTGCCTTTGGGCCTTAACATCAGTGACTCTTTTTGGAATCAGATGGTTGAGAGATTGTTTACTAAGATGGCTGATTGGAAGGGTTCAATTCTATCTCAAGCTGGGAATATTACCCTGATCAAATCCTCTCTTCAAAGTCTTATTGTGTATGCTATGAGTTTATTCAAGATGCCCTCCAAATATGTGGATAAAATTGACAGTATCCTTAAACATTCCTTTGGTCTGGGGTTGAGGAAAGAAATCAGATACCTTTAATTGCCTGGGAAAGGGTGTGCAAACCAAAGTCTATGGGTGGAATGGGTCTTAGACCAATAAAGATTATGAATAAAGCTCTATTGGCTAAGAAACTTTGGCATATTTATGAAGACCCTAAGGACTGGAATACTATTTGTAAACATAAATACCTTTATGATATCCCTTCCATTGATCAATTTCTTTCAAGCTCAGAGAAAGTGGAGGGCTCTATTTTTTGGAGGAATATCAATGATGCCAAAAGTATAGCCAATAAAGGAAATTACTAGAAGCTGGGAAATGGATCTAGTATTAATTTTTGGAAAGATCCTTGGTTGTTTGAAAAACCCCTAAATTGTATCTTCAATAACCATAAGGACATAAGCATATGCTCTACTACTTTTGTCCCTAAAGTGAAAGACTATTGGAGAAGTAACTGTTGGGTGAAGTTGGATGTGATCAATCCTATCTTCCATGAAATTAATTAAAGCCCTCCTGGCTCAATGCTATTATGATGATAAAGAAGACACTCTAATATGGGGCCCCTCATCTAGTGGCAAATTCTCTATGGTGTCTACAATTTTTATTCAATATGATGTGCCTGAGGAAACCCCTTTTTTGGGCAAAGATCTGGAATAAGATTCTCACCCCCAAAGTTGAGATTTTCTTTTGGATCTTTGTTCAAAACAAAGCTCTTACAATAGAAAACTTTAAAAAGAGAGGTTTCATCATGTTGAATAGGTGTTGCCTGTGCTAGGAGGCAGAGGAAGATACTAACCACCTTTTTTTGCATTGTCCTTTTTCTCAGCAGGTTTGGTCTTTCTTTTTACAGGAATGGGCTTTAAGCTAGATTTTCCCCTTTACTATCCAAGATTTTTGCCAACAATGGTATTGTCCAGGTGATAATGCTAGGGCTAAAGAAAGATGGATGTTGGCAACTCCCCATATTGCTTGGAGTATATGGAAAGAAAGAAATAACCATATATTTCAGGACAAATATAGCACTCCTACTTTGGTGTATGAGAAAGCTAACAGTGGGGTGCTGGAAAATCTGAGTAGAATCACCCAGCATAGTGGGAAAAGCAAGGAATCTCAAAGGAAGAAGAATGATCATGAAAATAGTGTTTGGATTGCTCCCCCTAATGGTTGGATTAAGATTAATTTTGATGGTGTGGCTAAGGGAAATCCTGGTCCAATGGAGTGTGGAAGTGTTATCAGGGATTGTAATAGGAACATTATTTTTGCTAATGTTGTTCCTCTGGGAACTCAAAACAACCATATGGAAGAAGTGTTAGGAGCTTATTATGGGTTACAAATTTCCATTAGACTCAATTTTAAAAATATTTGGCTGGAGGACGATTCAATGAATATTATTAATTACCTAAAAGGTAATTCTCCTCTGTCATGGACTATACATAATATTATCTCCAAAGTGAAAGAAATCATTGCCAAGAGTACCAGTACTTCCATAACCCATGTGTACCATGAGATTAATACCATGGTGGATAGCTTGGATAACATTGGGGTTAAGTCTAATGAGGTCATCACCTGGGACAGTGAGGTGGATATCAAAGAGGACACTAAATCATGCATTTATTATGATAAAATCAATCATAAGGCAGGAAAGATTGGAAATTATTAATGAGACTCACCTAAGTGCTACGGATTCTAAGTACAATTATGGGAAAGTATGGAATGGTTTTTTAAGCAACATCATTAGTGACATCTCGCACGCTTTCTGGACTATGCATTCCATTAATATCTTTATTAATAGGGAAAACTTTCTTGATCACCACGACCCTAATTCTAAAAATAGCTATGTGCTACTAAATTTGTCAATCATGGGGGGTGACCTAAAGGGTGAAGAGTTAGATAATTGTAATAAGCTCAAGGAAGCTAATATGGCTATGGTTTGGTAGAAGCTGAAAAAAGGTGGAGTGACCCCTTATTTGGAAAAATTACATGGTTTTGACAAGGATATCACTCAAAAATTTGCTGAAGGCTGGAAAAACAACACAGTCACCATTGAAGGGAGAACAGTGGAGATTACTATGGAGCTTATCATTCAAGTGATAGGAATCCCCAATGACAGACAGAAGCTTTATAGGAATCGCAAGATTTCAGATAAGGCGGCTAAAAAGTTCCCAAAATCTATGAAGGAAAAGGTTGATTTTGCAGATGACAAGGTTAATGGCTACATTGATCCTATCAAAATCAAGGAGATATGGAACCATGTTGTATAGGCTGTGATGGAGTATTTTACCCTCAACGGTCACTTCACTCATGCTCACTCCCATCACTTCATGTTCCTTAACCACTTTAGGTACAAGGATACCATTAACATTCCCTATTATCTTCATACTTCTCTGGTTAAAAGCATTAATGAGAATAAGGGTTCTCCTAAGAAGTTTATTAAGCATGAGGGCTTGATCCTTCTGATTTATGAGCATATAAAGAGAACTATCCCTAACCCTATCTCTACTCCTTCCTCTGGAAAGAGTAAAAGGAGCCCTATGACTCCTAAGTCTGGGTTTGCTAAGCAGAAGGTGGAGGACAATATGGGCAGTAGCTCAAAGAAAATTTTCTTAGAAGTGACTGAGGCTAAGGATTACTCAGAGGGTTCTGAGATGGAGGATTCTAATGAAGATGTTTCTGAAAAAACCTAGGAGATGCAAAGCCCTAGCAAGGAGGGGGAAGAGACTAATGATTTTGATACTATGTCTAACCCTGAAGAGCACAAGGAGGAGATTAACAGTAAGAATTTGGAGGAGGAGAACAAGGAGATGACTAGGGGGATTAGTTGAAAGATGAGGCTCACCTACAGGGTACTAATGATTCACAGGTGCGGGGGGATGAAACTGAGCCCATGTGTATTGAGGATAAGGACACTGTTGAAGCTGAGGACCCTGAGAAAAATATTCAGGAAAGTATAGCTGAGGAGAAAGGTGAAGCTATGGAAGATGCCAATTTGGAAGGTATTGTGGTGCATAATTCCCTTAGCCTGGAAGACCTAGTTGACACTGTTATACAATATGCAGAGAAGTAGAAGAATGATGGAGATTTTAATAAAGAGGAGGTTCCCATTCTAGATGATTTTGTTGCTGGCATGAGGCATGATGTGCCTATCTCTCAAGATTTCGAGGACAACATTTAGGAGGGTAGAGATGATTCTAGTGAATGGAAGGCTAGAGAGTCCTCCATCAAGCTTAGCTTCAAAGATTTTAATGATAGCGAAGAAGTGACTACTGGTGTGTTGCAGACGGCCAAAGCTAAGGCCCTATATTCCTTTAGATTTAGAAAATGGTGCTTTCATGAAATTAAAAGGCTCCATTTGAAAAGTAGGAAGCTTGAAGCTAACAATGCCATCCTCCATGAGAAAGTTAAGTCTCTCCTCAAAGAGAGATCTTCTAATTCCCCTACCGCTGATATAAAGGAAAGAATGGATAAAATTGATAATACTCTTATCAATATCCTCCAACACATTATGGACAATATGAAGGCTTCTAGCACCAACCTCAAGGCTCTGGTCAACTTGCTAGATAATGCTTCGGAGGATGATACTGAGGTTAGGAATGCTCCTCTACGAGATAGTGGTGGCCCTAGTTCTCAGACTCGTGGGAGGAAAAAATCCCCTTTGATGAAGAAGCACCTGGATGAGCTGAAAAGTGTTATTGGGAGGATGGATAACATCCAGGCTAAGATGGAGAAGACACTAGATGAGAAAGTTGGGGTTCTGAATGTGGATGCTTAGTCTAGTTTTCCTACTAGTTTTTTGTGTTTCCTATTGTCTTTTTGTCTGGGTTTCTATCCCTTTTAACGCTATCTATGTAGCCCCTTATATGGGTAGTATGATGTTGTATGCCTCCTTTTTGGTGTTGTGTCTCCTTCTTCTGATCTTTTGATGCTTAAGCTGTAAAGGGTTTTAGGTCCCTTCAAAACCTATTTTTCCAGTAATCAAAATTGTAAGCAATACAAGCCAGTCAGTTAAGTCTTCTTATCAAGCACCAGATAGTTTTACCAAGCATTAGACACTAACACTAAGAGATAATAAAAACTGAGCATTAGAGTAATTACTAAGTATTTTATACAGTGTTTACCGAGGATCACAGAAAATGCAATATTAATTAGGAATGGCACATTCTTCTATGAGAATGGTTACAACAAAATTAGAAAACATTTTACCAAGATCGAGGATCATTTATTGTTGAAGATCATTTGTAAAAGTTAGATCTAGGTTATTTTTGTACACTGTAGATCTTAGGGTTTTTCTCTAAGTTGTTGAAACCTAATTTTCTTAAGTGGCATAAATTTTTATGCTATATATTTCTATGTTACATCATTTTGATGTGAATTGATGTATGAGCAAAAGAATCACTTGCAGCACTAGCCAACCTTCAAGATTATTAGTTGACAAAGAAGAACAATATTCAGAGGAAATTAGATTAAGTAGAATTAGAGTAGGATAACCGAGCAGTTCAGAGCAGAGATTCATCATAGTAAAGGTGATATATATTTAGTACTTTATTGATCTATATCAAACAATCTGAGATGTCATTTGCAAATAGTTACCTATTGCTTTCTAATCATTATAATAGAGTTTTGGTAAAATCTCCTAACAGAGTAGACTTGACAGTCTTTTTGTAAATCTCTTAACCGAGTACACACTCAAGTAGTGTTGTTAAAATTTTATAACTAGGTAGATCTAGCTGATCTAATATGTTACTCCTAACAGGATAAGATCACGAGAAGTGATCAAAACTTGTAGCCCTAAAAGGAAAACCTTTTCTATCTGCAGTAGTGAATAATTTGTGGGTGTCATCCCCACCACAATTTTTACCTTCTAACAAGGATTTTTGTGTTACCAAAATACTTGTGTTATGGGACTGTTATATTGTTGATTTCATGTTATTTACTTTCACAAGTTGAATGGATGAATGATACATGCATTAGATACAAGTTATTTGTCAAGGTTACATTGTTTACTATTTTAGATCTGAAAGGTTGATGTGTTAAATTTTTGTGGGCACTGATTCACCCCTCCCCTCTTAGTACCATATCTCTCCTAATTCCAACAAATGCATCCAAGCATAAGAGCTTAATTTAGTTACTTGTAGGCTTGATCAAATGCATGAGAATCTTCTATTTAGCAAGGACTACAGTGCACCTAATGACTTTTCAAAGGATGAACAAGAGTCGGAGAATGTTAATAAAATAATGAATGTTGTCCATGGGAATGGTGGTATTGTATTCAGGAAATCCAAAGTGTTACATGATCAGAATCAAGTGTTTGATAGGGGAAAATGTTGATTCCATGTTTTGGGTGCCCGAGGCTACCGAATGAGATTTGATTTGATTATTGAAATGTGTAGTGACTCTATATCCTAATGGACTTTGCACTTGGTCTACTTCTACTAGAGATAGATGGATTCTTGCTATGCTCACAGGGAGAATACATCCCCAAAAAGAGTCACTGGTGGTACCCTAAATTTTAAGAATTCAGGAGTCCCAATCCATTATCAAGAAGCAAGTTTCTCCATACTAAAAACATCAAAGGAAGGGATCTTTATGACACAAATAAATAGAACTAACTAATTGAAACCTCCAGAAAATGTTGGAATTTTGACCTGCTTCAACGATGATGCCTACAGAGGTTGAAGATGGTCGAATTTTAAAAATATGAAAATGACTTGTTGCGGGAAATCAAATTTCCTATCTCCAATAAAAATATTAGCTTTCCACAAGGTGTTTTGGTTTTTGGACCAGAACCAAATCCGAAAGTTAGTTATTTTTTAGTTAGTTTATTGTTTTTTCAAAATAATTTTTAATAAGGGTTGTGTATTTTCACCCTAAAGAGGTGTGAAAGCCACTCAAACACATATATATACATAATTTAAAATGTAAAGATAAAGGATACAACAGTAAAAATTAGAAAAAAGGATCTCTTCCAGTTTATAAAAAAACTTATATATCCTTGGATTATATCTTGGATGTATCAGCAATACTCCTATGATAATGGAAATTTTAATGCAATATCAAAGTTCCATTCATTCTTCAAATTCTAGTGATATTATTTTGTCTTATGTCTTTGTTTGAGTTCTTTGGATTAAATCAGTGATTTACTTTGATTGATATTACTATTGATTTGGTTATTTTGATGAACTCTAAACTAGAAAAATTAGAACATATGTATTGATTGGTCAATCTTGTGTTCTATCTTATTGGGCTTCTACATCGAAGTTAAAATCAATACGACTAGATTATTGTTTCCTTAAATTTCTTAATCAATTAAAGCATCATCAAAGTGATAAAAAATTGTCTTATAGGGGCTATTTTTTATCTCCAAAGTTATACTAAAAAATAAATTTGATGAAGATTTAATATATTTCACCCTAATTATAATAAGGCACTAGTCTGACATATTATGTTGGAAGTTTCATTGTTGGTTACAGATAGATATAATCTAGGATTAATCAATAGATATCCTAATGAAAGCAATTTCAAGAAATTCACAATTTATTTTCAATTTTAAATAATGTACACAATCAAGGCAGTTTCAATTTTCAAAGCAATCAAATTTCAAAAGAAGTACAATAATCTGCTATAAAAAGCCTTAGAAGATCCTAAGGTATAGGCCTACCACCCTTGGTCCTACAGAGCCTAAATTGTAGAATTTCACATCCAAGAAAGGGTGGAATTTGTTAGTTGGCCAAATTCCTTTGGGTTTCTCATAATTGGAAATAAGAATCTATAGGAAATCCAATTTATTAATTTGGGCACCAACACAATTTTCTTTGGAGATAAAATTAAAACACATATCTAGAAGGATGCACTCTAATTCAAGGCCAATCAAAGGAAGGTGAATGGTGGTGCAACCATTATGATTAGTTACAAATGAAGTAAATAGATAGTGAGATGGGGGTCCTCTCAAGCTATAATAGAGTGGCATGGGTTCTCCTGAATATTAAGGATATAGAAATAGGAATCTTCTTTATGTATGTTAATAATGACTATTGTAAGAGAATTGAGTTGTTTAAGTGGTTGGCCCAATTGGAAGAGATCCCATGGATCCATGGGGGTGATTTTAACATGATTGAAATCCCTGTAGGTAAAGTTAGTGGTGTCAAGTTTGAATAAAAGGGAGATGAAATATTCTTCTAGAATAAAATTCTTAATAAGATCAAGTTGTGTGATCTCTTGGTAGGAAATAAGGGTGAAGCAAAAAGCCTTCGTGTAACGCCCCACCAGGTAACCCAAGAGGACAAGACATAAACCTCTATAAAATGCAAGTAGTAAATTTCTTTTTTTAATTTTAACTAGAATAATATTCATCATTACACTTCATATTTCTAAAATTATAAATAATTTTCTACTACTTGAATGTAATATTAATACAACTTAAGTCCTCACGGGTCCCCTCACATCGCTACTAAAGCAACATCATATAAACCATTTACATGCATAAGATATTCATGGAATCATGAGCTTAAAAGATCTACGTTCATTTTAATGCATCAAGTTAAATGTCCCTAACTTATTTCTTTTATTAAACATAAGTTAATCATCCAACATCATTATTCCTTTTATCAACTCATTCCATAAATTCATATTGATTTCATCTACATCTACTATCCTTTATATCACTTTTCTCTAATAATTTAGGTAAGAGATTAATATTCATTAAGGTAGGCATCATCCTAGGCACTTCATTAACATGAACCAAGTATTAACATTAAAATCAAATTACTATTTTATTGCATTGTTTCATAACCATTTATTGTTAATAATTCAAATCACTAATCTATCATTTCTCAATAATTTCCTTGGATTCTTTCATCAAGAGAGAATACATTATTGTTGTGATACATCATTATATATAACTATATTTAAGATTATTTCCTTTACACGTGGACAACATAAGAGGATAGGAGAAATAACATAAACACTTTCTTTTAATGCTAGTAACATGTCCAATATTCCACATTCTTTTCCCTTTCTTTTACCTAGAACTACCCATTCCCTTATGCATTGCTTTGAATTGAGATTACATCAATACTACAAGACTCTTTTTAGGAGATTAAAAATTACATGAATACAAATACATAAGTACATCTCAACATATTAAAATATCCAATAAGAAATCTTCAACTGCAGATCTGGAAAGGAATATGTGCTAGGATCATCCAAAGAATCACAATCAATACCTCGATAGAAATATTAACCACCCAACCACGTGGAACCAATAGGCCCACTCCCCTGAGCTAGGAGATAGAACCAAAGGCCCATACAAGAGGTAACAACTAGGAAATTCCTAAGGTGGTGATAAAATTTCCCCAAAGTCACAACACAAAAGAAAAGACAAGAAGACCACAAGGACTACCAGAGGCATGATCAAATTTGGTAGAGACTCTAAGCTACAAGCTAGGTGAGTTTCATCACATAGCCCTCACCCCTTGGGTTGTTCTGGTACTAGCCACTCTTGGCCCCGGCTTCCAAGTAGGCACATGCGGAACCGAATGCCTCTCGTACAGACAAGGTCATTTAGTTGTACCTACACATAGGTACCTTCTCCCACTCCCATCCTTAGTCTTTACTAGAACTAAAGGAATGGGTGAGGCACAATTAATCTTGATTAGTGTGTAATTTCCCATTCCGATAATCTCTCATTCCCAATTCATTTATTTAGGTTATCACTTGATTAAATAACTCATAGTAGGTTATCCTGGTACTAGCCACTTAGGGCCCTGACCCCTCACTATGAGCCACTCACCTAGTGTACTTAGGTTCCCTAACATACATATAAAAATCATAATAACATAATAGATTCATCATCAAGAATTCATATCAATTCCATAACAACATTTGATTGAGTTTAGGAAAACATATGTTGTCCCTAGTCCACTTGACAACCCTAAACCCAATATGGCATTCAGAATGTTCCAAACATATAAGAAGACATCCAAGTGATATTATAAACATATTTAGAGTATAAATAGATCCTATTAACCAAAAAAAAAATTTAATAGCCTTTGGTAACCATACGAAACCTTAAAACTTAATGATGTTCTTAAACTGAATTATTTCAAGCAAGGATTAAATGCAAAGAATAGTCATCATAGAACAGTCATCCATATCTTCCACAAAACAAATAATAAAGAAAATCACTTTAGTGGAGATTTAGATAACATAGTTATGGACTCTTAATTTTATTTTTAGGAAGATCCAACGGTGGGAAAGAAAGTTATGACTTCTGGTTTAAAACAGAAAATTTTGGTTAGGGTTCAGACCTGCCTTCACTAAAACGGTTGTAATTTTCACAAAACATAATTAAAATTCACCAAACCAATTGGAAATGAAATATAAGACTTAGGATAATATTTGATATCAAATTCAGAATTTTATATGATCATATCAGCCTGTAGCATATGAATACATTTGACAGCAAATTCAGAATCAAGAATGGACAGGCATAGTCTGCCAAAATGTCAAAAATAAGGCATTAATTCGACCCTAAAAATAAAATCAGAGAGATACCCATTTGATATTTGTGAATTTTACTTCCATAAAATCAATTTAGTAAAACTCTAGATGAAATTTAAATTATTATAATAATAGATCTCCAAAAATGGGTCGCTAAAAACCCTAAGAAAACACATGCCAATTCTTACAAACAAAAAATCAAAACTTTAAAATAACCATAGAAATGAAAAGTACAGATATAATAAATAATGATAATATATAAATAGATCCATAATCTATTAGAGACATAAAGTAACTAAAATATTCAATCCATACCTCATGTCCTACGAAGGTTGAATCGGAGAAGGAAGGAAACAAAAGAGAAGACAAATCCAAACTTGAGATGCATCCTTCAAACCCCATCCACTTTCAGAAATCTCCGTGAAAGAAAGAAATAATTCCACAACAAAGAATCCCTCTCTCAACTACTGAAATTCTCACAAAAATGTCTCTCTCCCAAAAGAAAAGATAACCAAAAATTCTTAAAGACATATGCTTACAAACTCTCCCTCACATCTCCAAGTTTTCTCTCCAAAATCTCCATGAAAAGTAAGGCCATCCTCTCCTCAATGCTTCAGCCCCAAAATCTCCTCCCTTCAAATGAGAAAGTAGTGCATATAAATATATTTCCAAAGGTTGAGAAGAAAAGTAACCAACTCCCAACTAACTCTTAACTAAAGGGTATTATAAAATAACTTAATATCATACAACTATATTACTCAAATATACAATAAAAGATTATTTGTATTCATTCATACACATATGTAATATTATCCTAACATATATGCATATGCCATCATTAATTACATCAATATCTATATATATAACCTATCCTCATTATTAATAATTAACAATTGAGAATAATATACCTCGCATTATTTAATATTTAATTATTAATAATATTATACTTTACATTAATCCCAAAATATACACCATCAACAATATCTACAATAATTAACATATAATCACATATAAATTATATATATTTAAATACATATATGTGTGCACCCATATATATATTTCTATATATATATATATATATATTTATATTTATATAGATACATGCCAAATACCAAACACTATAATCTATAAGATTATGAAGTAATAGATCACAATATTATTACCTATTTATAATTACTATAGGATATAATCACTGAGGTAGAATAAAATGACATGCCTCAAAATAAATCTAATCATCCAAAGAGGCCATACAAATCATCTATGAAACATATCGAGAAAACCATAAGATCAAACAAGGTCAACCAAAGTCAACAAGGAAAGTCAAGCCAAACTCCTAAAACACAACATAGAAAGATTAACTAAGAATCATACCAAGAAGGATAAATAAATAAAATGAGTAAACAAATCATACAACCAAATGAATTCAAGTGGCCACAAGGCACTAACTACAACCATGCCCAACCAGGTGTGTTGGATCTGGGTTTTTGACCCAAAGGTTGACTGACAAAGAAGGAACCCTAATATTCCCAAATTAGAATAATCACAAAGGAAGACTCATGTAGGGGCCTTAGTACTATCTCCATAACAATAACCATCAAGGATTTGAGGGCATGCTCAGACCTATGAAGCCAGGTGAAGTCGATGCCCGGTACCTGCAAGCCTGCATCACAAAGAAGAAATACATATGCACGGATATACATATAAAAGAAAACATTGCAGATAGATGACAGGGATCGATACATCATGTGGACCTCAGCGATGTGAGTAACTATGACTTCATCCTGAATCATGAAAACACATCATGTATATATATACACTCAAAGCATGTAGCATCATCATAACGAAGGTTAGAATCTCAAGCATTGTGTTAGGCTCTTATCAATACTAATAATAAATCAACATAATCAAATCATCAAGTGAGATACAAGATTCATCCAAAGTAACCTTAATAGAAGAAAATATAAATAACCACTTATATATATATATCTATCAAGTACATATCATATAACATCCTAACTATGTTCATAAAGGTCTTGAAGGTACTCAATACATACATGGAGATAAATACATACAAAAATGATACCTTTAGATAGTATGTCTAATATTAGAATCATTGAGTACTAGCTTATGAAATTATTATAAACAAACTATAGGAATAGATCAAACAAGTATCATGTACAACTTAAGCTGTAAGAAAACATCGAAAGATCTTAATTCTTTCAAAAACACAAAACTTATATTAGGGTTAGAGGGGTATTACACTTTGGTTTACTTAGTATAACTTCTAAGAAGATTCCAAGAGACAATATAGAAGATGGGATAGGTTTAATGCCAATAAGGTTGTCTTTCCATTTAAAAAAGAGCACAATGGAAGATTTATTAAGGTAGTTCCTTACATATTCTTAGATCATCATTTTGTGCAAGCATTTATCTCCCTATAAAACTACCTAGTGGCACCTAGAAATAATAGTGAATCTCTTGCATTAAATACTATATTTCTAATGGATGATGATGTTATGTGGGCTATGGGTATCATTATACTCTTTAACATGAATAATAAGTGCCTACTCAATCCTAGGTATAAATGGAACTATAATGTGTGTAGTTAGAGGGGGCTCTTTCAAATAGTTGGCAGGAAGAAAGATATATATTTGGCAAAGTTGGAGACATATGTATGCATAATAAACTATATAAATTTGAGCTCCAACTGCAATCATACCCTAGTAAAAAAGAGGCTAATAATGCCCTTTTCCATGTCGAACATGCTTTGAGGAAAGTGCAAAATATTAGGACTATGGGACTCAAAATTAGGGCTAGACTGAATTTGCTTGAGCATGGAGACAAAGGCTCTAATTTTTTTTCCAAATACTTAAAACCAGGGAAGCTAAAGAAAACATTAAAATTATTTGGGAACAATATAGGAATTTTATTGATATTATGGGCATTCTAAGTTCCTTGAATAGATTATATAGTAACCTTTTTGCATTCGAAGATGTTGGGAAAGAGAAGAAGTCAGCTAGATGTAAGATCTAAAGTATCATTCCTAATAAATTGAATGAAGTGGATTTTTTCACTCTAGTAAAAAAATTACTATAGATGGACTTAAGAAGGTAATTATTGGCCTTAGTAATGAGAAGGCTCAAGAGCTTGATGGAATACCTTCAAAATTCTATAATAAGAATATTGATTGGATAGGTGAACAACTGTAATGCCCCTACCAAGGAACCCAAGAAGATAACTAGGAAAATGTAAATTATTTTGTTTTGAACATACACACCATTACACTATAAATAAATAAAACAATATCAACCTAACATCCTTTACATTCCTTGATGTCGCTACTTAGCAATGCATAAACATTAACACAATATAACCAAAGAATGTAAATATAAAATTAATAATGCAATATCTTCATTAAACTATTGAGAGTATAAACAAATACATAGTGATAATATGTAAGTACATGATCCACCCAATGATAGATTTTAGTGCTATACAATACATGATAATCAAATGTTTACATGTACATAAGTTTTACAATGTCTAATATACTTCTTTACATCATATAATATAATGATACAATAATGGTCAAGAATAAAGAAGCTCTCATGAAGGCAAAGAAGAATCGATTAAGCCACAAAGATCATCCAAAAGAAAAAAACCCAAAAATGATCCTCGGTGGAAAAATGTTCACCACCCAACCGTGTGAGACTAACGGTCCACTCCCCTAAGCTAGGAGATATACTTTAGGACCACATGTCATAAACTAAAGCATGAAATAGATAACACATGATACCATTAATTTTTCTAAGAGAAGTCTAAGAAGATCGAGAGAAAGAACCATAAGAAAACACATAAGAAAATAAAAGAGAACATCCTATACTAAAGGCAATGCTAAAACATACACGAGGAAATCCTAGGACACATATTGCAGGGTGTCATCACATAGTTTCCACTCTCTTGGTTAACCTTATCAGTCTCTCTAGACCTAGATTACAAGTGGAGCTCATGTGGAATTGGCCACCTATCATGTGGATGGGGTGTTTTACTACCTGATCAATGTCCCATGGATAGTCAGGCCTTCTCCAACCCATACTCATCTATAGATTTACTCAAGACTATAGGTGAGGTAATTATCTTTTTTATGTGAATCCAAGCCTAGTTCATTAATTAAGTTACCACTTGATTAAAAATCTACAATGGGCTACCCTATGATGACCACTTTGGGCCCTAACCCCATTGCAAACCACCCTCCAACTATGTTCCTAGAAACACCTCTCAAAACATGAAATCCAAAGGATGTAAAAATCAATATCGACCAAATGTGAAAATGGGTACAAGGTCCTCTAATCAAACCTTAAGAGCATAAGATACCTGAGAACATCAAAATTATCAAAATCAAACCATATACAATACATCCCAAGATAACCCCATATTGTGCATCCAAAACTATGATAACATGACTGTGCCATAAAACAAGCTCGGGGTTACAAGAAAAAAAACTATGGTAAAAAAATAAGTACTCATCAAAGTATTTACACACACCATCATGGTATTGTAATCATCTTAAAATGGTCTATTAAATCTAGAGCCCCTAATTTTAATTAATTGCCTAAAAATCCTAAATCAAAGGCATAAATTAACTAGAAATTATTATGTAAGTATTTCATCAAACTTTCTTGCATAATCAAATCAATTCCATGGTAAAATCATCAAATAAACCTTGAATCAAGGCATAAAGGTCATTAAATTACTAAATCTATATGTTTAATTAAAAGTATTAAACTTTTTTAATTAAAAGAACCCATTCACCCATCCTCACACATGTGTGAGCACATAAAATCCAAATAAAAGAAACTAAAAGGGTATAATTTTCCAAATGTGTCTCATTCTCCCACAAAAAAACACAAATTTGACCAATGGTGCACCTCTCACATGGATTGACTCACCTGGATTGAGGGAGGAAGAATCTCAGCCTCTCCTCACCATCAAATTTTGACCATCCATTTCGGTGAAACTTCTATAAAAGGGAAGCTCTTCCTAGCTCAAATGATCCAGGGATTCCATAGTAAAGGAACTTTTCCATTTTAGTTTTTCATATAGCTTAATATTCATTTTTCTTAGCTTAGCTTTCTTAATTTAGTTTCTTTCAATCATATTAACTTTTATAGCTTAATTCTTTCATTTTATTTGCATTTTAACATAGAATCATCAATCTCTTTTCATATCTTTGCATTTATCATTTTGAAAGATCTTTTGAGAAAAGAATGCAAGTATTTCATCATGCTTACACAAGAATCTTCCATCTTAGGTTGGTCAAGTCACTAGTCCTATGATTAATCTGATAAGCATCATTCATGGACTACACTCACCCTAATTAAGAATTAATATATTGGTTTTAGTGGGTTTTATGCAATATGCTTTGGATTTTGAATATCTTTCTACTAACCCCAACTAATGTAATGATTTATTTAAGTGTTGGTGTTTGCAGGTCAAGACCACAAAATACACACATAGGCATACTCCCAAGGAATGTCAAGACCGTATAAAGTTCATAATATGAGTCACCATAATCCACAAATTCACATGGATCTCAAAAGGATCAAAAAAATGTCTGAAGATTAACAATAGGGTTAAAGCACCATCAATATATAATTACGCTTAACCACTTTCCTTTGGTAGACACGCATCTTTTCCCAAAAGGTCATCTTATAGACTCCACATGAAAGAAACATACAAATATACACAATGCAATACTATTACATAATTCAATGATAACAATTAATGCTAACTAAAGTTTTCTAGTATGGTCACACCTTACAATTTATAGCATCATGAATAATTTTCATTTAACGAATATCTTCTCATTAGAACATACACAAAATATCTTTGTTGAATAATATGTCAAATTTATTGATAAGAAAAAGGACTAATCCTTTCGATAGATTCAAATTTATTTACATTAAATTAAAGAATTAAATCAATTAAAACAAATTACTATTAATGTAGAATACAGATATCTAATTTAACTTTATTGCTATTTATAATTAATTTACTCATAATATTTATCTTTAATGTTACTAAACTAGGTCATCAAATGCAATAATAAATACTAATGAAATATGATTCCCAATTTAGTGTGTTTCAACAAAACAATTGCATAAAATATGAATTTTATTTGTGTGTGTGTGTGTGTGTGTGTGTGTGTGTGTGTGTGTGTGTATATATATCTCCTAGCATAACACTAAAAATAAAAAACTACACACAATGCTCAAAACAAGAAAATGATCCCTAAATAGCTAGTTTGAGATTTGGCATAATAAGAGCAGCATTGCAGCCATCCTAAAAAAATGACAGATATGACTATGAAAAATGCCCCAAAAAACACACAATTTCCATCAAGAAACATACTAATTGATTTTTGGACGTTGTTGATGTATTTAATATGTTTAATCACTACACAACATCGATGACCTAATTGAGTGATGTTGGAATAACTATTGTTGCCATTTTTGTTTTGTCACTAATGTCAACATATGTTTCTATGGAGAAGAACAAGCTAGTTATTATAGTGTACAAATGTCGTACGGATGATTTAGAATGTGTGAACATAGTTGTGTGTACAAGAAGGTGTTGTGATCTTATATCTAAGATCGCATGATGTAATATTGCATATTGGTTGAGTTATAGAAGATTTGGTGAAGACCGGTTACTGGACTGTGACAGTGGAAGTTGACAGAGTAAGTCTTTATGTTTTAAGTATATCTTACAAGCGATGTGGATCCAGTGTATACGAGCTTAAGGGATGTCAGATAAAATAGTGAGGAAATTTCATTGATCTTAGCAAGTCATGAAGAGCATGATGACATTGGTTGTGGCATGTATTCTATAGGAGGCCTATTTGGAAGCCGAATTTAGAATTGAAGCATGTATTATGAATGGTGAACATAAATTATAGATGTCAGACCTTAATTGTTAAAATATAATTGTTTTATACTTTCTCTAGATACCGTGTGTATCTTAGCAAGGAGTTGTGTAATTATTTGTATATTAGGAAATCCTAATTGACTGACCTGATCATTTATTTATAATAGGGTATATATGTAAGATCTTTTCTTTTGAAAATATGTACTAGTATGGATGTGATGTAAAAGAGGTTTATGGAAGTTGTGATCTTGTGTCTGTTGGATGTAGAGAAGAGGAAAATTTATATACTTCATTGGAACTAATCAAACAAAGACAACTACTATCAAATAGTTTAAGGATTGTGTATTTCCT
The DNA here is from genome assembly GCA_027943335.1 of Chamaecyparis obtusa. Taxonomy (NCBI): domain Eukaryota; kingdom Viridiplantae; phylum Streptophyta; class Pinopsida; order Cupressales; family Cupressaceae; genus Chamaecyparis; species Chamaecyparis obtusa. The sequence continues at coordinate 528,220 of BSBK01001661.1, read as the reverse complement.
TTCATACACTTGTGTTGTGAATAGTGATTTCTGAAGGTGGACATAACCTTCTTTGGGCAGTGAGCCTACTCTTTTCTTTAACTCCTAACAGGGTCTGTCCTCTAATAAGGACTATGTATTGTAATGTTTTAATTAGCTTGTAATAGGGCTAGATCTTTTAATAGGGATACAATACCCTTAGTACATCACTTGTGGGTGCTAATTCCCACTGGGGTTTTACCTTTAACAAGGTTTCCTCAACAAAAAAATATTGTGTTATTGTGTTGGCATTTACTGCGTTATCATTTGATTTTGTGTAGTTGCTATTCAAAGTTCAAATTCTAATAATATGTCCTACAACTAATTCACCCCCCTTCCCTCTCAGTTTTATTGGTAGATTGTTATTCCTAACAATTGGTATCATAGCTAATGGTCCTTAGAGAGAGAAGCTTAACAGCTTGAGGTGATCTTGGAGATGGCATTCTATAGGAAGGATAGTCCAAATTTTGATCCTGAAAACTTTGACAGTTGGAAGAACAAGATGAGAACCCATTTTCTATGTTTGGGTATCGACTACTGGATGATCACAAAGAATGAGGTAACCATGAAGGCTAAGGATGAATTGGATAAATCTACTGACAATGAAAAGAAGACATTTTCATATAACATGGTCTCAAGGGAAGCACTAATCAGCACACTCTCTGAAGGAGAATTTACTGAGGTAAAAGATCTGGATTCAACACACAAAATTTGAACAAGATTAGAAGCATTGTATGAAGGAGACAAGTTTACTAAGCAAGAAAAATTACAAAACTAGAAAACAAGAATGGAGAAGTTGTAGATAAAAGATGATGAAAACATTAGAGCCTATGTATAGAGAGTTATAGAGGTTTTGATTGGAATCATAAATTCAAGAGGCACTTATGAAGAGGGAGAAGTCATTGTGAAGATCCTTAGATCATTGACACTTATTTATAAGACCAAAGTTTAGACTATAGAAGAGATTATACCTTTGACTGCAAAATTTAGCAGAGAAATGTTGATTGCAAAGCTAACTACCTTTGAAGCTGCAAAAATGGAAGAATCTTTAACTAAAGTTGAAATAAAATTTAAGGCATCCACACACAAAAAGACAATATCCATAATTTCAAGCACTAGTAGTGATAATATAAAAGAATAACTTGGTGAGTATGTTGATGAATGGGAATAAATAAAGGAAGAAGAAAGAAAGCTAAATGAGCTTGTTGCCCTAATTGCTTGAAGAGAAAAGAGAGGTAAGGGTAAATTTGAAGGCAAGTTACTTTTGAAATGTTTTTCATGCAATAAGATAGGTGACTTTGCATCTAGATGTCCTACAAGAATTCCTAAACATAAACCCAATTTTTTCAAACCTAAGTATTCAAAAGAAAAGGAATGTTATTATGCTAGTGAAGGTATTTCTGATGATGATGATTGTGATTATGAGGAGATTGGACTTATTGCTATCAAAGATTAAAAACCATTACATGAGGAAAAATCCTTAGTATCACATGTTGATAAGAAATCTAAATGGGTTATAGACAGTGGTTGCTCACCTCATATGACGATAGATAAAAAAACAAGTTTGTTAAACTAAAGAAGTATGATGGTGGTGTTGTAAGATTCAGAGACAATATTCCTAAACTTGTCATAGGAGTAGGATCTATTTCATTGGATGGAAAGACTAATACTAACAATGTACTACTTGTTGATGGACTTAAGCATAACTTGTTGAGTGTTGGACAACTGATGGAAAAAGGTTATCAATTGAAATTCATTGATGGGAAATTTTTTATCAATTTTAAGATAGGAAATTTGATTGCAACTGGTACTAAATCTAGAGGTAGTTTATTTGAGTTAAATACATCTGAAGCTTCTTGTTTTGTTTCAAAGATAGAAGAAAGTTGGCTATGGCACATAAGGTTTTCTCATGTTATTTTTGATAACATTGTAAAGGAAATTTTGACTAATGTAGTGAGAGACCTACCTAAAATTGTAAAACCATCGAACACTATGTGTAGAGAATGTCTTATGGGAAACAAAACTAGAAGAAATTATAAAATTAAATCATATACAGCAAAAGGAAAGTTGGATCTTATACCTACTGACCTATGTAGACATGTTAGTGCTTAAAATTATTGTAGATGATGAATACAAATCATAAATTCTGATACATAACTCTATGGACCCAAAAGATGCATCTGACAATATCAAACACTAAGGTACTAAGGATTTTATCCTTCTTTACTTTGAGATTTAAGCTCAAGTGGGTATACTTGATTGATTCAGTTCTTTAAAGAACTAAGGTGCTAAGGATTTTATCCTTCTTTACTTTGATATTTAAGCTCAAGCGGGTATACTTGATTGATTGAGTTCTTTAAAGAATCATAACAGTTATTTGTGTCTTTGACATAGACATAAACATCTATTCCTTTCAACATAAATTTAAGATAAATTATTATTTTATATTGTTGATGGTGATAAATGCAGATCAAGCTAAGACCATTGCCAAATCCTAGGGAAAAGAGTCAAAGAACATACATCCATAGAAATCCCTCAAATCTAATATACCAAAAACCTAGATGAGATGCCTTACAAATCATCCTCTCATTTACAAATATTGTCATCAGATTCTTGCAAAAATCATGAATTCTCAGAGATCTCCCTTAAGATTTACCCTTCCCTTGAAAGAAACTTAAGCTTAACCCCACCATTTACCTTGTAAATGATGTATTAAAAATGCCTTATAGATTTAATACATGAAAAACTCAAGATCCACACAAAAAGACAACAAAATATGCAAAGGAGTCTCAATATATTTTCATTGATATTTTCCTATATCAGTACATTCAAAGACAAAAATACTTCAGACAAAAACACCAGATACAAAACGCTCCTTACAAATTAATTTCACCCTCTTAAACAATACAAAAACTTGCTATATATATCACTAGTCATCTTGGAATCCTTAGGAAAAGGATGTAATAAGCTTTGGGTGGCTAGGATAGTGACAGGTACTAAAATACAAAACAAATTACATCATGAATAGAAAAGGAAAGAAAATTTAGAAATCTATTTCTAATCATTGTGAATCTTCACAGGTGGCACCTTTGTTCTATAGATGTTCAAGGTAACTTATGAAAGTTGTTACATGAATAATGACCACCTACTGGCTAACTTACATTATTCTCTTTCTGATAATTACCCCTCCCTATATTCTATGATCAGGTGCCTTGTATGACTCAATCTTCTTCCATTGCTTCCAAATCAATGGCTACTAGCTTCTTCTTCTTAGGGATTTTTAATTTTATCACATGATACAACCTCCTCCTCAGTAGGCCCAGTGTACTCCTTTAAACTTGGTAACTACTTCATCTACCTGCAATCATTCTACTCTAATTGATTTGATTCTCAGCCTTTTCAAATCTAATTTCATTCTCTTTGAAAATGTTTCTCGTGAATGCTTCCCTTCAATCCTGTTGGAAAATAACCCCTTAAAAAATTCAAATATCATACCATAATGGTTAATCAATAATTTTAAAACATAGTTGACGATCCTTCTCTTTCCCAGCACATCATGTGGCTCACAAAAATCAGCAGAATGGTCAACAAATCCTTAAAAAAACTTTCCACGTCAACCTCCTCAGCAACCAATCAAGAGTAAGAACATCAACAACACCTGGAACCAAGAACCCACTGCATTAAAATCTTCATCAGGCTGGACATGTGGTGGTCGGGCATGATTTTGCAATCAGTAAACCTCCTGCATCTTTTCATTGAGGCTTCATGCCTACCCCATGATTACTTTAAAACTATCAGCTCTTTATCACTTAAACTGTGGCAAGTCTTTAACCACTTATCTTCTGGAGATCACTTACTAAAGAATCCTCTTGATCTCTGAACACTTTACTTAACCTGAGTCTGATCATGAGATTTAGCGACTGAAGCATATCTCTCAATCTCTAAATCTTTTCTTTAACCACAGTTTCATCGTGAGAATCAGCAACTAATACATCTCTCAGTCTTTAGGTGTTTACTTTAACTCATGTCTAATTATGATATTTTTGAGATAACAAGAATCTCTTAGTCTCTGGACATTTTTCTTAACCTAAGATTTATGTTGAGACTTAGGGATAGTCATTGATCTTATCTTGAATCTATGGTTCTTTATCACTTCACAATCCTACGGACCCACTTACAAATCAGGACACATGTCAAATAGGCATGATCCCGCAATGGTTAAAGACCTTCCATTATTTCTTCATAGGATCATGCCAACCATCGATCCATCTTGGATTTAACTAGATCTTACCACTATCATATTTTACACTACTTACCAACTAGGCCCATAATACTGGTCCCACTTGCCTTGATCTCCAATGACTATTGGGATTTGCAGTGCATACTGACTTCCTTCACTGAATCACCAAATGCCTCACTTGACCTTGTCATTGAATATTTGAATCATTTGAGCATTAACCATTATCTTAAGAGAATGAGAGATAATCATCACACTAGATCGTTGAATGCCAAGACATAACTGCTCAAACTCACGAGACTCGGAGAAAGCCTTGTCACAGATTTGCTAGATATTTCAAATAACTGTCAGTCATTTGGAGATTAAGAGATAACCTCAAGACATGTTAAGCTCTTAACCTTGTTGCCCATTCTCTAAATCAAAAATGACTTAACACTTTCATTGCCATATTTAGATACACAAATGGGAAATATAGAAGCCATGTGCACATTCAGAACTTAAGTTCCTATAAAAGGTAACTTGAAAACATAAGATCTATGGCACGGATAAGAATATTTTCAAAAATAAAACCCTACAAAAGGAAAACAAGACCTAGGATAAAGAAATTCAAAAATTTTCTTGGCACGTGACTATTTTTAGACCCATGCCACTTAGAAAAATTTACAAACACATGAAGTAAAGGAGACATAGGCATAACTCAAATGTCAAAAAGACACTTCTCAAAAAACCTAGAAAATACCCCAATAATGGCTCTATCTGAGGATGCTTGAAAGCAAGTTCACAGTAATAATTCATGAGTCTTTGGGTGGGAGACCACAAAAACACTAACCTACTACAAAAAAAAAACACGTGACATAAGAAAACAAACCTATACATATGTTACAAAACTACTATGCATGGAATAATTTGAAATTTAATTGAAGAAAACTTCAGAAATTTTCCATGCACTAGTAATTCATGTTCTTCATCATCCATATTTTTCAAGAAATAAGAATCATTTTCATGAATCTGATGAATAATATAAGGGCCCAACCATAATGATTCAAAAATTTCATGGTTTCCCTTATCTTCAGCCCTAGCATTCCATTGAAGGACTAAGTCACTAGGCTAGAACTTCCTAATACTAGCTCTTTTTTCAAAAAGATATTTCATTTTTTGTTGTAATCTGAAATTTTCTTTTTGACTCTCTCTTCTTATCTCATCCAATTCAACCAATTAGATCATCCTATCTTGCAAAGGTTCACAAACCTCTAAACCTTCATCTTGCATGAATTGATAGATATACAATAGATTATTAATAGGTAGTCTAGACTGCATACCATCTACCAATTCAAATGGAGACTTACCTATGGCCCTTTTTATTATAATTATATTTTCCCACAATGCGAGTTTCAACTTTGCTACCAAGTTCTCTTATTCTTTTCTACTGTTTTCTTTAAAATATGAAAAATACTCTTGTTTCTTGATTTTTCTTTCTCATTGGCCTATGGTTGGTATGAGGATAAATATGAAAAAGTAATGCCCATCTCTGAATATAAATCAACAAATTATATCAACCTAAAGCACATGAAATTATCCATTACTAGTTTGATAGGAACACCAAACCTAGTAACCACATTATTCATCAAGAACTCAATTACCACTACTTAGTTGGGGTCACCTCAATCCATTTAGTAAAGTAATCCATAGCAACCAGTATTCAACTATGTCCCCCAATAATTTTTTCTACAAATTCTCCAATAAAATCAATACCCCGCATGGCAAAAAGAGCTTCTGCAACCACAGGGTTTAACAATAGTGCTCCTAAGAATTTTAACTTATTTGAGAATCTTTGGCATGGCTCACACTTTTTGAAAAATGAATGAGTATCTTTAAATAAAATAGGCCAATAATAACCAGCCCTTAGAATCTTGTGAGTTGTTGTCATGGCTGAATAATGCCCTTCACATAGTCCAGAGTGCATTTATTTTAATACTTTCTCCAATTGTCCTTTGTCCAAACACAAGAGCAATATTCCATCTTTGTCTTTCCAATACAAGTCACCCTACAGCAACACATATTTTTGAGCCTGTAATCTGAGGCTCCTCTTCTGATTGTCATTTAGGCCCTATGGGAAACTAGCATTTTTGAGAAAATGCACAATATTTGTATACCATGGTTGCATCTCAATACTTATAACCATTCTCTCACCCATGCTAACATTATTCACCTAGACCAAGTCCATGTTTTCTTCTATCATCAACTTTGCTAACCCCAAACCTCTAATAAATTTGGTAATATGAAGCTCCAAATCAAACTCCTGAATTTTATTAATCCACTTGCATCTTTTCCCTATAACCTCACTCTGAACCAAAATATCTTTCACTAAAACATGAGGAACATATGCATTAACCTTGGCACAGACCAAATAAGGCTTGAATGCTTTAACTGCTTTCACCAATGCATAATCTTGCTTCTCCATTAGGTTATAATTTAGCTCAGCTGGCTGTAGTGATTTTCTAAAGAATGCAATGGAGTGCTCAAATCCTTCCCCATCCTTTTGTAATATAACTACTACAATAGTATGAAAAGATGCAAAAGAAAACAAGGAGAAAGGTTTGGAATAATCAAGAGATATTAAAATAGGGGCTTCTTGGATTAGTTTTTTAATTTTCTCAAAGGCCTTTTATGCTTATTGGTTCCAGTCATATCTTACATCCTTTTTCAAAAACTTGACTATAGGCTTCACCATTTATGAAAAGTTAGCAATTAATCTTCTAACAAAATAAATTTGTCCAAGGAAAGACTATACGCCTTTAAGGTTTTTGGGAGCAGGGACTTTCTGAATTGCTTCACTTCTCTCAGGATCAATTCTTACTCCCTCTTTGGCCAATACATGCCCTAATAGCTTTCCTTCAGTAACATCAAATTGGCATTTCTTGGGATTCAATGATATGCCAAAATCTAGAGCTTTGGTCAGGACCTTCTCCAAGTGACTGTAATGGTCATCATCTTTCTTTGAATAAGTAGTCAGATCATCTTTATACCCCACCATGTGAACATTTATAAGATCCTTGAAAGCCACATCCATTTTCCTTTAAAAAGTTGCTCCAACATTTTTTAAACCAAATGGCATACGGACATACACATAAGTTCCCCAAGGAGTAGTAATTTTTGTTTTAAATTGGTTTTATTCCTTAACCAGTACTTGGTTATACCTCGAGAAACCATCCACCATGCATAATAACTCACAACTAGTCACTCTATGAAGCATAACCTCCATGTTGGGCAATCCATAATTATCTTTCAATAAAGAAACATTCAAGTTTTTGAAATCAACACATAACCTTATGTCCCCATTCTTATTTCTGACTAGCACTAAGTTAGAAACCCAAGATGAATGCCTTATAGGCTCAATTGTGTCTGGATCCCTTAACTTATCAACTATGTTTTCATTTTAGTACCTAGTAAGGGATTGATAGGCTTTTTTTCTACCTAAAAGGTTTGGTATCTTCTTTCAAGGGGATTTCATGTTGAAATAAGTATTTTCTATAAGCCTTGAGGTCATCATAAGACTAAGTAAACACATTCTTGTATTTCTTCATCAATATTATCAAATTAGTTCCCACATCCCTCCTTAGCTTCTTTCCAATGTACACCAATTGTGGGGATGTCTCTAATCTTAAGTTTGTTTCTTCCAAATCCTCTACCTTAGCATTGGATTTTTGTGACATGTAATTATCATTTATTCTAAACATGCCTTCTAGCTCAACTAACCCCTTAGGAATATGACTAGAAGCTAACTAATCAATTTCATTTCCAAGGATCTAATCCTTTCCATTAACAACCTCTGTTGAGGCATCACAGTCAATGTTTTGGCCATCATACTAATCTAGGTCCTAAATAAATTTGAGGATATCATCATCATCCTCAAAAAATTTCCAATTATAAGCATTATCAGGCACATAAGGTCTTCTCTTAATTTCTAACATTGACACACCAGCAAGGGTGACATCATTATTCTTTAATGCAATATTTGCAAGGAAATCTTCCATGATATTGTTTGACCTTTCTACCCTCTAAATATTGAAAGCATCAAATAATTATATTCTATCCTAGATAGTATATCTATACAATTTTAGTCTGTCACCTTTGGCAGCATATTTAGATATGATCTGAGCTATGATCAATTAGGAATCTCCATGAACTTTTAAAAAATTTATTCCATGCTTTATGGAAATATCTAATACCAATATCAAAGCTTCATACTCAGTAGTATTATTTGTGCATTGGAAAGTCAACAAAAAGGAATAATTAAAATTAATACCTGATGGGGATATAAACAATACACTAGCTCTTGATCCTTCTTCAGAGCATCCTCCATCAAAGTACATCTGCCATAGCCCTTCCTGCTACAACAACAACTCATCAACTATTGGATCAGTATTCTTCAATTATGGCTTGATTTGTTCAAGAATGAAATTCTCCATATCAATGTCAACACAATAATTCAAATCTTTACATGCTACCATCTCAACCATGACATAAGAGAAAGACTCTTTGTACAACTTAAACTTAGCACCATTTATAGGTATAGTAGCATAGGACATGTCTAGTTGTAATTTTCCTCCTACTATTGTTTCCCACTGTCTTGATAGCAGCATACCATAATGAGGCTTAGTATCAACTACAACTACATCTATTTGATATGTGGCCTCAAGGAATGCAACAATCTTCACTTCTATTCCCACTAATGTTCCTACCACAAGAACTACCCTATTATCCATGGCATAACACCTTCCATTTGATGTATCAACTTGAAGTCCTAGTTCCTTCATAACATGATGTAGTCAAGGATGGAGTATCCAATTAAGGACTATGTGACCTTGTAGCCAAAGCACAAAACAATGGAATTTAACAACAACAACACTAGGTCTGATATAAAATTGGATTCTTTATTCATAAATTCACTAATTACATGCAATGTGTCAGGCTGTAAGGCCTTCCCAGTTACGGCCAATTACAAAGCAAGTAACAGTCTACAAGATCTCACAAGATCCAAGTCTTTTCCACAACTTCACCACTCAGCTAGTCCAGGTCTGCAACATGGCAGGATACTGGTAGGGTCCTAGGAAAGATCCAAACTTGTACTCACAACTTCCAAGCAATCTTCATGTGCCTAAGCTCACAAGCTACTAACTTCCACCTCCTTCATCTTGATACTGATCCCTAAAAAACTACCCAACCATCCTATAAATACTCATCCTCAGCCACAAGTTAGCTAGATGAAATAATTAACTCCTACAAACAATTATTAAATGCCAAAGCATCAGTCGGCTTACAAAATAGCCTTGCAATAAATTACATTATCCAAGATGGCCCAAATGGTCATCAGATCTACATAGAAGAATGCAACATACTAGATCTAGGTCCCCACACATCAAATAGTCAATCCATAACTCAAGGAACGTGACCCAAATTAAATGCATCAATTGGCCAAGCCGATTCATCCAAATAACCAAGTCGGTCTACAAGAACATCGAGCACCACTGAGCAATAGAGAAATAACTGAGTGCTAAAGAACTGACCATGCCAAGCATGACCAAGCAACATAGTTATCACTTAGCACCAGGGATAATCGACACATTCAGTTATCGAGAGTTCTTCAGAGACCGAGCACCTCGATAACCACATAAACCAAGCAACCAAACTCCAAAACTGAGCAAATACTTCACCAACTAAGATCAAAACTACTAATCTGCCTTTCAAAACAAACATATTTTTGGTTGATACAAGATTGCCAAGAATCCTAGGATGCTCCTGCATCATAACATGATATGGCATCATTTTAGCTTCAGCACCAGAGTCTATCATACAATTTTTTAGCAAAAAGTTGTTGACAATCATAGTAACATATAAATGATCAATTGATGATGGTTCTCGGATTACAATATTCCCAACACAAAAGTTAGAAATTTCCTTTTTTGTCTTAGGGCCATCCACTGGCTTCTCCTTTTCATATATAACAGGAGCATCTCCTTGTTCATTTATCAAGGCCAATGTTGTTTCCTTGTTCTCTTTTATCTTTAGCATTTCTAGCAAGGGGATTGAGACTTTCATTTGAGATAAGGCATGTCTCATGTCAAAGGTTGGTGGTTCACTAAAAGGATCAAACAAATATTTTCCCTTACTAACCCTTTTGTTTCTTTTGTTTGTGGAAACATCCTCATTCTTTCTAGTATCTTGAGCAAGAATAGGTTCTTCTTTATTGTTTTTACCACCCTTTCCTTTGATTACATTTTTTTTGGAGAAACTTCATTTTGGAAATCATCCTTTACAAAGACTAACCTAGGTACTCCTTGATCAGGATCCACTCTTCTATTCCTCAAGTTATATGAGGATCTGGCTTGAGAAATGGTAGCCATAGTTAGAGTTCTGATTTCTTCTTCACTGGGCTTTCTCTAGTGATCATTACCTAGCTCTGGTCTAATCACACTTGTTGACTCATACACATCACTTTCAGACTCATCTTGATCAGAATGGGCAAAAACTTCTTGCTCACATTTTGGGAAATTTCTTCTTTTATAATCAAAAGCAACAAGTATTTCTTCATCTTCTGAAGATGATATTTCTTCCACTTTCTCAATGGTAAACATATTAACTACAAGATTTTTAGATCGTTCATTATCTCCTACATGTGGGTCTTCCACTTCTTCTCCCAAAGCTTGGGCCACAGCACACAGATAAGGTGAATGAGGCATATTACAAGCCACACACCATGGAGTGTTCTCTACATTATGTGCTCCATTCTTTTTTAAAGGATCAAGGATATCCCTTCCTTTTTTATTTTCATGAGTATCAAAAATAGGCTTCCCATCTTTCCAATTTGTCTTGTAAGGTTTATCGTGCAACCTTGGGAATCTTTCCTGCCTCTAATACGGGGCTCTATTGTCTTGAAAATCTCTATCCCCTTTTTTAATTATGGTTGAGAGATCTTTAACAACATTTTCCAACTTGTCAACCTTATCATCTTCTTTAGTTGGTCTACTAGCATGTGGTTTGGTTTCTTTCCACAAACTTCCTTCATCCCTTTTCTACATTTGACTAGATGCTTTCCTATTACTTTCAATATTTATTTCTAACTTAAAAGCATCTCTCAAAGTATGTGGGATTTTTTCTCTCAAGACATAAGAAATTTTCCAATCCAAAGCATTGAAATATATAGTTAGGCAAACTTCATAATCTAATCTTAAGACTTGAAATAATTTGTACATTGCCTTTTGAAACCTATTATTAAAATTAGACATGCCCTCATTGGGATGGTTTTTGATATAATTGAATTCATTGAGAATATAACTAGAATTAACATGTTCAACATATTGCTCCTTAAATATTTTCACAAATTCATCCCATGATGTAATAATGTTTTTAGGCAAACCCCTATACCAATCCCTAGCATCTTCTATCTGTGACTGAACAAATAATTTCATTACAACATCTTCATTTTCAATTTAACAGTCATTTATCTTATCTATAAAAGACTTAAGATGCTCTTGACAAGTGACAACATTATTTCCTATGAACTTAGGGATTTTGTCTCTTACCTCATTTGGGATAGCATTTGGTTGACTAGGGATACCATTAAATAATAATGGTCGGTATCTATCCAGATGAACATGCCTCCTTTACAAATTTTGTGAAGCTTGGGCTCCACTACCTCCAACACTTTGATTCAACACTCCTCCCATGGGACCACCAACCAATGGAACTATAGAATTGACATTTTGGATTGGTGCTTGGACTAGTTTTTTAGAGCCTGAAGCCTGTAAACTTTTCTTGGGACCACTTGGTTGATTTTTTGCACCGTTCCAATAGTAACAGGGACTGAACTACTGGCAGTAGTATTCATATTAGCATGTAGGAAAGAAATTTTTATCTTCATCTCATCTACTGCAGCTTCCAGTTCCATCTTTTCTAATTGAATTACCAGGTCTTCTTTGACCTTTCTAGCCTTTTCCAATTCTATATTAACTTGAGAGATAGCATCAAGAATAACCTTACCCTATTTGGGTTCATTTATACTTATTCCAACCATTTTCTATTTTCCTTTTTCAGATGCATCTCTGTTGTTATTTTTGAGATCCTCATTTCTCTTGATCTCTGATGGATGAAACTATCTTAGAATAGGGCCTTCACCCTCAAATTCATCCTTCTTAGGATTTGACTCATTAATATCAACTTGTTGTCTCAAGGCACCAATATCACCAAATAAATCACTATCTAAACCTTTGAATTCCTGATTAAGACTTTGGGCCATAAGCTCATTGTTCTTTGTTTTTCTTATGAGTTCTTGTCTTTCCATAAGTAACTCATAAATCTCATTCTCTCTCTTTAAACTTCTATTATAAATTTCAAGTAACTGTCCATGCTCCCTTTTTCTCAAAGTTGTGACTTCATCATGCAATTTCTTAGAATCATAAGTGGTATCAGCAATAGAAGTTTCTCCTGGTTGGTCCAGACTTTCTCATGCAATGAAAAACCATGCATCTATAAATTCATCATCCCCAAAAGGATCAACTACCTTAGGGTCCATTCTCCTAAGAGGCTCAGGAGTTTTAGAAGAAGAAGAAACCTCCCTTGGGATATGTGTTGAGACTTTCTCTTTGGAAGGTCTTGAGAAATTTGGATTAAACATACCTCTCCTAGACCACTGCTTCCTACTAGGTGTGGGTAGTTCATCACCTATATTACTTTCTATGTGATCCCTATAATATGACCTAGTATATCTTTGTCAACTCATGGTATACTTGACAAGATACTCACACAAATGTCTATATGCTAAACCAACAAATAGTAAACATAGATTTCAGATTCACCACCCACAAAACATGTGGGGATAAATTTTAAAATACTGATTTGTGAAATGAAACAATAGGCAGTCAACAAGGAATTGTAACAACCCTATTGCAAAACATTAAACTTCCCCAACAAAGTCACCAATTTTGTTAGGCGATTCAGATGGGATGAATCAGTCTAGACTATTCAAACAAAGGTTTCTTATGGTCACTCCCTAGTAGAGTCACCAAATTTGTTAGTGCTTAAAATGATTGCAGATGATGAATACAAATCAAAAATTCTCATACATAACTCGATGAACCCAAAAGATACATCTGACAATATCAAAAACTAAGGTGCTAAGGATTTTATCCTTCTTCACTTTAAGCTTTAAGCTCAGGTGAGTATACCTGATTGATACGTTTCTTTAAAGAATCATAACAATTATCCATGTCTTTGACACAGACATAAACCTCTATTCCTTTCAACATAAATTTAAGATAAATTGTTATTTTATATTGTTGATGGTGATAAATGCAGATAAAGCTAAGACCGGTGCCAAATCCTAGGGCAAAGAGTCAAAGAACATACATCCATAGAAATCCCTCAAATCTAATATACCCGAAACCTAGATGAGATGCCTTACAAATCATCCTCTCATTTACACATATTGTCATCAAATTATTGCATAAATCATGAATTCTCATATATCTCCCTTAAGATTTACCCTTCCCTTGAAAGAAACTTAAGCTTAACCACACTATTTACCTTGTAAATAATGTATTAAAAATGCCTTACAATTTTAATACATGAAAAACTCAAGATCCACACAAAAAGACAACAAAATATGTAAAGGAGTCTCAATATATTTTCATTGATATTTTCCTATATCAGTACATTCAAAGACAAAAATTCTTCAGACAAAAATACTAGATATAGAACTCTCCTTACAAATTTATTTCACCCTTTTAAACAATACAAAAAATTGCTATGTATATCACTATCCATCTTGGAATCCTTAGGAAAAGGATGCAATAAGCTTTGGATGACTAGGATAGTGATAGTTACTAAAAGACAACACAAATTACATCATGAACAGAAAAGGAAAGAAAAGCCAGAAATCTATTTCTAATCATCATGAATCTTCACAGGTGGCACCTTTGTTCTACAGATGTTCAAGGTAACTTTTGAAAGTTGTTACATGAATAATGACCACCTATTGGCTAACTTACATTATTCTCTTTCTGATAATTACCCTCCTTGTATTCTAGGATCAGGTGCCATGTGTGACTCAATCTTCTTCCATTGCTTCCAAATCAATGGCTACTGGCTTCTTCTTCTTAAGGCTTTATACTTTTATCACATGATGCAACCTCCTCCTTAGTAGGCTTGGTGTACTCCTTTAAACATTATAACTATTTCATCTATATGCAATCATTTAGTTCTAACTAATTTGATTCTCAGCCTTTTCAAATATGATTTCATTCTCTTTGAAAATGTTTCCCGTGAATGCTCCCTTCAATCTTGTTGGAAAATAACCCCTTAAACAATTCAAATATTAGGCCACAATGGTTAATCAACAAGTTTAAAACACAGCCATCAATCCTTCTCTTTCCCAGCACATTATGCGATTCACAAAAATCAAAAGAATGGTCAACAAAGCCATAAAAAGACTTTCCACGTCACCCTCCTCTGTAACCAATTAGGGGTGAGCACATCAACAATACCTAGAACCAAGGACCTACTGCTTTAAAATCTTCATCAAGCTAGACACATGGTGATTGGGTGTGATTCCATAATCAGTAAACCTCCTACATCTTTTCATTGAGGCTTCACGCCTTCCACACAATTACTTTAAAACTATCAGCTCTTTATCACTTTAACCATGGAAAATCTTTAACCACTCCTCTTCTAGAGATCACGTGAATGAAGGATCCTCTTGATCTTTGAACACTTTACTTAACCTAAGTCTCATCATGAGATTTAGTGACTAAAACATATCTCTCAATCTCTGAATCTTTTCTTTAACTGCGGTTTCATCATGAGAATTAGTGACCAATACATCTCCCAGTCTCTAGGCATTTACTTTAACTCATGTCTGATTAGGAGATTTAGAGATAACAAGCATCTCTTAGTCTCTATACATTTCTCTCAACCCAAGCTTTATCTCAAGACTCAGTGACAGTCATTGATCTTATCTTGAATCTATGGTTCTTTATCACTTCACAATCTTGTGGACACACTTACAAATTGGGACACACGTCAAATAGGTGTGATCCCACAATAGTTAAAGACCTTTCATTATTTCTTCATAGGATCACGCAAACTGTCGATCCATCTTGGATTTAACTAGATTTTACCACTATTGAATTGTTCACTACTTACCAACTGGGCCTGTAATATTGATCCCACTTGCCTTGATCTCCAATGGTCATTGGGTTTTGCACTGTATACCAACTTCCTTTGATGAATTGCCAAATGCCTCACTTGACCTTGTCACTGAACCTCTGAATAATTTGTTCTTTAACTGTTATCTTAAGAGACTGAGAGATAACCGCCACGCTAGATGGCTGAATGCCAAGACATAACTACCCAAATTTATGAGACTTAGAGAAAGCCTTGTCGTAGATTCGACAGATATTTCAACTAACCATCAGTCATTTGGATATTAAGAGATAACCTCAAGACATGTTAAGCTCTTATCCTTGTCACCCATTCTCTGTATCAAAAATGACTTAACACTTTCATTGTAAGATTTAGATACACAATGGGGAAATACAAAAGCCACATGCATATTGAGAACTTAAGTGCCCAGAAAAGGTAACTTCAAAACATAAGATCTAGGGCACGACTAAGAACATTTTCAAAAATAAAACCCTACCAAAGGAAAACAAGACCTAGAGTAAAGAAATGCAGACATTTTCTTGGCACATGACTATTTTGAGACCCAGGCCACTTAGAAAAATTTGCAAACACACGAAGTAAAGGAGACATAGGAACAACTCAAATGTCAAAAAGACACTTCTCAGAAAACCTAGAAAATGCCCCAACAAAACCTACAAGGACAAGATCATACTATGGTGAAAATTACTTTATACTTTTTGTTGATGACTTTTCTAGAATGATGTGGATCACTTACTTGAAAGAGAAATTAGAAACATTTGACAAATTCAAGATATTCAAAGCAAAAGTAGAAAATGAATCAAGATTAAAGATGAATAGAGGTAAAATGGATTCACCTCTATTGAAATGTGTGTGAATATTGTATGGGGGAAGTATGAGATTCACTCCTAAATCCAAATTCCCAAAGGAGAAATCCAATTTGATCAACCAAAAAGGTTAATACACAATCGAATCAATCTAAGGAGAATATGGAAGAGAGAGAGAGAGAATAACCCTATGGTTGAATTGAAGTCTTTAGTAATTGAAATATAAATACTAACCTCAAATTAGGGCAGATTTGGAAAATGTCAAATTATGATGTCTATGTATACTTTCGGGCAATTTTGCAACTTAATCCAAACTGGAAATGCTGAGATAGAGAAAACCCAAAAATCTTTCTCCAAGATGAGTTCAGGTCAAGTTTGACCCTCATAAAAGGTCAAATAGTACATTCTTTATTTGAAGTCTGATTATGATTCTGTTCATAGATCTCAGAAGTTTGCCGAAAAGGGTATCCAAATTTGCTCTCAGATCTGAAATCCTGCACCTGTAACTACAATAGAAAGAGGGTTTTTGTTGTTTGTTTGAGGGGTTTGCCTTGGTCAAACCCCAGTTTGGAATCAACCTTAATATTGAAATTGAAATAGGAATGCTAGCAAGTAGTAGAAAAGGATCTAACAATGTAGCTATACAATTCAATATATATGTAATTGTATTTTGAATGTAAACAAGTATATTGATATGAAAGCTTGAACAAAATAATAAATGTAAATCAAACCTCCATGATTGTATGCTTTGATTCCACCTTGAAGGAAGAATGAAATGGATTTTGAAGATGAACAAAGGATCTTGAAGGAAGATCACACCATCATGATGGCTAGATCTAGGGTTTGAATGATGAATCTTGAATGCTTGAACCAAATCCCTTCAATGGCTTGAATGCTTTAAATCCTTGATCTTCAATGGAGAAATTGAATGGAGAAGAGGACTTAAATGCTTGAATGGATGCTTTCTTGATCACCTTAAGAGCTTGCACATGAAATTGCTTGAGATGAGATGTGAAAATGAGAGAGGAAGGCCTCCTTTTATAGTGAACTAGGGCACAATCTTCTAGAGGGGCCACCTTGGAGAGTTAAATCCTAATTAGGTCCTAACCTTTAGAAAATATACCTAGATTAAATGAAATTAGAGGATTTACCATTTCGAAACCCAAAATAGCCAACCCGGAGGTGGGAAAATAAATATCCCAAAAGCCCAATGCTCAGAAATCAAAGAAAATCAAAATTTGAATAAGGGGAGAAAAATTGAGGTTGGACCTAACCTAGTCAGGTTCAACCTCGATCCTAACCTACTCAGGATCAACCTCAAATTTGACCCTGGGCCCAGATTCAGTCAGAACCAGGTCAGGAGGTCCCGGGGATGCCCAGAATCCTAGAAATGATATCAAGAGAGGACAGAATGCCAAGGGTAGAAATAAAATCCTATGATTAGTGTGATGAAGGCTAGGAGGACCTATTTCTAAATCCTCCCTAGAAAATAGAGCCATGGAAGATGGAAATTAAGGAGAATCCTCAGGATCCTAACCCTACTTTCACCTAGAATGAAGAAATCAAGTGCAGGGAAGAAGTGGAAAGTAGGGAGAAAGCCAAATACATGCAAAGACCTAATCAAGGTGCTTAACATGACCCCAAACCACTTACTCAGAGGGCTAAATGCTCTTATCATGGAAGTGCTTCCATTTTAAGATGATACAGAAGATAAAATGTTTAAGATCAAACAAAGGTGAAGATTTTACTTCAAATCTATTCAATTCATATAGTGAAGAGCATGGAATACACAGACATACATCTACTCCTAGGAATCCAAAGCAAAATGGGATTGCAAAGTGAAGAAACAAAACAATATTGGTAGTTGCTAGGACAATGTTGCTAGAAGGTAATGCATCTCATGTACATTAGAGGGAAGATGTTGGGCCAGTAGTATACACATTAAACATAATTCAAATTAGAGAAGGTACAAATAAGGCTCCTTATGAATTGTGGTTTAATCATACTCATACTGTAAAATATTTTAGAATATTTGGAAGCAAATGCTATATCAAAGGAGATGATGAAATAGGAAAATTTGATGCTAGAAGTGATGAAGAAATTTTTCTTGGTTATTATACTAAAATCAAGGCTTACAAATGTTTTAATCTAAGATTAAGAAAGATGATTGAAAGTAACAATGTGAAGATAGATGAAAATTTTTAGATACAAGGGAGAATGTATGATTGTAATCAGAATACAGAGATCAAGGAGGCCACTACTATAGAAGAAGAAGAACATGTTGAGACTAAATGTGAAAATGAGATTTGTGATGATGACACAAATGAAGCTACTGAGATTCCTAAAACTCTGAGGTATGTTAAGAAAAATCATCTTGAAAATCAAATTATTGGTAACACAAGTCAAGGAATAATGACTAGATCAAAGATAAGGGAAGAAATTTGTTTGATTTCTCAAGTTGAACCAAAGACTGTTGATGAAGCTTCTAGAGATGAATCTTGGATCAAAGCTATGTAGGAAGAATTAGATTAGATAAAGAAAAATAACACTTGGAAATTTGTTCCTAGACCTAAAGACAAAAATGTAATAGGAACTAAGTGGGTGTTCAGAAACAAAATGAATGAAGACTGAATTATTGTAAGGAATAAAGCAAGATTGGTATGCAAAGGCTATTCACAACAAGAAGGCATATATTTTGAAGAGACATATGCTCTTCTTTCTAGGATAGAAGTTGTGAGGCTATTTATGGAATATGCTACACATAAAGACTTCAAGGTATATCAGATGGATGTAAAATCTATATTTCTGAATGGGTACCTTGAAGGGGAGGTATATATAGAACAACCTAATGGATTTCCTCTAACAAAAGATGAAGACATGGTATGTAGGTTGAAGAAGGCATTGTATGGACTAAAGCAAGCACCAAGGGCTTAGTATGCAAGGTTAGACAAGTACTTACTTCACCTTGGATTCAAAAAAGGTAATGCTGATAGCAATCTGTACTTAAAAACTAGTCAAGATAGAATTTTGATAATAGAAGTTTTTGTTGATGACATTATTTTTGGAGGCAATGATGAGATGTGCAAAGAGTTATCTAAAATAAATGGAGAATGAATTTGAGATGTCCATGATAGGTGAGATGAAATTATTTCTTGGACTGCAAATAAATTAGAGCAATAATGGCATTTTCATTTCTCAAACTAAGTATCTTAAAGAAATGTTGAAAAAGTTTGGAATGGAAGATTGTAAACCTGTTGGTACACCCATGGTGACTAGCCATAAACTGACAATTAATGATGAGATCAAGAGTGTTTTTCAAACCACGTATAGATCAATGGTTGGTGGATTAGAATATCTAAATCACTTCAAACTAGATATTGCTAATGTTGTTGGAATTGTGGCTAGATATCAGGTCGATCCTAAAGAGACACACATGGCTTTTGTGAAAAGGATATTTAGATATCTGAAAGGAACAATGGAATATGGCTTATGGTATTAGAAAAATGATGACTTTGAATTACATGCTTATATAGATGTCAATTGAGAAGGGAACATTGATGATAGGAAGAGTAATAGTGGAGGTTCATTTTTCCTTGGAAAAAGGTTGGTTTCATGGTTAAGAAGCAAGATTGTATAGCTCAATCTACTGTTGAATATGAGTATGTTGTTTCTACTATTAATTGCACTCAAATTGTCTGGATGAAACAAATACTGAAAGATATTGGAATAACTTTTGTGGAACCTGTGGTTATCCATTGTGATAACACCACTAAAGTAAATATGTCAAAGAAGCCTTTGATGCATTCTAAAACTAAGCATATTTCTAATACGTATCACTTCTTAAGAGATAAGGTAGCAGAGAAAGAAATAAGGTTGGAATACATTAGCACAAAGGAATAGATAGCAAACATCTTTACAAAGTTGTTGCCAAAAGATACTTTTGAGTATCTCAAAGGTATGATTGGGGTGCAATCCCCTCCTAGTGAGAATTAAAATGATGCAGGGATACATCAGTTTAGAGGTATTTAGAGCTCCATCATTTGTTGGACTTGATGTATGGATCTACTCCTCATGAGGAGTGATCATTGGAAGCTTAAAAAATGCATTTGGGTGATTCAGCACCTAGTTGATGAAGAAGACAGTTGATAACTTATGGCACCCTTTGCCATTTATTTCAAAGGGGGAAAGATACTATGATAAAATCCCTACTGTATGGGGAGAATTCTCTGAAGAAGGGTTTATTGTTTTGAGAGAGAGTATTTTTTATCTGATAGATTTGGGTTGATGGATTTTCCCATATGTTGTCATCAATGCCAAAGGGGGAGATTGTTGGATGTTGTTGATGCATTTAGTATGTTTAATCACTACACAACATTGGTGACCTAATTGAGTGATGTTGGAATAACTATTTTTGCATATTTTTTTTGTCACTATTGTCAACATATGTTTCTATGGAGAAGAACAGGCTAGTTATTACAGTGTACGGATGATTCAGAATGTGTGAACATAGTTATGTGTGTAGGAAGGTGTTGTGATTTTATACCCAAGAATACATGATGTAATATTTCATATTGGTTGAGTTATAGAAGATTTGGTGAAGACTGGTTACTGGACTATGATAGTGGAAGTTGATAGAGTAAGTCTTTGTATTTTGAGTTTATCTTACAAGCGATGTGGATCCAATGTATGTGAGCTTAAGGGATGTCAAATAATACACTAAGGAATGCTCATTGATCTTAGCAATTCATGAAGAGCATAATGATGTTAGCTGGGGAATGTGTTTTGGAGGAGACCTATTTGGAATTTGACTTCATAATTGAAGTGTGTATTATGAATGGTGAGCATAAATTATGGATGTAGGGCCGTAATTGTTGAAATATAATTGTTGTATACTTGTTCTAAATACCGTGTGTATCTTAGCAATGAGTTGTATAATTATTTGTATATTAGGAAAGCCTAATTGGCCAACCTAATCATTTATTTTTAATAGGGTATATATGTAAGATATTTTCTTTTCAAAAGATGTACTAGTATGGATGTGATGTAAAAGAGGTTTTTGGAAGCTACGAACTTGTGTCTGTTGGATGTAGAGTAGAGGAAAATTTATATACTTCATTAGAACTGATCAAGCAAAGATAGTTGATATCAGAAAATTCAAGGATTGTGTATTTCCTTTCATACACTTGTGTTGCGAATAGTGAGTTCTGAAGGTAGACATAACCTTCTTTGGGTAGTGAGCCTACTCTTTTCTTTGACTCCTAACAGGGTCTATCCTCTAACAAGGACTATGTACTATAATGTTTTAATCAGCTCCTAACATGGCTAGATATTTTAACAGGGATACAATACTCTTAGTACATCACTTGTGGGTACTAATTCCCACCAGGGTTTACTCAACAATAAAATATTTTGTTATTGTCTTGGCATTTACTGTGTTATCATTTGATTTGGTGTAGCTTCTATTCAAAGTTGAAAATTTTAATAATTTGTCCTACAACTGATTCACCCCCCCCCCCCCCCCACTTTCAGTTGTAGTGGTGGACTATTATGTTGGACTACAACTGATTTGGAATCTGATTGAAGAATCTATGATTAAAGATCATTAAGGAGTTGCTAATTAGATATGTAATATGATTAAATTAGTATTATGTTGTCATTGATGTCAACTAGTTTGACAGCACTTATCTTGTAACATACTATACCGTGACATCTGAAGAAAGGTGAAAAAGATGAAGAACAAAGAAATCTACATGAGGAAAGATGTACGTGACAGATGAGGATAAGGAATACATTGAGTAACTTGTTGATGAGTCTATGACTTGATGATATTGACTTTATTATGTTGCATTCATCTATGATGAAGTATAGAGCTGAAAGACACAAAGCAGTGTTGTCGGTAAATGAAGCATTTCTAGTATACACCGACGGAGTGTAGTGTATACCAATTGCGGTATTAACCAAGCTGTGTTCACCGACGCATTTCTTTTTTAACCCAGTGGAACAAAATGTATTAAATGATTAGTTTAGCTGATAAGATCAATGAGCTAGTAAGAGTATAACATCGAGGTAACAGATAATGTTTGTTACACAGATTATTGGCTAACAAAATTTAGGGAAGATCTAACGGAAAAGATTGAAATGTGTTATTGACACAAGTACCGAGAAATTTTGAAGTGGCCAAATATATGAATGAGGTTAAGTAGAAAAATCTGATGGTGGAGAAGAAAATGATTTACTCATCTATATAAGAGAACAAATTTTCTTTATGAAAAATGTCGGAAGAAGAAGAAGTTGCAAGAATATCACATGAACAAGGTTTTCATGTATTCTGATCATACTGGTTAGTAAGAACTGAGCTACAGAATAATTACCGAGCTACAAAGAGCAATTACCGATGGATAGTAAGTTGATACAGTATTGAATCTGAAGTGAATTATTGATCAGAAGGATTTGTATGGACTAAATATTGATTTGTAATCTGCAATTGAAGTTGTATTAAGGTAGGTCATTTACTGTTACATATTTAACCATTGTATATAGTCAAAATCTCTTAACTGAGTGGACTCTGAAAGTCTTATGATGTATCATTCATAGAATGAACATTTTTATCCTGTCAACCCCATAGTGAATGTTGGTTGGATGATAACTTCTAGTCTAAAATCCTCTAACAAGGTCACACCTGAAAGTGTGTTTGTAACCTTTAATAGGGTTGGGTCTTAACTGATCTCACTTCAAAAGAGTGAACATTTTTGGATTGCCGGTCCCAAGTGGTTTTTCCCTTTATAGGGTTTCCATGTTAAATCTCTTGTGTTATGTGTTGATTGTGATATTTGTTTGTTATCATACTTTGCATATTACATGTTAGAGTTGATCGATAAAATGTTATATTATTTGACTGGTAATCGATAAAAATATAGATAGTGAAAGTATTTAGTGCTTACCGATGAGCAAAAATTGAAGAAGTTGTTTTGGATTATACATTTTGTTTTGGGACACCGGATAACTAATTCACCCCCCTCTCAGTTATTGTAACAATTGGTATCAAAGCATTGGTTGCTTGGAATAGAGTTTTAAGGACTTAAGCATAAAGGTCTCAAGATGTATAAGAGGGAAGAACCTAAACTAAACAAAGAGAACTTTGCAGTATGGTAAAGCAGAATGAAGTTGCATATATCTGGAATTGGGAACTCTGCACTAGAGCTGATGCAGAATGGCTACATGCAACCACCCACTGGTCCCTTAACTCTTGATCAATTGAAGGAAAAGCATGAACATGATGTTAGTATGATGGAACTTGTTGCTACCTGTACCGACACTAAATTTAAAGATATCAAGACATGCACAACTGCCAAAGGAATGTGGTATAAATTGGCACAAATATATAGTGGAGATCTGAATGTCAAAAGAGCCCGAGCTGAAAGTCTGAGAGGCAAATTTGATGATATGAGAATGAAAGAAGGAGAGAACATTGTCCAATATTCAAATAGACTCAAAGAGGTGGTACATTCTATTAGAGCATCTGATGGAGTGATTGATGATGAAACAATGATAAGCAAGATTCTCATAACTTTGCTACTGGTTTATGCAATCAAGATTTCTGCAATTCATGAAACAAGAGCTACATCCAACCTTACTCTTGACACTCTAATTGGAAAACTTACAACCTTTGAATTAAAATTTTTTGATAATAGTGTTGTTCCTTCTATTGAATCCACTTTCATGTCTTCTTTGAAGATTGGATAGTCTAGCAGGAATAGTAAGAATTGTGATAGTGATGATAATACCAATGATGAACTTGATGAGCTTGAAGCACTTATGGCCAGAAGATTTCCCAAAGGGAAAGGAAGGTATAGAGGTAAGCTACCTTTAGCATGCTTTAATTGTAAAGAAGTTGGTCACATCATTGCTAGATGTCCTCAGAAGAAAGATGATGATAGATCCAAAGACTGATCTGGAGGAAGCTATGGAAGAAGAGTCAACAAAGGCTAACAACACTACAACAGAGACAATTGAGATGAAAAAGGAAAAAAGGTATGTTACATAGCCAAAGATATTGAAATTGAATTTGATTCTGATGATGATATAGAAGTTGTATTTGTTGCTATGAAAGATGACTCAGAAGAGGAAGAGAAACATGAAGAGATAGAACTGATCTGTAAAGTAAGCAAAAATGATACCTGGATCATAGACAATGGTTGTACACATCATATGACTGGTGATGTAGAGAAGTTTGATCATCTTGTTGAATATAATGGAGGATCTGTGAGAATGGGAAATGATGCACCTTGTATGGTAAGAGGTAAAGGCTCACTGACGATCAATGACAAACTACAATGTGAAAATGCATACTAGGTAGATGGACTGAACTATAATTTGTTAAGTGTGGCTTAGCTAAACAATTTAGGCCACCAACTAGCTTTTGAGAGCAAAAAGGTGAAAATCTATGATGATGGAGGAAGACTTGTGAGAATTGGTACACAATCCAGAGGTAATCTATTCTATCTTGATATGGATCAGTCTTCTTGTTTATTAATAAAGGATGAAGATGCTTGGTTGTGGCACAGAAGGTTATGCCATGTGAACTTTGACAACATGATCAAGATTAGTAGAAAGAAAAGAGTTAGAGGATTGTCTAACTTGACAAAACCTGATCATGCCATGTGCCATGAATGTCAGAAAGGTAAGATGACTAAGTCCAGTTTTAAAAGCAAAGACTATTCAACAAAGAAGATACTTGAGTTGGTTCATACTGATCTGTGTGGTCCTATGAGAACTCAAAGCTATTCTGGTGATAGATATTTTATTCTTTTTGTTGATACCTATACTAGATTGATGACTATCATGTTCCTGAAAGAGAAATCTGAAGCTTTCAAAATGTTTAAGTGGTATAAAGCTAAGGTAGAGAAAGAAACCGGTAAGGAAATAAAATGTTTAAGATCTAATAGAGGAGGTGAATTTATCTCTGATGAATTTACTAATTTTTTTAATGAGCATGGAATCAAAAGGTAAGTATCTACACCAAGGACACCTCAGTAAAATGGCATTACTAAAAGGAGGAATAGGTCTATAATTGACTATGCTAGAACATTGATGATATAGAAGAATGTTGTTCAGACATATAGAGGGAACCTGTCAATACATCTATGTATGTTCTTAACCGAGTACAACTGAAGAAGGACTCCAACCGAACACCTTATGAACTATGGTTTGGACACAAACCTACTGTAAGTTATTTCAAAATTTTTGGAAGTAAATGCTTTATTTTGAAAGATGAGAGAAATGGAAAATTTGATTCTAAAAGAGATGAAGGAATATTTCTGGGATATTCCACTACAAGTAAAGCATACAAATGTTTGAATAAGGCTACAAATAAGATAGTTGAAAGTACTAATGTTCATGTTGATGAGTTTGATGAAAAGTACATAGAGGAAAGTACAAAAGAAATGGAAGACTATGGTAGATTCACTTATATTGAACATCTAGAGTATGTACTGACACCACAGACTGTGACAACCGGTCAACAGGGAAACAATGTAGGACAACAAGCAACACAAACCGAGGAACAAGATGGAGCTACCGAGAAAGAAAATGACCCTAAGTAGGATGAACAAGAAAGGAGAAATCAAGTTTTGGCTAGTTTTGTCAGAAGACGTCATCCTGAGACACAAATCATTGGAGACAGACATGCTAGAATGCAAACTAGAAGTAAAACAAGATGAGGTACATGTTTAATTTGTGAATTTGAACCTAAAAATATGAAAGTTGCATTAGAAAATGAAGAATGGGTTAATGCAATGAAGGAGGAAATAGAGAAAATAGAGAAGAACAAAACTTGGTCCTTAGTACCCCAACCAAAAGATAAAAATGTTATCGGTACTAAGTGGATATACAGGAATAAATTGAATGAAAATGGTGAAGTCACAAGAAATAAAGCTAGATTAGTATGCAAGGGATATGCACAGGAAGAAGGCATTGACTATGGTGAAACATTTGCACCTATTGCTAGATTAGAAAGAGTTAGAATGCTACTTCCATATGCCATAAGAAATTCAAAGTCTATCAAATGGATGTGAAGCCAATATTTTTTAGTGGTATACTTGAAGAAGAGGTCTACATTGAACAAACTGAAGGATTTGTTGATCCTAACAATAAAGACATGGTATGTAGACTACATAAATCATTATATGGATTGAAGCAAGCACCGAGAGCATGGTATGAAAGACTACATACTTACTTGTTAAGTATTGGATTTGTTAGAACAAGTGAAAACAATAATCTGTATGTGAAAGGTGATACTGATGATACTATTATCATTGCTAAAATATTTGTTGATGACATTATATTTGGAAGCTCAGATCTTGTTTGCAAGGCATTCGCTGATGAAATGCAAAAGGAATTTGAAATGTCTATGTTCGGAGAGATTAAGTTCTTTCTTGGATTACAAGTGATTCAACAAAGTGATGGGATATTCATCACACAATCTAAATACATAAAGGAAGTATTGAAGACATTTGGCATGGAAGATGCTAAACATGTAGGAACATTGATGGCTACTAGATGCAAATTGACAAAGGAGGATGAAACTACAGAGGTAAACCAGACACTCTACCGATCCATGATTGGTAAGTTAATGTATGTTGTTCACAGTAGACCAGATATAGCACATGCTATGGGAATTGTTGCAAGACTTTCTACTAATCCTAGAGAATCACACATGATAGCTACAAAAAGGATCTTAAGATACTTGAAGAAAATAGAAAATTTTGGATTATGGTATCCTAAGGAAGGGAAGTTTGAACTGAAAGTTTACACCGATGCTGATTGGGCTGGAAATGTGGATGATAGAAAAAGCACCACCAAAGGAGCATTTTTCTTTGGTGAAAGACTTGTAACCTGGACAAGTAAAAAGCAGGCTTGTATTTCTCAATCTACAGCTGAAGTAGAAAATGTTGCTGCTACCACTAACTATTCAAACATTGCATATATCAAACAAGTGTTGGAAGGAATGAATGAGGTAATCACTGACCCAGTGATTATATACTGGGACAACACTAGTGCTATTAATATTTCAAAAAATCTTGTGATGCACTCTAAGACAAAGCACATATCTATTAAGTATCATTACTTAAGAGAACAAGTGCAAGAGAAGCAAGTGAAGTTAGAATTTGTCACATCTAAGGAACAACTTGCAGATATTTTTACAAAACCCCTACCAAAGGACACATTTGAATACTTGAGGACTAGACTTGGGGTCCGTCCCCTATCTATCGGTCACTAAGGTGATCTGATTATTGCATCAGCCTACTTTTATTAGAAGATCATTCATGTTGATGCAGCATAGTTCACACTTTGAATCATGTTCAAGGTTGTGATTAACTTTGAGAACTTGAACCGATTGGAATATCAGTATTCAGAGATACAGAGGAAGACAAAAATTATTTGTTTATTTGTTTCTTTGGCATTGCTGTCAAAGGGAGAGATAAACAATATGAAATGAAAAGGAGAGAGATAAAACAAGAAATGAAAAGGGGAGAGATAAAACAATATGAAAAGGAACAAGCACCGATGAGAATTATCTAAGGGAGAGACAATCTGAATGAGACAGAGTATTAAAGATCAGTTACAGAGAACAGAAGCAGGAACAAGACAACTAAAAAGATCACAACTACAAAATGGTAAAGTTGTACTATCTAATGTTGTAAGTCAAAGCATTTTTTTCACTAAGTTGTAGAATGTATGTTTGGTATGTGTATGGTACATTTCATATTACTTGAGTTGCCATCAATGCCAAAGGGAGAGATTGTTGGACTACAACTGATTTGGAATCTGATTGAAGAATCTGTGATTAAAGATCATTAAGGAGTTGCTGATTAGATATGTAATATGATTAAATCAGTATTATGTTGTCATTGATGTCAACTAGTTTGATAGCACTTATCTTGTAAGTTACTATACTGAGACATCTGAAGAAAGGTGAAAAAGATGAAGAACAAAGAAATCTACATGAAGAAAGATGTACATGACAGATGAGGATAAGGAATACATTGAGTAACTTGTTGATGAGTCTATAACTTGATGATATTGACTTTATTATGTTGCATTCATCTATGATGAAGTATAGAGCTAAAAGACACAAAGCAGTGTTTTCCGTAAATGAAGCATTTCTAGTATACACCGATGGAGTGTAGTGTATACTGATCGTGGTATTAACCAACCTATGTTCACCGATGCATTTCTTTGTTAATCAAGTGGAACAGAATGTATTAAATGATTAATTTAGCCAATAAGATTGATGAGCTAGCAAGAGTATAACATCAAGGTAACAAATAATGTTTGTTACACAGATTGATGATTGACAAAATTTAGGGAAGATCTAACAGAAAAGATTGAAACGTGTTATTGACAAAAGTACCGAGAAAGTTTGAAGTGGCAAAATCTATGAATGAGGTTAAGCGGAAAAATCTAATGGTGGAGAAGAAAATGATTTACTCATCTATATAAAAGAACATATTTTCTTTATGAAAAATGCTGAAAGAAGAAGAAGCTGTAGGAATATTGCATGAACAAGGTTTTCATGTATTCTGATCATACTAGTTAGTAAGAACCGAGCTGCAAAACAATTACCAAACTGTAGAGAGCAATTACCGACGGATAGTAAGTTGATACAGTATTGAATCTGAAGTGAATTATTGATTAGAAGGATTTGTATGGACTAAATACTGATCTGTAATCTGCAATTGAAGTTGTATTAAGGTAGGTCATTTACTGTTACATATTTAACCATTGTATATAGTCAAAATCTCTTAACCAAGTGGACTCTGAAAGTCTTATGATGTATCATTCATAGAATGAACATTTTATCCTGTCAACCCCATACTGAATGCTAGTTGGATGATAACTTCTAGTCTAAAATCCTCTAACAAGGTCACACCTGATAGTGTGTTTGTAACCTTTAACAAGGTTGGGTCTTAACTGACCTCACTTCAAAAGAGTGAACATTTTTGGATTGTCGGTCCCAGGTGGTTTTTCCCTTTACAGGGTTTCCACCTTAAATCTCTTGTGTTATGTGTTGATTGTGATATTTGTTTGTTATCATACTTTTCATATTACATGTTAGAGTTGATCGGTAAATGGTTATAGTATTTTACTGGTAATCGGTAAAAATACAGACAGTGAAAGTATTTAGTGCTTACCGACAAGTAGAAATTGAAGAAGTTGTTTTGGATTATACATTTTGTTTTGGGAAACCAGATAACTGATTCACTCCCCCTCTCAGTTATTCTAACATATTATTCCTAACATTAATGAGGTAAGAGTGGTGATATCTTGAGGAGTTTTATCACTTCAAATACAAAATAAAATAGTGGCAAGAAAAGGAGTGTAATGGGTAGATTTTTAAACAACAACAAAAAGAGGAGGCAATATTGTTTAAACTTATGACCATAAACCATTCTAGTATTAAAGGAAGATTGGAATTATAAAACAATTAAAACAAAGATTCCCAAACTAGCCAGCGTTAAAGCCCCACATAAGGCAGAATCTAGCGCCAAAATATTTATGACCCCAAACAAGAAATGAGGGAAAAAATAAAATATAATTAAATTCATTAAAGAATTACAATGCCAATCAAAATCCAATTGTCAAATGCAACTAGTTCTTTTCAAAATAAATCCTTAATGCATATCCATAAAATGTTGAAAGCCCATTTGGGTAGCGATAAAAATAAAGGAGAGTACTAGAAGCTAACGTGGAAACAATCAACACAAGAAAAGCCAAAAATATTGGCACCAAACGGTTTGTATTCCCATAGCCCAACCCTCTTCAAATAACATTGGATTAAAGTGCCTTGAATAGTCATAGTAAATTCCCAAACATTATACCAAAATAGGTTAAAAATTTAGGACTAATCAACACGACTAGGCAATGCATAAAAAGGGACTAAATTAGCACCCAAGAAAGTCCAAAATTAGTGTTAAAATAAAATCATGCCAGATAATGACCATAGATGATCACCACTATATCAGAGATAAAGAATTGGTTGAAGAAAAGATGAAATTTCTAAGAGCTCTTTTCTATCCACAAATGATGACACTAAGGCTTGCACCGAAAACAATGATCCCAAAATATAGAGAAATGAGTGCTCAAATAGGAAAGATGGGAATGCCCAAGACTAAAGATCAATCTTCCAAGCATAAAGTTGGCAACTGGTAACAAGACATCAATATAAAGAAAATATTGAGGAAATACATTTTAACCCTCAAAACCCATAATAGGTCCAAGCATAGGAAAGATTGATTTAATAAATAAATTAAGAAATCTCCCATGCATGGAAACCACCAGCTCAAGCATTAATCTAAGGAGATCATCAAGAAGGTCATATCATACCTATTAGGTAGTAGTTAAAATCCTCAAGAAGAGCATGTGAATGGGTTGGGATGGGTTAAGTCATCTTCTTTGGATGATAGTAATGTTGTGTGGATGAAACCGGAAGATGGATGGTGGAAAGCTAATTTTGATGGAGCATCAAAGGGCAACCTAGGCCCATCAAGTATTGGGTTTATCATTTAGGATTGAGAAGTAAATTTAATTACATTTGGTGGAAAAATATTGGCTAATGGAACCAATAATGTAGCAGAATTTGAAGCAACATTACTATTTGTCAAAGTAGCAAAGAGGTTAGGGACTCTAAAATTATATTTGGAAGGGGATTCACGAATAATTTTGAATGCAATTATCAAAGGATCCACACAAGATTGACACCTTCAAAACTATAGAGGTCTTATTAACAAATATTTTGCTCATATGGAGGACTTTAAAATTTCACATGTTAGAAGACAAGGGAACAAGGAGGCGGACCCACTTTCTTATTGGGCTCTTTCCCTTAAAGTTGAAGAAATAAAAATAGAAGATTTTAGAAATTTAATACTTGAAGACGTTATTTAAAAGAGAAATTTATTAAATTAAATAATTATTGGAAAGGTGGTGGGCAGGGTGGAGGCTCTGTATGACTAGGAGCATTTAATAATAAGTTAGGCCCGAAAAGACAATAGGGGTGTTGAATGAACATGGATTTAAATAGGATAATTTCCCAAACGCTTTCCATTAATTCAATCCTTTATTTTGCAGTATGTGGTGGTTTTTGGGTTTCTTTTCTGGTCTAAAGTAGATGGAAACACCCTTTACCTTGTAAGAAAATAAGCAACATAACCCATTTCATGGGATAGTTACAAGGCACGGACTTAATTGGATTGTTCAATTTTGAGGATCCAAAATTGGTTGAGGGTGTCTTAATGTTGTTGGGGAGCATATGTAATCAGCTTCAAAGATACAATTATTAAATGAATGCTAACATTTATTCAATGATCATGGTGTGGGGTCTACAAATGGGGTCGTTGGTACAGGTTGTGAGGAACATTATGCTCTTAATTGTGCCAGTGGATTATTTGGGTGACTTAGACCCTCTTTTGGAGTAGGAAGTACCAAGTTTGGGAATGAACTTCATGGATGACCTGCACATGTGAAAATGGTTGAGGACACTAATTTTACTCAATTTATTTGGATATTTGAGGCTTGGAAAAGGAGGCAAAGGCTCAACAAAGCAAGGATGGGGTGGACAACACTGCTATATGTGTTGTTTATAAGGAAGTTGGATGAAGAAATTACAATTTTGAAACAAATCAAACAGTTGAATGTAGCAAAGGTCCCTCATAGTCAAAGGTCTCCAAAGGGAACCTGTACCACTGAAGGAGAGGATGAAGGTAAAAAATTGGATGCAATTTAAGGTTGATGAGCTTCATTGGTGTTGGTTTATGAGCAATAATGCCTCTCTTGTGTTTAGTGTTTTATTTTGCTATGAATTTTAGTTCCCCAATTTTTTTTTGTAACTGAAAAATGTAAATGTGGTTAAGGACTGGTTTATTGACCACCTTGAAAATTCAGTGTTAATGTTTGTGTGCAATGGTGGGTTATTTCTAGGAAACAGGGTTAGGGGTTTTTGTTGGGTGATGATTCATGATGGACATCTTTGTAAACTTTTGTTAGGAGATATGGTATTAGGTTGATCAAGAGTTTTCTAAGACACTTTAATTTTCCTTCATGTTGTATTTATTGTTTACATTATTAATAAATCTTACTCTATTACTAGAAAAAAAAATCCCTAAGAAGAGAATTGATACTTTGTGAGAGATCCCCAATCTGGAATAGCTTAGCCATATCTCTTCCAAAACAAAGTCCAATGACCTCAGTCTGTTAATACTCTTTCAATTTTCCTCCTTAAAATTTTAAAAAAAGAAAAATTCAAATGCTTCCTCTCTAATCGATTCAAAACCAGATGGATTTCCCCAAAATCCAAATCATGAGTTTTTAAAATAGAGCAACAAAACCATTAAATGTCCACCCCCTGCAAAATTTCCATGCATGGGAAAGAAATCTAACTAGAATTCATGCACCGATAGAGATAGAATAGATTACCAAAATTATTATTTTCTTATTCCCCATACAACTAATATTTCCTTTATTGTTATTTAAATATTTACTTCCTATTAATATTTCTGGCTATCATTTTCCCAATTTAAAATGGCATCTTTTATTATTTATTAATCTTTTTTATTTTATTTTTAAAGATAGATTTCCTATTTAATTTATAAATTAGAATGATATTTTAATTACCTATTTTTATCTTTCAAGATGTGTTTCCAATTAAATAGGAAATCAAATAATCAGAAGAGACATTATGTTAGCCCATTTTCCTGTCAATGCCAAAAATCCAAAGAAAATGGTCTATTCCTACTAGAACCCTAGAAAATTGTCATGACCACATGCAAGCTTGTTTTTATTTGCGAAGAAGATATGTGATGTTTCATGGCTTGCACCCTTAGCCTTGGGTATTTTATGGTGTGTCTGAGCTTCAGTCAAGATCACATGTGCTCAAGTGTAAAGACCAGAGAGATATGGTTACTTGAAGGTCTAAGAAATAGGTCAAAATCCATGTCCTAGGGTTTCCAAAATTTGTTTAAGTCCAAAACCCTTGGCCAATTCTATTTCTCTATTACCTTTTTCATGGCCACTCAAATCCTTTTCCTGTACATGCTTTATTCTATTCAACGATTATGCAACTGCAATGTTCACATGATCTCATGGTCCTAGCAGTCTATGGCTTAACATCTAGCAACCTTGCGAGCGATCTTAGTTTCCTTCAGTCGCTCATTCTCCAAATGATGTGGTCAAGTGGGCAGGCACATAGAGATTGAATGAGGGTCATAGATGCATATCAAGATCGGTGGTTGTAATGGATTATCTAGATAAAACCCATGGTTAGTAAATGATTCAGCAATCACGTGAAGTCCTTTGTTCACGTGATCTCCAAATAGGCTTGGGTTAAGTCAAAGGTTAGTCCTGGGTGGTTAAGTTTCTATTCAGTGAACACGTGATTGTGGCTTTCATGTGTTCTCATGATCTAATCCAGGGTCAATTATTTATCCAACGACTTGGAGAATTCTCAGTTGTGTGATCTCTGAATATGACCATAGTTAAAGGGAAAGTCAGGTTTTTCCCTTTGTCACGTGATCTCCAAATCCAAGGTGAGTTAAGTTCTAACCATAGTGATTCAGTGGTAGCCATAGGATGAGGATAGGATCAACGGCTGGCACTTGATCTTGAGATATAACTAGGGTTAAGTAAATGATCTGGTGACTTGGTGAATAAAGGCTTTTGTGTGTTCTCGTGATTTAACCAGGGTTAGGCCAAACATCAAGAGATCACAAGAATGCTTTGGTCGCTAGATCACCAGATAGAGGTTGAGTTAAAGGAAAAGGTTTCAAGATTGAATTTGATCCATTGATATAGATATGATTGGGTGGTGGTTGATTGTTCGCTAGATGGAACCCATAGTTAAAAAAGACTTGGCAATCACACGAATGCTTCATTTACATGATCTCCTGATCAGACCAAGGTTAGTTAAAACATTTGGCCACCTAGCCAATGCCTTCAGTCACATGTTCACCAGATCCAGCATGGGTTAGGGGAGGCTGGCTGTGGTTAAATGATAAAGTGCGGTACAAGTTAGGGAAGATCTACGATGATCGTAATGCCTCAAATTAAATATGCTCAAGGGATAGTGATCATAGATTTACGACAACTATCTGATCTTCCAAGTGATTAAAATGGATAACGCAGTGGGTCTAGTTGCCATGCCATGTTGAGATGCTTGATTCTGATTGGATGTCGAAAGGATGATCTGGCCTATTTTTTAAGGGTTAAGTTGACTGTTATGTCGATTTATGTGAACTACCCAATCTATCAAGAAGGAGATAGATCGACGGCCATGTTTTAAACTTATCTTGTTAGCCGTTGCTGCCAAAATTTAAAATTATTTAAGGGTTTCTCTGTAGGGTTTTGAATAGTGAAATAGATATGACAAAATGAGATCAAATTTGATTTTTCTGGGATGGTTGTAGGTGAAGAAATGATGAAGATGATATGGGTAGCTACCTGATCTGATTTTCATTCCTGATGTGCCATGTCGAGTTAATGTAGAACTGATATTTTAATAGGGTGGCTAGGATTTGATGGATGTCAGTTGTCTCCATGCCCTATTCATGCAATTTGTAGTTGGTTCTAGCATTTAAAGTTGTTTTGTCTACAACAAGAAATCGGTGAATTATGATTGCAGTTAGCCTATTAAGGAGAAAACCAAGTAATTGTACCTTAGATTTGATCTGATCTTCCTAGGTTTCTAGGTTTTCTTAATTGTTTTCATTTCTTGTTGTACATGGTGGTTTTAGACCTAATTTTGACCTAAATGATCCCAAGCTTGTTGCAATCCTTTATAAGGATTTCCAAGATCATTTAGTAGGGGTTCCTAATTCTCTATAATTTTCTCAAAGCTGGTCCCATGAGTGGTTCCTTTTGTAAATATTTTCTTCTTCTCTTCATATATGGTGTTCTTGTATCTTTTCTAGTTTTTCAGATAAGAATGTAAATTGTAACAAGTCTATCTTATGTATAAGATTTCAGCATATTCATACTACTAACAGATTGTCTCCATTTGGTTCTTGATCTTATTGAATAGAGCATCAAGGGTGTTCTAGTCTTTCTATTGTATGTCTGAAGATGTCTGCAATAGAGTTGTTTTCATAGAAAAAACTAAGTTTAGGACTAGTTTTTAGATGTGTATGAGTTGGGATATCAAGGGTATACTATACTTGTCTTTTAGTGGGTGTTGATTAATGTATTACTTATTTCTAGGTCTCTTCTAATGTGAGGTTTAAAATCCTTTGAATAGGTGATTACATATTTGGGTACATAGGTGGATTCTTAAGTATGGTCTGATCAATGGTGTATGATTGGTGTAAGGTATCAACATATTAGAATCTATTATTTTCATGTTTCATAGCTCTTTGTTGCAATGTTTATTTCACTATGTTTCCCATTGGATAATGATGCAATAGGGGAGTAGGAGGGGCTAAGAATGGCACACCCTAACCTAATCCACCTTTCTCAACAACACACGGAAGCAACAACACACAACAGTGAGAGATAGAATGTAGGATTCTTTCATATATTATCTTCAAATTGATTCATACATGTCGGGCTATAAGGCCTTCCCAATTTTAGCCAAATATTACAGTCAAGTACAAAAGTCCTCAAACATGTGAGGATCTATAGATAATCTCTAATCTTCTATCTCCAATCTTCCAACCAAAACTTCCACCCTAAAACTCTAACCAAACAACTTCATTTATACAAGAGGCTACCAAACCAACTCAGCCTTTAGATCCACAATCAATAGAAGAGATGACTAGATCTAGGTCCACACACTTTGTAATGATGGATACCAACATTTAATCTGTAACCCAAATTAACTACACAAGTCGGCCTCAAAAGAAACCCAAAACAAACAACTCGGTAAGCAAGGAAACCAAGTGCTAGAAAAGCATCATCGAGTGCCAGGGAAATTCACCAAGCACCAGAGAGATAACCGACCAACATCGGTGAGCAAAGGGGACTGAGCAACACTGAACCAACTCAGTCAAAGTAGGAATCGAGCAACACAAATAAACTCAAATATGTTTTTGGTGACATAGGATTGCTAAGGACCCGAGATGCTCCTGCATCAGACACCTGGGGTTATTTGAAATGATTCTTTGAATTATGAAATAGGTATGATCTAAGCTGCATCCAACTCAGACTATGAAATCCAATAACTATCTTCAATCGGTCTATTCTTCCACTTTACCAGATATTCCATCTAATGTTTTTCTCTTGTACTTCTGCCAATTCTTTCTTCCAAAATATTTTCAATTTCTTCCATCTATTTCTTAGGATAATCCATCGGTACTGCCATGTCTTCTATGGGTTCATGAAACTCATACAAATCAGTAATGTTGAATATAGGTGATATATCCATGTCATTAGTAACTCAACTTCATATGCATTTCCACTGTCAAATTTTGTCAAAAATCTTGCAAGGTCCAAACTTCTTCATCTTTAGCTTCCCATATGTTCCAATAGGAAATCTGCCTCTCCTTAAATGAACCATCACTTCATCACCAACATCAAAATTCTTATGCCTTCTTGATCTATCAACTCTATCTTTGTATTTCTGATTACTCTTTTCCAGTTTAAGCTTCACATCTTCATGCAACATCTTCATGTAATCAACAAATTTTACTCCTTTGGCACTTCTTTTTCTTTCATCAGCAATGTCTCTCAGATCTTATATACCTCTTGTTTGTATGCCATTTACAATCTTAAAAGGTTTTTTTCCAGTACTCCTATTCACTGAATGATTGTATGAAAACTTTTCTTGTTCCAACACAGAATCCCAATTACTCGATGTGTCTCCAACTAAACATCTCAAAATATTACCCAAGCTTCTATTCACAACTTTTGTCTATCCATCGGTTTGTGGGTGAAATGTAGAACTATATTTCAACTCAGTACCCAACTTTCTCCAAAGAGTCTTCAAAAAGTATCCAACAAATTTACTGTCTTGGTCAGAGATAATACTCCTCGGTAATCCATGCAATCTGATAATTTCCTTAAACAAAATATCTGCTACATGTACTACATCTAATGTCTTTCTACAAGGTATAAAATGTGCCATTTTATAAAATCTATCGACAACAACAAATATATAATCATTACCTCTTACTATCTTCGGTAAGCCAAGAACAAAATCCATATTGATGTCAATCCAAGGTTTCTTAGGTACAATAATTGGTGTATACAATCTAGTATTCTGACTAACTCCTTTTGCAACTTGACAAACTCCAAACCTTTTCACAAATTTCTGAACATCTTTATACAACTACAGCCAAAAGTACTTCTCCTTAAGCAAATTCAATGTCTTATCAACACCAAAATATCTAGCCAAACCACGACTATGTTTCTCTTTTATCAAATTAGTTATCATTGCT
The DNA here is from genome assembly GCA_027943335.1 of Chamaecyparis obtusa. Classification (NCBI taxonomy): domain Eukaryota; kingdom Viridiplantae; phylum Streptophyta; class Pinopsida; order Cupressales; family Cupressaceae; genus Chamaecyparis; species Chamaecyparis obtusa. Next base: position 490,523 of record BSBK01001661.1, on the reverse strand, counting down.
CCTCTCAGTATACACAACTAAATACCTTTAAACAACATACCTCCTTGCATAAAATATTCATCCCATTTAGTATTATGTTGATCTTGAATAGGTGCTCTGCACTTTCTCCATGGCTTAGAAAAATTAGGATCAAATTCATAAGAATCCCTCATGTCATCAAAGCCTATAATTCCAATTTTCATCTCGGTCATCAAAGATCTTCTTCTACTTAATGCATCAGCAACTCGGTTAGTAACTCCACTATTATGATTTTAATGCAATCAAGGATGGTAGATCCAATGAAGGATAGTCCAAACCTTGTAGCCAACAAAATTACATAGCGGAATACTCAACACAATAGTCAACACCATAAATGTTTCAAGTAATTTTCATTAACATGCCTGGCTGTAAGGCCTTCCAGGTTAGGGCCAATTACAAAATGAAATAATTTTGCAAGATCTGCAACTAGATCCAATACAATCTCAGCTAGTTTAGCTTTGAAGACAATCAGAATCTGATGGAAACCCTAAGGTAGAACTAAACTTGAGCTCGCAAGACTCCAAGCAATCTCCTTGTTCCCAAGTATGCAAACCTCCTAGATCTTCTACAAAGGACTATCCGATCATAATCTGATCTGCAAGAACATCAAGAACTTTTCCACAACCTTTCCAACTTCATCTTTCAGAGCCTTAGATCTAACTCACAAAGTCTTCATAGTCATGAACTTCTCTGATTTCCTCCTGATTTCCCTCTGTTCTATCCCAAAACATCTACCCAAGCGCTCCTTAAATACTAATCATCAACCATAAGTCAGCTAGATGAAACCCTTAACTCCCCAAACAATAATTAAATGCCATACAAGTTGGCTTACAAATGTATAAAAATATTTAATTTAGCATGTCAGCCCAAGACAATGGCTACCAATAATTAATTCACCAAGTCGTCTCAATAAATCACACAGAAATCCAATCGGTAAGTCAGAACTACTGAGCGATAGTAAAATTATCGATCATGCCAGGCATTGCCGAGCACTAGTATCAACCAAGCACTGAAGGCATGACTGAGAAACAATTTCATCGAGTGCTAGAGGCTACCAATTTCCTTCAGTGACCAACCCTCCTTCAATGACCAAGACCATCGGTCAAGGCTACAACTGAGTAAAATTGGCCAAAACACAAACACTCCATACAGTTTACCAAGGACACAGAATGTCCCTACCTTAACCTTGGATGCCCTTGCATCAAACACCCCAGGTTCCAAAAGATGTTTATATGTGAGAAGAACATCTTCCAAGATTCACCACATAAATCCCAAACTGGTTCTTCACATACAAGTCCTCCACCTTTTCTACTTGCAAAGTCTTCCACTTCAGTCTCCTCTGTCTCTTCAAGTCTTTTCTTGACAATGTATAGGTCAGTTCTCCATAATGATCATTCATTTTCTCTAGATCCACAATCTCAACTTGGCTACCAATACTCAGGCTCCTCCTACCGAGTGTTGTATCCATCAAAGGCATTAGTGAAAACTTCCTGTCATTATTTTCAACAGTAAACACATTTTTTACACAGTCATAAATAGCTCTGTAATCATATTTCCAAGGTCTATCAAGCAATATATCACAACTATTAATCTTCACAATGTCACAAAGCACAAGATCCTTGTACTAGCCAATCTGAACATCAATGAAACATTGTTCCCTAACTTCCAAATCATGAACATCTTGTAGCTAGCCAAGCCTATAAGGACAAGGATGTTTCATTCTACTCAAACTAAGTTTCTAAACCAAGTCCTCAGCAACAAGGTTATCATTGCTACCACTATCAACAATAACATCATAGATTTTAACTTCAGTCTTGCATCGGGTCCTAAACAAGTTACCCCTCTGACAAGGTTCATCCTTTGTACCGAGCAATGTTCACCAAAGTAGAAAGTTCTATGATTCAGGTTCCTTCTGAATGTTCTCATTCATCAAAGTAGTTTGTCAGTCAACCTTCTTCTATGTACACTCAAAAGAATAATGTCCTTCCTCTTCACAGTTATAGAAATTTCCCTTAAAGATAACTCTACTTGTCTTCTTTTTTGGCTCTACAAGTTTCTGTTCATCTTCTGCATCAGTTGGCTTATCCTTCACCAAGTGATCAATCTTTTCTTTCCCTTGAGAGTGACTAGGTTATTTCCTCTTCAATTTATCTTCTACCTTCAGAGCATATTGATAAGCATCTTCAACAGAATCAATCTTCAGCATACCAAGCTCATCATGAATATTGAATCTCAGACCATTCACATACTGAGCTACCTTTTCCTTACCAAGCTCTTGGTATCTAGACCAAATATTAAGTTTTTAGAATTCCTCGGTATAATCTTCAATAAAAAAATCTTTCTATTTTAGATTTTGTAACTTCTTAAACAATTCAAGCTCATAGTCAGTCGGTATGAACTTATCTTTCAACTTAGTCACAATCAATCTCCACCAATTGATCTTTGTTTCACCTTCATCTTCTTAGTCTCTTTGTAGTTCTTTCCACCAAAGAGCAGCATGTCCTTTCAACTTTGTTTGTGCTAATCTTACCCCAAGAGGATCTTCAATTTCTTCTAACTCAAAGAAATCTTCAAGTTCACCAATCCAATCAATCAGATTGTTCAGTTTCAAAGTACCAGAGAAAGTAGAAATGTCCATTTAGTAATTACTAAATCGAGTAGCAGGTCTAGGCAACCGAGTAGTTTTGTCTTCACCAGATCTATTCCTTTGGTCATCACCACTAGATCTAGTAGTCTCAAATTTTTCAAAAGCTTCTTCATAGCCATCCTCAGTACCAACATTCTGAGGTATACCAGCAATAGTTCTCATGATCTCGGTGACCATATCATTCTTCATCAATTCCATCTCAGATCTGAAATATAATTTCACCTTCTCTGTGATATGGGATTCAACAGTATCATAAAGGTTTGAAATAACTCTAGGGTCTAATATTCTTAGAGGCATCCTTAAAGATAAGAGAAACCCTCTGCAACAAACCCTCACCAACCACCTTGTGACAATTTCCAAGTTGCAACAAGTCAGATCTCAACCTGCAACCTTGTAAACAACTAGGGCACAATTTTACAAGTTCAATGCTTTAGATCTACAATTCAAATTGCACACAATCTCTACTCTAATAAGTTCAACTTCACAAGATTAGCCTTGCTAGGTCAAGCTTCTACTTCAACAAGATCAACACTCTCTCCAACAAGAACAAACCTTCACTCTGATACCACCTAATGAAGTCAAGGATGGTGGATCCAATGAAGGATAGTCCAAACCTTGCAGCCAATAGAATTACATAGTGGAATACTCAATACAACAGTCAACACCATAAATTTTTCAAGTAATTTTCATTAACATGCCCAGCTGTAAGGCCTTCCGAGTTGGGGCCAATTACAAAATGAAACAATTCTACAAGATCCACAACTAGATCCAATATAATCTCAGCTAGTTCAGCTCTAAAGACAATCAGAATCTAATGGAAACCCTAAGGAAGATCTAAACTTGAGTTCACAAGCATCCAAGCAATCTCCTTTTTCCCAAGTATGTAAACCTCCTAGCTCTGCTACAAAGGACTATCGGATTACAATATGATCTACAAGAACATCAAGAACTTTTCCACAACTCCACCAACTTCAACTTTCAAAGCCTTAGATCTAACTCACCAAGTCTTCTCAGTCATGAACTTCTCTTATTTCCTCCTGATTTCCCTCTGTTCTGTCCCAAAACATCTACCCAAGCCCTCCTTAAATACTAACCATTAGCCACAAGTCAGCCATATGAAACCCTTAACTCCCCAAACAATAATTAAATGCCATACAAGTTGGCTTAAAAATGTATATACAAACATTTAATTCAACATTCCGGCCCAAGACACTAGCTACAAACAATTAATTCACCAAGTCAGCTCAACAAATCACATAGAACTCCAATCGGTAAGTTAGAACTACCAAGCAATAGTAAAATTATTGAGCACGCCAGGCATCACCGAGCACTAGTATTGACCAAGCACTGAAGGCATGACCGAGCAACAATTTCACTGAGTGTTAGAGACTACCAAGTTCCTTCAGTGACCGAGCTTCCTTCAATGACTAAGATCGTCAGTCAAGGCTGCAACCGATTAAAACCAACCAAAACATAAACACTCCATATAGTTTACCGAGGACACATAATGTCCCTTCCTTAACCTTGGATGCCCCTGCATCAGCTTTATCATAAATGTATAACTCTACAAATATTCAACCCATTTCATATGTCTCTGATTCAACTTATTTTGACTACCCAAATACTATAAAGCTTTATGATCCGTATACAACTAAAATTCACTCGGTATCAAATAATGTCTCCATTTCTTCAGTGCTTGAACAATAGCATAGAATTCTTGATCATACATAGAATATTTCCTTTTTTCACCATTCAACTTTTCACTAAAGAAAGCAACAGGTTTACCTTCTTGATTCAACATAGCTCCAATTGCACTTCCACTTGCATCACATTCCACTTGAAATACCTTATTGAAATCAGGCAATGCCAAAATAGGCAATTCAGCAACCTTCTTCTTCGAAGTCTCAAAAATTTTATCAGCTCCATGTGTCCACTTGAATTCTCTTTTGTCTCCTCTCATATTCTCAATCATAGCATTACAAATTGAACTAAAATTCCTAATGAACTTTCGGTAAAAACTTGCCAAACCATGAAATGATCTTACCTCACTAGCATTCATAGGTGTACGCCAATTCAAAATAGCTTCAACTTTTTTAGGATCCATTTTCAAACCATCATCTGAAATCACAAATCCCAAATACACAATCTCTTCTTTCATGAATGAACACTTTTTTAGATTTATTAGCAACTTTTCTTCTTTCAATGTTTGCAAAACTTGTCTAACATGCAACAAATGTTCTTCTCTAGTCTTACTAAATATCATAATATCATCAAGATATACAATCATAAACTTACCCAATAATTTCTTCAAAACTTCATCCATCAACCTCATAAATGTACTTGGTGCATTAGTTAAACCAAAAGGCATAACCAACCACTCATACAAACCTTATTTTTTCTTGAAAGCAGTCTTCCATTCATCACCTTTTCTAATTCTGATCTGATAATACCCACTTTTCAAATCAATTTTCATAAAATACTATGCTCCAATCATACTATCCATTATATCATCCATTCTCAGTATAGGAAACCTATAGTTCACTCTTATCTTGTTGATTGTTCTAGAATCAGTACACATTCACCATTCTCCATTCTTCTTAGGTGCCAACACTGCAAGTACTACACAAGGACTCAAACTTCCTCTGATCAAACCTTTCTTCAACAATTCTTGAATCTCTTAGTTCAATTCCTAATTCTCGGTAGGTGTCAATCGATGAGGTACCTTATTCAGTAAACTAGCTCTAGGGAAGAGATCCATGCAATGATCAATGCTTCGCTTTGGTGGAAAACCATTAGGTACATTATCCTCTATTTTCTTACTCAGTTTGTTAGGAATCATAGCAAAACATACATCATTCCTCTTTAAATCCTTAACAAAGTTTCTTCCTTCCATCAAGCAAACTTTCATGGGATTGCAAACATTACTAATAGGTTCTTCCATCAAAGGTAACAAGATTTGTCTTCTTCCATCAGCCCATATAGTATACTTATGCAATATCCCATCATATATAGCATGTCTATCATATTTCCAAGGTCTACCTAACAAATTATGACAACAATCCATAGGCATGATATCACATAACACCTTATCATAGTACTTTCCAATTTTCAAATTCACATAACATTGTTCACTTACCAAGAGTGTATGCTCATCTTTGATCCATGAAATTTGATAGGGCTTTAGATGTTCCAACCTTTTCAACTGCAACTTTCTAACCATCTCCTTAGATGCCAAATTCTTTGAGCTACCACAGTCAATGATTACCTTCAAAAATTTGTCAGAAACTCTACATCTGGTCTAGAACAAACTTTTCCTTACCAGATCTTCCTTTTTACCTTCATTCCAAAGTTCTCTTGTTACCATCAATTTATTTTCCTTCTCAGGTTCATTCCCTGACTCTTCTTGCACCAAAGCATTTTTACTACTACCAACCTTCTTACTTGCATGTGTACACTCAAATGATCTATGTCCTTCGCAAGAATTGTAACAAGTTCCTCAGAAACCACCTCTATTATAACCACCTTGGTAGTTACTACCTCTACCTCTAGATGAACTTTCACCTTTCCACTTGGTCTTGCCTTTATCCAAAGTTGTCTTTTCTGGTTCAAATCTATTGTTTTCACTATGGGCTCTACTTCTTACTCTAGGGAATCTACCACCTCTACCTATGTGTCTTTGCTCATGTCTCTTATTCAATTTATCCTCAACTTTCAATGCAAATTGATAAGCCTCTTCAATGTTCTCCAGTTTGACCAAACTGATTTCTTCTTGGATGGAAACTCTCAAACCATTTAAGTATCTAGCAATTCTTTCCACATCAACTTCATCATGTCCAAATCTAATATCTAATCTATAGAATTCCTTAGTATATTCCTTTATCGAGCTATCTTTCTACCTTAAAATTTGTATCCGCCTAACTAGGTTAATCTGATAATCACAAGGTAAGAACTTTCCTTTTAATGTATTCACCATTTTACTCCATACCTTGATTTTGTATTTGCCTTTGCTCTTTCTGTCTAGCTGCAGATGTTCCCACCATAAGGATGCATGACTTTTCAGTGCTTGCAATTTTCACCTTCTTTTCCTTAGGTACATTTTCATACTCAAAGTACTTTTCCATCTCTGTGATCCAAGCCACCAATTCATTAGAATCCAACTTTCCACCATACTCAAGAGGATTAAAGTGTGGTTTCAACTTTAGACTTGTCAAAGCCTTAAAGAATCTTTCCTCACCCTGATCCATCACATGTGCAGGTTCTACATCACCTTGTTCTACCTCAATTTCATCATCACTAACATCTTCAAGATGTCTTCCTCTTCTCTAGGTTGTTTCAATAGCTTCTAATCTAGCAGCAAGTTGTCTCAACATGTCTGCCAATCCTAGACCAACATCTCACCTCCCACGAACCATATTGAAAACCCTCTACAATTGTAGGTCGGATCACAATCTTCTACCCCACAATAATTCAACTAGGGATTCACAAGAAGGAACCTTCAAATCTAGATTCACAAACCTAGATCCAGATCTCACCTCACTATGATACCACCTGATGCAAGAGGGGAGAAGGAGGGGCTAGGAATGGCACACCCTAACCTGATCCACCTTGCTCAAAAATATGTGGAAGCAACAATACACAACAGTGAGAGAGAGAATGCAGGATTCTTTCATTTATTATCTTCAAATTGATTCATACATGTTGAGCTATAAGGCCTTCTCAGTTTTAGCCAAATATTACAATCAAGTACAGAAGTCCTCAAACATGTGAGGATCTGCAAATAATCTCTAATCTTCTATCTCCCATCTTCCACCCAAAACTTCCCTCCTAAAACTCTAACCAAACAACTACATTTATACAAGAGGCTACCAAACCAAGTTGGCTTTCATATCCACAATCAATAGAAGGGATGACCAGATCTAGGTCCACACACTTCCCAATGATGGATACCAATATTAAATTTGAGACCCAAATTAACTGCACAAGTCAGCCTCAAAAGAAATCCAAAACAAAAAACTTGGTAAGCATGGAAACTGAGCACCATAAAATCATCACCAAGTGCCAGGGAAATTCATCGAGTGCCAAAGAGATCACTGACCAACACTGGCAAGCAAAGGGGACCGAGAAACATTGAACCAACTCAGTCAAAGAAAGAACTGAGCAACACAAACAAACTCAAATATTTTTTTGGTGACACGGGATCGCTAAGGACCTGAGATGCTCCTGCATCAGATAAGGAGCTGGTCTATGATAGATTTGGGGTATTTTAGAGATCCATTCCACCCAAAACTTAAATCAAATCAAATTCTAAATCTTTAAGTTAGTACTTGTGGACTTAATAGCAATAGCTCCTACTTTATTTGTGAGTAACTTGATAGTATGCTTAGCTTCACATCCTATCCCTTTATGTCACAGATAACAAGAAGTATTATGGGCACATATCTACTTTGTGAGGATTAGTTAAAAGGTGAAATAAAGTGAACCTAATCCCAGGTGCACCTGCCTGAATTCTGTAGAGTTCAAAGTGTAGAAAGCCTTAGTGCTTTATTCATTGATCCTTGTTCTTGTATGAATGTATGGATTGTGGGAAGTAAGCTACCCCATTGGTATATCTCTATATCTCTTCATTAATAAAGGTAGTTAAAATCTTGTTCAATCAAGAGCCAACAAAATGGAAACTCTACTGGGGAGAAGTAAAGGGCAGTAAAGTTTAAGATGATTATTTCCTTGCTTTGCTGAATCATCCTAGAGTCTAGTTAAGTGATCATAGAGTCATACTATTTTCAAAAAATTGTTATATCTTCTCACCAAGTGTGGGTGGTGACTCTAAGTCTCTTTTTGATCAATAAGTTTTTAAAATGAAAGTATGATTTATTTGCAGTCCTGACAAACAGTTATACCATGTTGAAGTTGTGTTCTAGATGCTGGATTTAAAGAAGGTTCACAGTTGTTTCAGATTTTTCCTCTACAAAGAGGTAGCAACTCTAAGGAAGTTTGAAAAGTGATTTGGAGGAGACTTCAAATCAGTATTTTACAGCTACCACAACATTCCAGGTATTCTCCATTCAGTATTTTGTATATTTGCATGGTCCTTATCAAATGGTTTTATCATTGAAACAAGCACAGATGAGTGAAGTTACATACTTCTAGATTAACTTTTGAGTTGAATCATATTTGTATGAAGTATATCAAATTAATTAAGTGATAAGAGTGTTGGAGATTTTCTAGCAAGCCAGTGCTGACTGTATGTTTGTCATTGATGACAACATATGGTAAGGAGCATGTGTGGAAGACTTATGTAGTAAGCTTTGAGTATATGTAGCATGGACATGTTACAAGCATGATATTAGGGATGTAGAGGTTAAGTGTTAGAATAGACAGTTATGTGGTAGCTTGTGTCAGTAGTGTTCCTGACAAACTTACAAGCAGTGTTCTATGAGTGATTGTCTACACAATCATCATGGAGCCTTGTGCCTTTGGATATGTGATGAAGACATGTTAGTGATGTTACAATCATGGATGCAAAGTCTGATGATCAGTAGAAGTGAAGTTATGTAGTCGTTATTCACCAGTAGTAGTTTCTTGTATTTAATCAAAAGAGCCGAAAGAGATTATATTGGTTTAGGAGTTGCGCTTATCATTTCGGTATCCACCCTTGGATTACAAATTGGAGAAGAGTTAAGAATTTTTGGTTAAGAGTGCATGATGTAATTTAGCTTGATGAGAAAGTTTAAGTTACTTTGGTAGAGCTGACAATGTGTAGCATGCGTCTACATTTATTAATATTGGATAGGTCCCAGATTGTGTTGTGTGCTTAGTAGAGCTAACAAAATTATTATTGGAGTATGTTATGGTTTCTCTAATATGATTTCAAGGTGGTTCTAATAGGATGACTTGATTATATCATTTAGAGGAAAGATATTTATAGGTAGTCATTTGTGATTGCTAAAGTATGGTTCTGAGTTGATTGTGAAGAGCATAGCAGAGTGTATGAAGTGTTGAGCCATTAGCAGAAGGTCTATGTGACCAAGTAAAGAGTTTGTGCTATACATTGGAACTGATCCAAATAGTAGGTCAAAGCACAGTTCATCAAGATCCAGATATAGTGTGTATCTATTATTCAGAAGGTTGTAGCCTTCACCCCTTTGAGTAGTGTGCTCTTGGATAGAGCGTCCTCACCCCTAATAAGGTTAATTGTGAAAAGCTACTAACAGGGTCCAACCCTTGACCAAGTAATTTTACTAAATGATTTGTAAAGACAACTCCTAACAGGGTTAAGGATCTTCTAACAAGGATCATAAAACAGTAGTGTAGATTATTAGTGGGTGTCAATTCCCACCAGGGTTTTTACCTATTTGGGTTTCCCCATAACTAAAATATTGGTGTTGTGTTCAAGTGTTCATTCATTATGCTTATGCTTTATGTTTAAGTATACTTAATTGGATAAAGAATTGAAACTTGTATATAACTAATTCACCCCCCCCCCCCCTCTTAGTTATCTCTTGGGACTATTACTAACAAAGAGAGGGTTATTTATAAAAGCATAGATTTCCTATAACTAGTATTGAAAAAATATAGTGTATATGCACAAAGGTTCCAGCTAGTAATGGATGTTCATAGGAGCTCTTTTATCAGAGGATATGTGCCATTTTGTTATGATGGAATACCTGGTGTCCCTAATAAGATGTGTATGAGCTCTTTTATCAGAGGATATATGCCAAAATTTAATAGGAACCAGTCCCAGTCAACAGGTTTTTGTTGATTTGATGTGTGATTTTGATATCTCCCATGAAGATCTATGGATGAGGTTATTTGTGTAGACTTTGGAAGGAGATGAAAGAGATTGGTTCTCATTTTTGCTGACAACTTTGATTTCTTCATGGGATGAGTCAAGTTCATTCTTCATTGAGAAATTTTATGGGTGGGTAGATGTAAAATTAATGTTAGATAGATTGATGGAGATTCAGATTAAATAAGGTGAGTTAATTCCAAAGTTTAATAGCAGATTTACTAGGACATTGATGGATATCCCTAAAAATTATAGGTCACATGATCATATCTATTGAGTTATTTATTTTCATGCATTGGGATAAAAGATGGGTTTCCTATTGAGGGATAAACAACAACAGTCTATATCAGGCTTTTGAAACTACAATAGATATTGAGTGCAATCTAAAGTATGGAATTATAAGAAGGCGTACATTTGCTGGTTTGTTTTTTCAAAATAAAGTGAATGATCAGGAAAATGGTGAGCAGCATCAATACTTTCATTCCCCTACTAATTGCATTGATCAAAATATTGTATGTGAAAGTGGAAATAATGTTGTTGTTGAAAATGTAATTGATGAAGAGCTGGAATCTTTTCCAACTAATGAAGGTAATGACCATTTACAGATTGTTGAAGATACATCCTTCCCTTTGTATGATTTTCACAAGTATAATGATGATAATTATGAAAGTGACTTCTCGTTAACTAATGTTGATATAAATGCTGAGAGAAACAATGATTGTGATGAATCCATGGATGAGGAACATTTGTCACTATTGCTGCAATTGCAACAACAGGATTATAGAAGCATGGATAAGGTTGAGAGTGGATTTTTTCTAATGACCTATCACAAGGTTTCTCTCACGCTATAGATGTTCATTCTTCTCAATCTTCTATGTATTCCAATGGTGATGTAACTAGATGTAAATTCTTGAAGACTGAAGAAAAATGGTGGAGTTCATTGTCTAACACTTGTGAAGATAATATGATTGGTTGTGTTAGTATTTTTCATGTGATGATAGCAGATGTGGTGAGTCATACTTTGATTCAAATTTTGAATTTTCTCTTTCTGCTAAAGATGTATATGAGAATGGATGTGATGATATGTCTTATGAGATTACTAATGTACTATTTGATGAAGACATTGATTTGAACCAGCTGGGTCTTTGTTTAAATCATTATGAGAAACAATTCCATGTAGTTTCTAATCCCTTGTTCGAAGAATGTGCCCAAGAAATGGAATTTGTTGAAGATAGCTCATTTTTAGATTTTGATATTTTAAATATGGTTGAATTTAAACTTCCATCTCCAATGAAGTCAGTTGGAGGAAAGGTAATGCAAGGTGAGAGTTGTTCTTTTGATGAGAGTGCATTATATAATGACAGTTTAATTCTTCTAACACCAAGTATTGAGAATAATGAAGATGATTTAATCTATGGTGTGGATTGTGTGAATCATCCTTATGTGGATAAAAATGTGATATATCAAGAGAGGTTAGATTTGTTAAATCTGAATGGCTTGATGCATGAGGATGTTTCAGTTTCCTTGGCTAAGTTAAATGAATGTGAGTATAGTTTCTTTTCTTTTGATATGCAAATGTTCATTCAAGATGAGCTGGATGTTTTCAGCCAAGAAGAGAAGGTATCATTTATTTGTCCCCTTTCATATGTTTCAGTTTATGATGATTTTGATGATGCATATTTTTCAAAAAGTGAGTTTGTGGGGGGACAAAAGAGAGAAGGCATAGGTGATTTTAAATTTAAAGTTATTATGCAGCCTATGTTCCATGGTGTTCTCTTTCATCATGTATATAATGGTGGCTTCATATTGTTGTTTGAGTTTGAAAATAGAAACCAAGTTTTTGACAAAGGTAAATGTTAAGTTTTCTTAGGCATTTTTAAACTGCTTGTATATTTTATGTATATCTCGTATAGTGGTGCTTTCAATTAGGAACCAATTTTTTGGAGAGGTTTGGATTAATAGGGAGGATAAGCTTAGGTGGTCTTCTTCCTCTAGAAATTTTGAATTCTTGCATGGGCACAAGTTACCCATTGTCCCCAGACAGAGCCACTGTTAGCCCATTTTCTTGTCAATGCCAAAAATCCAAAGAAAATGGTCTATTCCTACTAAAACCCTAGAAAATTGTCATGACCACCTGCAAGCTTATTTTGATTTGAGAAGAAGATCTGTGATGTTTCATGGCTTGCATCCTTATCCTTGGGTAGTTTATGGTGTGTCCAAACTTCACCAAGATCACATGTGCTCAAGTCTAAAGACCACAGAGATATGGTTGCTTGAAGGTCTGAGAAATAGGTCAAAATCCATGTCCTAGGGTTTCCAAAATTTGTTTAAGTCTAAAAACCCTTGGCCAATTCTATTTCTCCATTACATTTTTCATGGCCACTCAAATCCTTTTCCTGCACATGCTTTATTCTATTTAGCAATTATGTGACTGTAGTGTTCATCTAATCTCATGGTCCTGGTGGTCAATGACTTAACATCTAGAAACCTAGCGAGTGGTCTTAGTTTCCTTTAGTCGCTCAGTCTCTAGATGATGTGGTCAAATGGGCTGGCACTCAAAGATTGAATGAGGGTCATAGATGCATATCAAGATCAGCAATTGGCACAGATTCTCCAGATAAAACCCATGGTTAGTAAATGATTTAGTGATCATGCGAAGTCCTTTGTTCATGTGATCTCTAGATGGGCTTTGATTAAGTCAAAGTCTAGTCCTGGGCAGTTAAGTTTCTATTTAGTGAACACGCGACTAAGGCTTTTGCATGTTCTCATGATCTAACCCAGGGTCAAGTATTTATCTAGCGACATGGAGAATTCTCAGCCACATGATCTCTAAATATGACCATAGTTAAAGGGAAAGTCAGGGTTTTCCCTTTGTTGTGTCATCTCTAGATCCAAGTTGAGTTAAGTTCTAAGCACAATAATTCAGCAATAGCCACAGGATGAGGACAGGATCAATAGTTGGTGCTTGATCTTGAGATATAACTAGGGTTGATTAAATGATCTAGAAACTTGGTGGATAAAGGATTTCATGTGTTCTCATGATTTAACTAGGGTCAGGCCAAACATCAAGAGATCATGAGAATGCTTTGGTCACTAGATTGCCAAATAGAGGTTGAGTTAAAGGCAAAGGTTTCAAGATTGAATCTAGGCCGTTGATACAGATATGATCAGGTAGTGGTCACTTGTTCAATAGATGGAACCCAGAGTTAAACAAAGACTTAGTGATCACGTAAATGCTTCATTCGTGTGATCTCCTGATCAAACCAAGGTTAGTTAAAATATTCGGCGACCTGGAGAATGCCTTTAGTCGTGTGTTCTCTAGATCTAGCATGCGTTAGGGGAGGCTAGTTGTGGTTAAAATATAAAGTGTGATACAAGTTAGGGAAGATCTATGGTGGTCATAATGCCACAAAGTAAATATGCTCGAGGTATAATGATCACATATTTGTGACAACCGTTTGATCTTCCAAGTGATTAAGATAGATAAAGTAGTGGGTCTAGTTGCCAAGCCATGCTAAGGTGCTCGATTATGATTTGATGTCAAAAGGATGATGTGGTCAGGTATTTTTTAAGGGTTAAGTTGACTATTATGTTGATTTATATGAACCACTCGATCTACCGGGAAGGAAATAGATCGACAGCCATGTTTTAAACTTATCCTATTAGTCATTTTTGTCAAAATTTAAAATTAGTTAAGTTTTTCTCTGCAGGGTTCTGAACAGTGAAATAGATATGAAAAAACTATATCAGATTTGATTTTTTCGGGATGGTTGCAGGTGAAGAAATGATGAAGATGATATGGGTAGCCGCCTGATATGATTTTAGTTCCTGATGTGCTATGCCGAGTTAAAGCAGAACTGATATTTTAATAGGATGTCAGTTGTCTCCATGCCCTGTACATGCAAGTTGCAGTTGGTTCTGGCATTTAAATTTATTTTGTCTACAACAAGAAATCGGTGAATTATGATTGCATTTAGCCAATTAAGGAGAAACCTAAGTAAGTTTACCTTAGATTTGATCTGATCTTCCCAAGTTTCTAGGTTTTCCTTATTGTTTTCATTTCTTGTTGCACTTGGTGGTTGTAGACCTAATTTTGACCTAAATGATCCCAAGCTTGTTGCAATCCTTTATAAGGATTTCCAAGATCATTTATTAGGGGTTCTTGATTCTCTATAATTTTCTCAAAGCTGGTTCCATGAGTGGTTCCTTCTGTAAATATTTTCTTCTTCTCTTCATATAGGGTGTTCTTGTTAGGAATAGTCCCAAGAGATAACTAAGAGGGGGGGGGTGAATTAGTTATCTATAAGTTTCAATTCTTTATCCAATTAAGTATACTTAAACATAAAGCATAAACACAATAAAAGAACACTTGAACACAACACCAATATTTTGGTTATGGGGAAACCCAAATAGGTAAAAACCCCAGTGGGAATTGACACCCACTAATAATCTACACTAGTGTTTTATGATCCCTATTAGAAGATCCTTAACCCTGTTAGGATTTTTCTTTACAATGCATTTAGTAAAGTGACCTAGTTAAGGGTTGGACCCTATTAGGATTCTTTTACAATTAACCCTATTAGGGGTGAGGATGCACTGTCCGAGAGCACACTGCTTAAAGGAGTGAAGGCTACAACCTTCTGAATAACAAATACACACTATATCTGGAGCTTGATGAACTACGCTTTGACCTACTATATGGATCAGTTCCAATGTATAGCACAAACTCTTTACTTGGTCACATAGACCTTCTGCTAATGGCTCAACACTTTGCACACTCTACTCTGTTCTTCACAATCAACTCAAAACCATCCTTTAGCAATCAGAGACGACTGCCTATAAATATCTTTCCTCTAAATGATATAATCAATTCGGCCTATTTGAACCACCTTGAAATCATATTAGAGAAACCATAACATACTCCAATAATAATTCTGTCATCTCTACTAAGCATGCAACACAATCTGGGACCTATCCAATATTAATAACTGTAGACGCACACTACACACTGTCAGCTCTACCAAAGTAACTAAAACTTTCTCCTCAAGCTAAATTAAATCATGCGCTCTTAACCAAACATTCTTAACTCTTCTCCAATTTGTAATCCAAGGGTGCATACTGAAATGATAAGTGCAACTCCTGAACCAATATAATCTTTGTCGACTCTTCTGAATAAACATAGGAAACTACTACTAGTTAATAGCGACTACATAACTTCACTCTTACTGATCATCAGACTCTTCATCCATGATTGTAACATCACTAACATGTCTTCATCACATATCCAAAGGTGCAAGGCTCCATGATGACTATATGGACAATCACTCATAGAACACTACCTATAACTCTATTAGGAACACTACTAACACAAGCTGCTACATAACTATCTATAATTATAGTTATCCTCTGTGTCCATGATATCATGTTGATAACATGTCCATGATATATATACTCAAAGCTTACTACATAATTCTTCCACACATGCTACTTACCATATGTTGTCATCAATGACAAACATACAGTCATTACTAGCTTGCTGGAAAATCTCCAACAATCTCCCCCTTTCGCATTGATGGAAACATATGGAATGAAAAACACCACCAATCCAAATGAAAAATTATTTTATAACATTCTCCATTTCCTCATCAAAACTCCCCCAAGGATGAATCATCCATCTGCTGTAATATTCTTCAACATTCTCCATTTTCTCAACTGAACTTCTTTCACGTTTGAATACTGCTCCCCCTTAGTATATTACTCCTTCTTTACTTATGTTTTTCATGACTATATATTACTTCCCCTTTCGCACCAATGGAAAAGGATGCCAAACATTTAAGCTCCAATACTACTCCTGAAAAAGAGTAGTCAACCATCCACCAATCCCTGAGGACTGATGCACTTTCCTCTTTCTGTAAGAAGAATCAGGGAAGGGAATTACTCCCAACTTCTCCCTGAGATACTCAAAAGTATCCTTTGGTAAGGGATTTGTGAATATATCTTTTAATTGTTCCTTTGTACTTACATAATCCAATTTGACTTCTTTTTTTGTCACTTTCTCTCTAAGGAAGTGATACTTGATCTCTATGTGCTTTGTCTTTGCATGCATCACTGGATTCTTTGACATGTTGATAGTGCTGGTATTATCACAATGAATCATAATAGGATAATCAATCTAAATACCAAAGTCATTTATCATCTATTTGATCCAAACAATTGTGGAAAAATTCAGGGCTGCTACAACATACTTCACTTCTGTTGTTGACTAAGAAATAAAATTTTTCTTCTTGCTTGTCCAAGTGACAAGTATGTCACTAAGAAACATTGCTCCACCTGATGTACTCTTTCTATCATCAACGCATCCTACCCAATCAGCATCTGTATAAACATTAAGCTCAACATTCTTTGAGTTAGGATACCGTAGACCATAATCTATAGTGCCCTGCTAATATTTGAATATTCTCTTTACTGCCATGAGCTGACTTTGTTTAGGCTCTACTGCAAATCTTCCAACTATGCCAACTGCATTAGAAATGTCTAGTCTAGTTTGAGTAAGATATATGAGTTTACCAATCATAGACTTGTATAGTGTTGTATCTACTACTGGAGAATCATCTTATTTTGTAAGCTTGCATCCTATTATCATAGGTGTACCCACTAGTTTGCAATCATCCATCTTGAACTTCTTCAATATCTCTGTCACATATTTTGACTGATTAATGAAAATACATTTCTTTGTCTGCTGCACATTTAATCCCAAGAAGTATTTGATAGGTCCAATCATGCTCATCCCAAACTCACTTTGTATCTCCTTAGAAAATTCTCCACTAAGTTTGTCATTACCCCCAAAGATAATATCATCAACAAATATAGCTACAAGTAGTAGACCTCTAGATGTCTCTCTTATAAACAGATTACAATATGCTACTCCTTTCTTGAATCCATTTTTTGTTAGGTATCCATCAAGTCTCTAAAACCATGCTCTAGGGGCTTGCTTAAGTCCATAGAGGGCTTTCTTCAATCTGCATGCCATATCAGGTTTGTTTGATAAGGTGAATCCTTCTGACTGTTCAATGTATACTTCTTCCTTTAACTCTCCATTCAAGAATGTTGACTTAATATTCATTTGATAAACTTTGAAGTTTTGAATGTTGCAAAAGATAAAAACAACTTAATAGCTTCTAATCTTCTCACTGGTGCAAAAGTGTCTAAATAATTAATACCTTCTCTTTGTGCATACCCCTTACATACTAACCTTTCTCTATTCCTTACTACTATACCATCTTCATTCATCTTGTTTCTAAATATCCACTTTGTTCCAATCACACTCTTATCACTAGGTCTTGGGACCAGTTCCCAACTATCATTCTTAATAATCTGATCTATTTATTCTTTCATAGCATCATGCCAATCTGAATCATTACATCCATCTTCAACACTTAGAGGTTCAATCTGAGATAGTAAACATACCACTTCATTGCTTTCTGAATTCTTTTCTTTTCATCTTGTTGTGACTTTGTTGCTTTGATCTCCAATGATGTCATCCTTAGAGTGATATCTAGATGTATACTTTGGAACTTTAGGTGATACTAACTCATCTTCCTTCTAAGTTTAATCTTCACTTGTTTTAGGGTCATTGAATAATACATCAATACTATCAAACATCTCTTCAACAACTATCTCACTAGTGGAAGGTCTGGGTTCTTCTTCAATCATAGGTCAGTAATCATGATATCTTTCTTGAACCATAAAATTTTCATCAATCTTAACATGAGCACTTTCAATGATCTTCTTCAATCTTAAGTTAAAACTATTGGCAAGTTGGCTATAATGGTGTATATGACTTAGTATAGTGTTGTCATTATGGAAACAAATTCATATAGTAGTTTGGAGTCAGGGCACTTAATCAGAAGATCATAAATTGGCTAAGTGTTGAAGACTGGATAGTGTACAGTGTACCAGAAGCTTAGACCATCACTGCACGTGCCTACGACCGAGTTATGGTATGCACCCTAGAAGATAAGTTGGTTAGAGTATATTCATGCTTAGTCTATGAGCACATGATTAGATATGCAAGTATGATGAAGTTATAGATAGTTGAAGTTACACAACCAGTGTGTGCCAGAGAAGAACAGAGTAAGCAGTCGATTGTTGGCATTTTGATTTGCGGTTATATTATTATGATGTAAAGTCCCTGCACCTATTGTAATTAGGTTGCCGATATGTAATTATGTTTTTTTGTAAACACGCTTGAGCCAATTCAAGTGGAAGTGTTGTATGTAATTGGTTAAAGGGTTGACCTAGTTATTTGTTTTGTATGTGCATATAAATATAAGATTCGCCCATTGTAATTGAAAAAAGAGTTGTTATAGAGTTGAGATAAGACAAGAAGAAGTATGAAAAGAGTTGATAAGATGTATTAGAGCTTTGCAAGAGGTCAAAGCATTAGTGCATCAAAGGAACTGATCAGACAAGTAGTGTCATAGTGATAGTTCATCCAACAGATATAGTGTGTATCTGAGATCAGAAGGTTGTAGCCTTCACCACTTGAGCAGTGAGCTCTAGGATAGTGAGTCCACACTCCTAACAGGGTTTATTGTAAAAGACTCCTAATAGGGTCTGACCCTTGACAAGGTCTACTATACTTAATACATTATAAAGAAACTCCTAACAAGGTTAAGGATATTCTAACAGGGATCATAAAACACTAGTACAAAATATTAGTGGGTGTCAATTCCCATCGGGGTTTTTACCTATTTGGGTTTCCTCGTAACCATATTAGTGTTATGTGTTGATTTCATGTTTCATGTTTATGTGGATGTTCACTTCAGTACTTAAGTATTTAAGTTTAGTTTGAGATTAAGTAAAAAGATAAAATACAGTGAATATTTATTCACCTACCCCCCTCTCAGTGTTCCCATTCCTAACAATTCATATCAGAGATGTGGTCCTTAGCAAAGAAGTTTAACCACTTGAGGAGATCATGGACAAAGTAGAAATAAAACATCTAAAAAGAAATCTTGAATCTTCTCTTGAAGACCTGGACAAATCTAAAAAAGAAATTGAAGAACTTAAAGAAAATTCAGTATGCTCAAGTAGTCATCAAAAGGCTAAGAAAGGATTTGAAAGAATGCTCTACTAGTGATTTGGGGATAATGATCAAGAAGCTTAGCGAATAAAATTCATCTCTAAAAGAATAGATTGAAGAATTAGATGATAAGCTGACCAACAATCAGGAAGTCTATGATGAATAGATCAAAGAGAACCTTCAACTAAATGAAGAATTGAGGCAAGAAAACATGGAAATCTTGGAGCTAACGAACCAAAAAGAAAGCTTGGAATCTGAATTAAAAGTGGCAAAGAATCACATTGATAAATTGCACACCAGTTCTGATTTGATAGAATCTTAGTTGTATGCAAGAAGAGTTAAAGGAGATACTAGCTGCATTGGATTCAATGAAGCACAAAATCAAATCGACAACATGTGAGCAAGAATGAAATCACCAAAAGACACCTAAGATGCTAAGGAGACTAAAATTTAGACTAAAGATCATGTTAAACCATCCAAGAATGAGCGTAAGCCAATAGATTGAACATGTTATGCATGTAAAAAACATGGACATATAGCAAGAAACTGTACAGAGGTAAGACCTTTCAATAGTTATTGTTATTCATGCAATAAATTTGGTCATAGAGCTATGAATTGTAAGACAAGTTAGAAAAACAAGACTCATCACAATCAGAGAAATCAAAATCAGCCAATTGTAATAAGTTCTTAGAATATTACATGTCAGATATGTAACTATAATGGTCACTCTGCAAGACAATGTAAAATGGTGACCCATGTCAATGCACTAAGGAATATAAGGCCTCCAGTCATTTGTCACTCTTGTAATAAGGCTGGACACATCTCAAATTTTTGTAGATCAAGAACGTAAGGTCAGAAAAGCCCTAAAAATCCCAAAGAACCAGTATTGGATACCGAAGGAGAAGTCAAGTTTGTGAAAGCCTCAGAGGATGCAAGCTTGATTTGGTCAAAGGTAAAGAAGGATAAGGTTGATGAGAATGTATTGTATGCACCCTCTACATCAAGATGAATGGCCCTCAGGGTCATAGGGGGAGCTAATTTAGCTCTAGACCCCTGCGCAGCCGGTATACTCACCCTCAGAGTATGCACCTTTTGACTTAAGCTTTTGAAGACTAGTAGAACCTATGTGCAAGAACGCACCAGATGATTGTTTGTAGAATGAAAGTTAGAAATTTTCAAGTGACAGCCTGATTTACGCAACAAGCATTAATGGTAGAATTCCTACTTTAAAGTACATAAAATTTTGTAAATTATTCATTGCATTTGAATTCAGAATGATTGGAGAGAAGAAGAGCCCTAGCAGTTGATTGTGAAGGATTTCATATTGATTCATCAAGTGACTTTCTATGCATTTGATCAGTTGTAGAAACCCTAGTTCGTCGTGTCGATTCAAAATATCTTGGAAACCATTAAGAAAGCAATATACAAGTAAGTGATGGCTACTCCTATAGTATTTGATGTTGCAGAGAAGAAAAGATATGTATTTAAGAGGCACCCATTCAAATCCACTTTGGATGATCTAGAAGGGGCATTCTCTCACACACCTATGGGTGTTATGCATGTCGAAGATGTTAGGGCATACATATATTGCAAGAAAGAACTAGTAGGATTGGATAGATTAAGGGCGCACATGGAAATAATGATAAAAATAGACAAAACCTTCATGGATGAGTATGTGTAGTGGAATAATCACCCTATAATGGAGTATGCTATGGCATATGAGCTATACGAATCAGAATGGATCAAGATTCTACTGAGCTGGATTCATGATGACCTATTTTGGATAGGTGAAGTGTCAGTCAGGATTACTGGTGACCTAATTCATGAGATGATAGGAATCCCAAAGATAGGCATCATTCTTCTAGGGGGAAAGGATGTAAGGAAACTTGTTGAGAAAACATGCAAGTCAAGAAGTGATAGGCACAGAATGACTATAGAGCCTATTGAGAAAGATGACATCAAATTGATGTCCATGATACTAGGTTACAGGTTCCAACACACCAGCAAGGTAAATAGTGTGTATGTGGCCATAATTCTTGTAGAAATAAGACTTTTGAAAGAGAATGGAGAGTTTAATCTATGTGAGATCTTGTGAGCATAGTTAATAGATAACATTAAGGCCATCAAGCATGAGAATACAAAGTTATTCAGATTTGGGTCTTTGATCATATATATGTACTTCCATATTGTTGGAAAAGTGTCTGATTTATACTTAAATAAGACTATTCCTACCATGCCATAGATATCCTTCAAGGCATCTACTGAGAGCACTATAAGAGATTACATGACTCTGGAATTGAAGACATTCAAGGTTAAGATGCAGATGAGATATATAATACTAGAGAGTATTGTAGAGAAATACAAAGATAGTATTTGTTTCATGGTTGAGAATGACACAACATGCATGGAGGAAGTTGAGCCAAGGACAAAATGGATTCATCCTCTTGGATATGAGGTTGAGGAACCAATCCTAGAAGCATACACTCAAGTACTGTCATCAACCCCTAAAGACCCTAATGAGCCAAGATGGGGAACCTATGAAGAGAAAACAAGAGAAGTTGATGCAATTTTGAACAGTGTGGCAACAAAAAGGAAGGTTGCCAAGGTGACTTTAGAGATTTTGAGAATTCATGGAGTGTCTCAAGAAGACCTAGACAAAGAAAGGCGAGAGAAGATTGCTTTGGAATTAGAGAGCACAACTGTAGCAAAGATAGAATCAGATGACCCTAAAATGAAGAAGATCAAAATTGAGAAATCTGATGTTCAGAAGGATAAAATTGATGTTACCCCTTATGTGCCCAAGGAAAAAATTGACCTTACTGCTCCTCCTGAGTATAAGGCAATGCCTAAGAGGAAGAAAGAGATTAGCATAGGTCATCCATCCTCATGAGTGACAAGGAACATAAAGAATACTCAAGCTCCTCCCGAAGTAAGTTTTGAGCCTAGTCTAAGTGTGTTAAATACAAGGATTGTTGATGAAGGTAGAATTGATCAAGTAGAAAATTTCTATGAGAAATATAGTGAGATTAACAAATCAGAGATACATGGAATGATTGTCAAACATATGTTGAAGTTTAAGAAGACAGTCCTAGAACTGAGGACTATGATTCCAGACAATGTATGGCATATCTTAGAATTCTAAAAGAGATGGGCTATTGAAGAGGATCTAAGGATAAGAGAAAATATTCTAGATGAAACCCTTCCAGTATGTTCTCTAGAGGAGAAATCTATGTTACTAGATCTAGTGAAACCACATCTTAGAACCAAGTCAAGGACCCTACACATAATGGACAAGAATTATGAATTGGTTGCTAAGGAAATAGAGAATGCATTTGAGAAGATCTTCATGAATAGGAACATGTATCTAGCTACTATGCCCATAGCTCAAGTACCCATACTGGTTGCAAAAGAGTTAGAGACTACTAATGTACCATATACAGGTTCCACAGGATTCAGCACATGCAATTGATGCATCCACAGAGGTAGAGAAGTCTGCGCCCATAATAGAGAAACTCAAGGATGATTCTATCTTTATTGACAATGTAGAACTCACTATGGTAGCCACAGACATGGATCTGGACAAGTTTGAAGAGGCATTTCTAAGAACTCAAGAGGCTGAGAACTTATGTAGTAACACTCCTCCCAATCAACAAGAAGAAGTATTAATTGAGGATATAACAGATGAAAAGATGATAGATAAAATAGAAAAAGAAGCAGAAAAACAAAAAGGAGTAGAGAGAAAATAAAATGAACCAATGACAATAAGAGTCAAAGAGGAAGTTATGTGCAATACTCCTATCACTCCACTTCCCTCAGCAACATTGTTATCAAGTTTGACACCTGACACAACTAGTTTGGATTCATGGGGAGAAGAAGACCTGATCAAATTCATCATCTTAGCTATGGAGAAAGCCAAGGAGAAACAAGTAATGAGGAATCCCCTCCTTGTAGAATCAGTAAAAATCTTAAACAACTTGTTACCAGTAGACAAGAAAGTGTCCAAGGTACACTTTGTTGATGATGTGAGTACAATAATTTCATAGTTCAAGAGTAATTTCTCTAGCCTGGAAGAATCTACATCCCTAGTTGTAGAGGAGAAGTATTTGAAGAAAAGGCTAAGTGAATTGGTTAGCAACTTTACACTTGACCTAAGTTCACTAAAGATTGGTCAAGCATCCTTGAAGTAGTTTGCAGCAAAGGGCAGAAAGATTGTTACTAACTGTATGAACTAGGACAAGTTGACTAGTGATCTGTACAAGAAAATACAAGAGGTAGAAGCTATGATAGATAGCATAAGGAAATCAATGGAAAATCCATCCATTGATGTGAACATGTGTAATAATGTCTACCAAGGATAGATAGATAAGATTGAAAAATCTAAGAAAGAGATGTCAAAGATAAGAGCAAGGAAAACACAGCTTAGGAATGCTCTTGCTCCCTCACTAGATATAGTCAATCAGAATATCAAGGAGATTGATGCCACCATGGTGACATATGATCAAGGTCCTAGAATAGATTTGGAGAAGATGGAGAAGCTACAGTATGCACTATGCACCCATCTCTAGATTGTAAATTCATTAATCACATTTTGGAAGAAGGAGATTCAAAACCTCCAGATAGCATATCTGGATGTTCTCTCATAGTAAGTACTTGTAGATATAGTTTTGAAGCACCTTTGTCATTAATGTCAAAGGGGGAGTATGTATATAATATGGGTTATAGATATGTATAAGGAGATATAAGATAGAAGTTTATGTATAAGGGAGATATAAGACAAAAAAAATTTGTATTAAGGGACAGTTAGCAACTTGGCCTTATTCCTTTGTTTCCATCAATGAAAAAGGGGGAGATTGTTAGAAAGTTGGCTATACTAGTGTATATGACTTAGTATAGTGTTTTCATTATGGAAACAAAGTCATATAGTAGTTTGGATTTAGCACACTTGATGAGAAGATCATAAATTGGCTAAGTGTTGAAGACTCAATAGTTTACAGTGTACTTGAAGCTCAGAACATCAGTGCATGTGCGTACGATTGATTTATGGTATGTGCCCTAGAAGATAAGTTGGTTAGATTATATTCATGCTTAGTCTATGAGCGCATGATCATATATGCAAGTATGATGAAGTTACAGACAGTTGAAGCTACACAGCTCGTGTGTGCCAGAGAAGAATAGAGTAAGAAGCCAACTATTGGCATTTTGATTTGCGGTTATATTATTATGATGTAAAGGCCATGCACCTATTGCAATTAGGTTTCAGACATGTAATTATGTTTTTTTGTAAACACACTTGAGCCAATTCAATTGGAAGCATTGTATGTAATCAGTTAAAGGGCCGACCTAGTTATTTGTTTTGTATGCGCATATAAATATAAGATGCGACCATTGTAATTGAAAAAAGAGTTGTTATAGAGTTGAGATAAGAAGAGAAGAAGTATGAAAAGATTTGATATGATGTATTAGAGCTTTACAAGAGGTCAAAGTATCAGTGCATCAAAGGAACTGATCAGACTAGTAGTGTCACAATGACAGTTCATCCAGCAGATATAGTGTGTATCTAAGATCAGAAGGTTGTAGCCTTCACCACTTGAGTAGTGAGCTCTAGGATAGTGATTCCACACCCCACACAGGGTTTATTGTAAAAGACTCCTAACAGGTTCTGACCCTTGACAAGGTCTACTGTACTTAATACATTATAAAGCAACTCCTAACAGGGTTAAGGATCTTCCAACAAGGATCATAAAATACTAGTACAGAATATTAGTGGGTGTCAATTCCCATTGGGGTTTTTACCTATTTGGGTTTCCATGTAACCATATTGGTGTTATGTGTTGATTTCATGTTTCATGTTTATGTGGATGTTCATTACAGTACTTAATTATTTAAGTTTAGTTTGAGATTAAGTAAAAAGATAAAATACAGTGAACACTGATTCACCCCCCCCCCCCCCCCCCCCAATGTTCACATTCCTAACAAAAACATCTATAAGCTTTACTTTTAGTAGAGTAACCAAGAAAAATACCTTCATCACTTCTTGCATCAAACTTGCCTATGGCTTCATCCCTCTTGATGTAGCACTTGCTTCCAAAGATTCTAAATTATTTCACTGTGGGAACATTTCCAAACCATAGCTCATAAGATGTCTTGTCCGCGTCAAGCCTTAATTGTATTCTATTGATTGTATAGACTATTGTATTGATCACATATCTCCAATAGGTGTGTGAAATGTTTCCTTCAATCATGATGGTGCACACTATATCAAGGATGATCCTATTCCATCTTTTTGTGATCCCATTTTTCTGAGGTGTTCTAGGTGCACTCAACTATCTCTTTATGCCATGTTCTTCACAGTACTCATAGAATCTGTGAGAGGTGAATTCTCCTCCTCTATCCAACCTTAGATATTTTATCTTTAGTCTAGATTCATTCTTAACCTTAGCTTTGAATATTTTAAACTTCTCAAATGCTTCTGACTTATCTTTCAAGAACGCGGCCCACATCATTCTAGAATAATCATCTACAAACAAAATGAAATACCTTTCACCATAGTATGATCTTATTTGAGTTGGTCCACATACGTCTGTATGAATTAGATCCAACTTGTTCTCTATTGAATTAGGCTTGTTTCTGAATGAATTTCTCACATGCTTTCCCATCACACATTCCCTACAAATAGTATCAATCATCTTTGCTATGCTAGGAAGGTCTCTTACTGCCTTAACATTACTAATCTTTACTATGTTATCAAAATTGATATGACATAGTCTTTTGTGCCATAACCAACTGTCATCTACTTTAGAAACAAAACAACTTGCTTCTAGATTAAGATGAAAAACATTACCTTTAGTCTTTGATCTTGATGCAATTATTTATCCTTCTTTGTTTTTAATGATGCACTTGTTTCCATTGAACTCCAACCTGTAACCTTTATCAAGTAACTGCCCAACACTTAGTAGGTTATCTTTCAAACCATCAACATAAACAACATCATCAGTGCTATTATTTCCATCCAAGGTGATGGCTCCTCTAAAAATGATGGGTTTAGGAGTGTTATCTCTGAATCTAACCATGCCTCCTTTGTATCTATCCAAATGAACAAATCTATCTTTGTCTCTTGTCATGTGATGTGAGAAACCACTATCAATGATCCAATCTTTCATGATGTCAACTTGTGAAATCATTACTAACTCTTGTGAATTCTTTTCATCTTCAAGAGAAATGAATCCAATCTCCTCTTCTATTGATTCTTCATCTGATACTCCATCTCCAGCATAGTAGCATTCCTTTGTATACTTAGGCTTGTAGTCATTCTTGAACTTTTTAACTCTTGTAGGACACTTAGATGCAAAGTGACCAATCTTATTACATGAAAAAAATTTGAATGGTAATTGTCCTTCATATTTTCATTTTCCCTTCTTTTCTCTTTTAGCAATCATAGCAATGAAATCATCTAGAGTTTTTTCTTCATCATCATCATCAAAATTACTAGAGGTGTTCAAGGATTTATTACCATGGACCAAAGATTTGAAGGTTGTCTCACTTTTAGGCTCTGTCTTCAAACTTGATATTTTAAATGAAACAATCTTACTGATTAAGGTTTCTCTTTTGAAGTTTTCTAAAAATTGCATAGTCTCATCGAGGATTTTTATCTTGTTCTCATATTCTGGTGTCAAGGTAGTCATCACCTTATCCATGATGTCTTCTTCTGAGATTTCTCCACCATTGTTTTTTATTCTAGCAACTACTTCATTTATCCTTTGATTGTAGGTTCTTATGTTCTCTTTAGGTAGCATCTCCAATGTATTGCATTTTTTCTTCCATGTCTTTCTGCGTGCATTCTTTTCTTATTTATCTCCTTCAAACATGTCTTATAGGTGCTTCCATATCTTGTAGGTTGTGTCTACTTTCTTTATCTCTGAAAACTCATTATCAGATAGAGCACTAATAAGGGCTTATTTTTCTATAGCATTCTAATGGAAAAAATCCTTCTGCTTGCTAGTAGCATCATCCTTTGCAAGATCTGCTAGAGAGGGGATCTGAACTTCTTTGATAGCCACTTCAAAAACTTCAAAAGAAATGCACTGTAAATGTGTCATCATCTTGTTCTTCCAATCAAGATAATTCTCTCCATCAAACTTAGGACTATCTTTTCTAAAGAATTCCATCTGATCAACCTCAAGCTATTAAAATTTCTCTCTGAGGCACTTGGCTCTAATACCAATTGTTAGGAATAGTCCCAAGAGTTAACTAAGGGGGGGGGGTGAATCAGTTATCTACAAGTTTCAATTCTTTATCCAATTAAGTATACTTAAACATAAATCATAAACACAATGAAAGAACACTTGAACACAACACCAATTTTTTGGTTATGAGGAAACCCAAATAGGTAAAAACCCCAATGGGAATTGACACCCACTAATACTCTGCACTAGTGTTTTATGATCCTTGTTAGAAGATCCTTAACCCTATTAGGAGTTATATTTACAATGCATTTAGTACAATGACCTGGTCATGGGTTGGACCCTGTTAGGAGTCTTTTACAATTAACCCTATTAGGGGTGAGGATGCATTGTCCAAGACCATAGTGCTCAAAGGGGTGAAGGCTATAACCTTTTGAATAACAGATACACACTATATTTGGATCTTGATGAATTGTGCTTTGACCTGTTGTCTGGATCAATTCCAATGTATAGCACAAACTCTTTACTTAGTCACATAGACCTTTTGTTGATGGCTCAACACTTCGCACACTCTGCTCTACTCTTCACAATCAACTCAGAACCATCCTTTAGAAATCACAAATGACTACCTATAAATATCTTTCCTCTAAATGATATAATCAAGTTGGCCTATTAAAACCACCTTGAAATAATATTAGAGAAACTATAACATGATCCAATAATAATTATGTCAGCTCTACTAAGCACACAACACAATCTGGTACCTATCCAATATTAATAAATGTAGATGCACGCTACACACCATCGGCTCTACCAAAGTAACTGAAACTTTCTCCTCAAGCTGAATTACATTATGTGCTCTTAACCAAAAATTCTTAACTCTTCTCCAATTTTTAATCCAAGGGCACATACCAAAATGATAAGCACAACTCCTGAACCAATATAATCTCTGTCGGCTCTTCTGAATAAACATAGGAAACTACTACTATTGAATAACGACTACATAACTTCACTTCTACTAATCATCAGACTCTGCATCCATGATTGTAATATCACTAACATGTCTTCATCACATATCCAAAGGCACTAGGCTCCATGATGACTATGCAGAAAATCACTCATAGAACACTACCTGTAACTCTGTCAGGAACACTGTTGACACAAGTTGTTACATAACTGTCTGTACTAATAGTTATCCTTTGCGTCCATGATATCATGTTGATAACATGTCCATGCTATATATACTGAAATCTTACTGCATAAGTCTTCCATGCATGCTACTTACCATATGTTGTCATTAATGAAAAACATACAATCAGTAATGGCTTGCTAGAAAATCTCCAACAGTTCTTGTATATTTTCTAGTTTTTCATATAAGAATGTAAATTGTAACAAGTCTGTCTTATGTATAAGATTTTAGCATATTCATACTACTAACAGATTGTCTCCATTTGGTTCTTGATCTTATTGATTAGAGCATCAAGGGTGTTTTAGTCTTTCTATTGTATGTCTGAAGATGTCTGCAATAGAGTTGTTTTTGCAGAAACAATTGAGTTTAAGACTGGTTTTTAGATGTGTATAATTTGGGCTATCAAGGGTATCCTATACTTGTCTTTCAATGTATGTTGATTAATGTATTACTTGTTTCTAGGTCTCTTCTAAGGGGAGGGTTAAAATCCTTTGAATAGGTGATTGCATATCTAAGTACATGGGTGGATTCTTAAGTATTGTATGATCAATGGTGTATGATTAGTGTAAGACATCAACATATTAGAATCTATTGTTTTCTTGTTTCATAGCTCTCTTTTGCAATGTTTATTTGACTCTGTTGCCCATTGGATAAGGCACTAGTCTATGAAATATTTGGGTTATTTCGGAGATCCATTCCACCCAAAACTTAAATCAAATAAAATTCTAAATCTTTAAGTCAGTAGTTGTGAACTTAATAGCAATAGCCCCTTCTTTATTTGTGAGTAACTTGATAGTATGCTTAGCTTCACATCCTATCCCTTTATGTCACAGATAACAAGAATTATTATGGGCACATATCTACTTTGTGAGGATTAGTGAAAAGCTGAAATAAAGTGATCCTAATCCCAGGTGCACCCTCCTGAATTCTGCAGAGTTCAAAGTGTAGAAAGCCTTAGTGCTTTATTCATTGGTCCCTGTTCTTGTATGAATGTACTGATTGTGGGAAGTAAGCTACCCCATAGGTATATCTCTGCATTAATAAAGGTAGTTAAAATCTTGTTAAATCAAGAGCCAACACATTAAATAACTCAAGTTTATTTTTAGTATTAAATAACCTAAGACTTATTATATTCTATTAAATAAAATAACATTACGAATCAATATACTATAATATTAAAATCATTTAAGTCAATTCACAATTAATTTATCTCATAATATATGTACAATATATCTTATAACATCAATGATGCATCAAAAAATTGATAATAATAATATTATTAATATTTTTATTATTATCTTAATGATTTTTTAATAGATAATCAACCAAGGCCTTAAATTTATTTTATTAATAAAACTAAATGTACACCTTTGTTTAGTGTAGGCACCGATAGGAAAGAACAGAGTAAAGAAAACACCTGATTAAGCTCGAGACATAAAAGATAAAGTTTGGTTCATTAGTATTTTACATATTTTTCTTTCTTATGTGGGTTAGTGGCCAATGGGGACAAGGAATCCTCATTTACAAGTTTAAAACTTTACAACCAAGATTTCTACACCTATCCTTTGCAGGAAACTCCATCAGCCATTGTTTCTTTTGTGGCTTGATGTTACAATAGTATGGACCATATCATATGGAATATTTATAGATTACATCTACATATTAAATAGTTATAGTTCTAATGGCATAACATTCTTGTTGCTTTTATAATTTAGGCCTATATAGCTGGCACACTACATATTTAAAACCTAATGCTTCTTGCTTCCTAATTCTGATTCATGCTCCATTGCTCCCACGTCTCCTCAATTTCTTCCAAGGCCATCGGTTCCTCTACAAACTCAAACTATCCAACCAATTTTATTGCTAATGTTAGTTAATACTTAATAATAGTTAGCATACCTTTTATCTTGTAGTGCCATAGTTAGTATAGGAAATTATATATGCTCAATAGATCAAATATATCAGTAAAATATTGTCTAATAACCTTCCTTTAATCATATTAAACATATAGAAAAAGGAAGTCTTGAAAAGAAGTGAGCATCATTTTCCATGTAGAATCAGCCTCTAAAAAACATTATATGCTACCTTTGTCAAATAATCGATAGTCACAATATATCCTTAAACCCATGTTTTGTAAGAATCCTGAACCAACAAAGAGATATTTCTATATATGAAAAGGTAGATTAAACCATAGAGATATTAGCATTAAATCAGAGATAGACCAGATCCTGAGAAGACTATTTAACTAGATACTTCCAAGTAGCATATGTTCATCAAAATAGTGGAAATTTCTTAGCTACTAAGTTCTATATACTTGAAATGCAATCTATGTGGGAAGACACACACACACATAGATATATGTCTGTGTGTGTGTGTGTGCATGCGCATGCACGCCCACGCACATATCATCTTAAAATGGATGCACTCATTATTTAAGACCTTTTATCTCTTTTCCCTTTACTAACTTTATGGACCATGGATGGATTCATGCACGACCCCCTTCTCTTATTCTATCATATTTTTTACCCTTTTCATCTATGCAGTCTTTAAGACCTCAAGGTTGGCTCCCTATGGGCCAACCTTGGAATAGGTTGACTAAGTTGACCTATTCTGAAATAGGTTGACCAGTTTGACCTATTCCTTGAGGATTTTAAATCCTAGGGTCGGTGTTGTCTCGGGCATGTAGATTTTCATCAAGCATTCAAGGCATTCAAAGATTCAAGGATCCTTTTTTGAGTATTTCCTCTTCTAGATCTAGCACTTTTTTGGCTATCAAGGGAGGAGATTTACATTGATGCATTCATCATAT
The DNA here is from genome assembly GCA_027943335.1 of Chamaecyparis obtusa. NCBI lineage: Eukaryota > Viridiplantae > Streptophyta > Pinopsida > Cupressales > Cupressaceae > Chamaecyparis > Chamaecyparis obtusa. The sequence continues at coordinate 458,809 of BSBK01001661.1, read as the reverse complement.
TCTTCATTGGTTTCCACTTAAATGCATGGATCCATGATGTGGTTTTGGTAGATCTATTGCATTTGTGGAGATTTCCTACATCCATTATTGCAAATTTAACATCTACAACATATAAGCATCACAAAATCCTTATTGACAAGTGTTTCCACAAGCAAGGTGAATAATTACATTTTTCTTGTTTCCTTCACATATTTACATTTCAAGGTTGATTTCTCAATCTAGAGCTTGACCAATGTAATCCCTCATCCACCCAAACCCAAAAACAATTTTTTTTGTATGTAGGAACATGGTATTAGAATTACAACCACTGATCTAGAAACTGCTTTTTGAAACATTTCTGAAGAAGTTGAGTCGACTTTTCTATGGTATCCTAGGAACATGGTGACCTGGTTGACCTATTCTAGAACACGGTGACTTGGTCAACCTGTTCTTGAAGGTCTAGGAAAAACATCATTTTATGGGTTTTCTGTCATGATCATGAATCCACAGTCAGAAGTTCTGTCACGGATTTAGATCTGTGGTTTTCAAAGAAAAAAGGCACATTCCTCTACACATTTCAAGGTGATTACTTTATCATTCATTTCATTTCTTAATTTATACCCATTTTCACATCTTAATTAGGTTGATTGCTTACATTTAGCATCTAGATCTATCTTACTTTTCTCATTAAATCAATTGGTTCAATTACACATTTACTTTTACACATCTATAATCAAATCCTACATTGCATGAAAGAGGAATTTTTTGCGTACTTCCTTAATATAATTTGGGTTTAGCATTGGCATCCCTTTATCTCCTTGGGTTTTTCTAATCTAACTCGGGTTATACTGAGAGTTATGTTTGGAAGCCCCTCTTTCTCTTATATTTTGAATGCTAGTGTGAAAGTGGTTAGTTAAAGAATTTATCTCACATAGTTTATATTTTTAAATTCATTGGCACCCATTTTCCACCTAAACATTTTGGTGAACCTGACTTGTGCCCCTTTCCTTTTGGAGTCAGGTTGTTTATTTGCATTGGTTGTTTACCTTATTTTTGTGAACCTAACACATTCCCTCTTTCCTTATTTTTGGAGTTAGATGTAACTATACTTGTGTGGTCAAATATGTATTTTAATGTTATTTATTATATTGATAATTGTGTTAGATATCATTAGAGTTTCCTTTTTTTATCTCCCCTTTTATGATCGTTATTACACTATGTCCAACCTCTAGCATTCATGTTAGGAGAAGTCATAGACTCATGGGATCTTTTGATCGTGATTCTTCTTTTCTTCCTAGGACCCATGATGATACTAATATTTTACCTCAAGATCATAATCCTATAGTGGAGCATAACTCTTCTCACTCATCCCATGATGAAGATGAAATATTAAGATTTCCTCCTTCCTAAGTTGATAAAATATCTCATGAGTTTGATAAATTGGAAAATTGGCTTGTGCGAGAGAACACAAATCCTGATAGTGTTGTCTCTATTGAGGCTATTAAGAAGCTTATCACTCATGATGATAATAACATCTCCATTTTGTGTGGTATATCACACCTTATCAATACTCATGTTATGTCTTTGATGTAATGTACTCAAGAGTTAGGATATATTCCTCTGTCCACAACCGTTGAACCTTATATTCCTATTTCTACCACTATTCCTATAATTCCTACCTATGTTCCACCTCTCATGAAAAATTCTACACAAGTTTCTAATCCTATAAGTGTTAGTCTTCCTAACCCTTCACTTCCTTTGAGTGTTCCTCCTACCTCCATACCTTCTTCATTACCTTCATACAATGTTGTTCCTTTCACATATTCCAATCCTCTTCCCATTCATTCTAATCCTCCATCAACATCCTTAAATTTTCCTTCCATCTCCTAAAAATTTTATAGTACATCCAATATGTCTCTACCTACTATTGCATCTTCTAATCCTACTATTAGTAGCTAGGTTCGAACCATCACCACTTTGCAACAAGTGGCTTAATTCACTCAATCTAAGTACAGCATCCCTACATGTGGCATTCCTAATCCCCTTTCCTTAGATATCCTTCATGTTTTTATCCCACAACATATTGAGATACCTCATCTTGAGACTTATAATGGTAAGGGTGATCATGTCATTCATGTTAGGACTTTCCAAACTATATGTAGTGATTTTTTTCATGACTATAGGCTCATGGATAAGTTGTTTACATGTACTTTTAGGGATAAAGCTTTTCAATGGTATTTCTCTTTACCTCCTTATTATATTAATTCCTTTCAAATTATTTATAATGATTTCATTCAACAATTTCAAAACAATATTGGTCCTCGGATTTCTTTGACTAATTTAAATAATTGTAAGAAAAGTGTTAAAGAAAAATTTAGTGACTTTATTGGTAGATTCAAACACTTGTATGCTCAACTTTCTTATCATGTGCATGATCGTGATATTTAACATATTTTTATTTCTAATTTTCAAAAAGACATTAGAGATAAGATTCTCCTTACTAAGTATACTTCCTTTTCACACCTTTGTGCAGTGCTTCACCATTATCAGTTACAAGTGAGCCAGCTTGAGAGCTCTACTCTAAAGGCTCCTATTACTATTGATAAGAGTGACATCATCATTCATCAAAAAAATTCTCTAAGCCTAAAAACTACATCAAGATTCACAAGTCAACTAACAGAGTTGATGATCAAGTGGCTGCTACATCCAAAGGTAAGTTACTTTTTCTTCTATGTATCATCCTAATTGTAAGTACACTTATTTATCTAAACCTTTACATGTGGTGATGATGAATTTTATTAATGCTAACATTCTTAAACTTCCTCCTATCTATCCTATTAACACAGGAAAACCAATGCCTAAGTCTTTTGATCAAAATGTTTTTTGTCAATATCATATCAACCTGGTCATGATACTCAAAGGTTTTATGCTTTAAATAATTCTATTCAAGATATTATTGATTCTAATGCTATATTTTTTGATTTTGAGGTTAATAGTAAGAACAAATCCATAGCACCTCCTAACCAGAATTTTCAAATTTACACCAACCCCTTACCTTCACATTCAACAAATGTCATTAATCAACCTTCTTCTCATGTTAAAACATTATTTATGATGAAAAGGTAGAAGAAGATAATCATGGGATTAATCATGTTGAGTCTTAACCTCAACCTTTTATTTTACCTTCACACAAACCTAAACCTACACCTCTTATCACCTTTGATCATTATGATATGTTTAAAGAACTTGTTAAAATAACAATGTCCTAATCAACTAAGAGGGGGGGGTGAATCAATTGATGCCAATATAGAATACTTAAAATTAACTTCAAACTTATTGTTGAACACAAAACACAAAACTGAAAAGAAAATGCAGTAATAAAACACATACACATGAACACTAAGATTTTTTCTCGAGGAAAACCCTATTAAGGGAAAAACCTCAATAGGGATGGCACCCACAAATATATACACTATGAGTACAATAACCCTATTAGGATTTTTGACCCTATTAGGCACTGAGTATTACAATAGGTAGGTCCTGGTTAAAGGACAGACCCTGTTAGGATCCTTTTACAATATATTTCTAGGTAAGGAATCAATCGTGTTAGGAGTCCAGCCCTGTTAGAGGTAATAACCATGTTAGGGATGTATAATATATCAACATAATCGATAGATTTGAGAGTTAAAGCCACCTTTAGGTTCTCCAAACCTCACAACTTCAAGAATGAGATAATTTTGTTTTGAAACTTCTTTCAGTACTCAACCACTGCCAAGAAAGCTCCACCTTGTGCCCAAGTGCAAAAATACTATTCAACTAATAGTAACCAATGCAACATCAATCTCTCATTCATCTTTTCACTTCACATGTGCAACTACTTCTTATTTTCCAAGGATTTCAATCCTTATATACAAATTACAATAATTAATATGAGTTGGCTTATATAGGATAAATCCTATTTACAAAATTCAAATGGACCCATACAAAGATGAACACAAAACCTCTTACAATGTTATAAAATAAAAATTACATCAATTTATCATTCAAATCCATAAATCAAGCTCGCTCATCACATTACTTGAAACATGTTCCAAGTCAACCTCCAAATAGGTCTTTGTCAATACACACGCCATAGATGGTGTCATATGTACAATCACAATTACATATGATCTCAATAAGCTCTAAATATAGTGTCCAACATGAACCTATATTCACACATCATAACTCAAATAGCCATGAGTGCTATCCACAAATTTCTGCAATCAACTCTGTGAGAATCATAGTTTCTGTCTCTTGAAAATTAGTCATTAGTAAATCAGTCATACCTCTGTCAAATGAACTCATAAAAGTGTGCCATCACATCCTCTGATCTAAGATATTATGTGTAGTCTTTTTCTAAGTTTCCACATGATAATTCCCTATATGGAGTCTGTATAACTTTCTACAACCTATTTGCAAGCTTTTGAATAATTAGTTATTAACATATGTTGACATCAATGAAAAATTATGTCATGAATGCAACACGTAATCATTGTGTCATGACTCCGTCATTACTAGGATACTCCCCCATAGGAATACCATTAGTGTTCATGATAAAAATCTCCCCCTTTGGCATTGATGGCAACATAGATGGAAAACATCTAAGTTCCATAAATACCAAACATGCCTATACTGCATCTTTTCAAATCCTTTTCATCAATCATCAAATCCCCCAAAGGATGATCCTCTCATACTGTTTATTTTTTTCTCATACTATTTTTCATGTTTCATTATCTCCCCCATTGACATCAATGTCAAAGGTGTCATTATCTCTCCAAGAGTTCTCAGTAAATCAACTTAAATACATATACTCCCCCATAGGAGAAGCATCAAGCATTCAGTCCAAATAATGAAATAGAACTCTGATATTTCTAGACTAATGCAATTTTTGCACTAATTATTCAAGAGTAGGCTAGGGCATGACCCCTAGCATACCTCTTAGATACTCAAATGTATCATTCAGCAAATGTTTTGTTAAAATGTCCACTATTTTCTCCTTTGTATTCACATATTATAACTTCACTTCTTTATTTTCTACCTTATCTCTCAAGAAATAATACTTTATTGTTATTGTATCATCTTAAAATGGAATAACTTCCATCTTGATAGGTTTAGCACCCTCTTTTAGTGCATTTATCATGATAGATTTTCATTTAGGATGCATTTTGCACTTGATTCCTTCATTCTAGGTGAAATTAGGGTTAGGATCCTGAGGATTATCCTTAATTTCCCTCTTTTGTGGCTCTATTTTCTAAGTAGGACTTAGAAATAGGTCCTCCTTGCCTTCATAGTATTTCTCATAGGATTTTGTGCCTCTCTCTGGCATTCTGCTCTATTCTGGTATCATTTCTAGCTCTCCGAACATCCCCGAGACCTCCTATTTCTTATTCTGGCTAGATTTGGACCCCTGGGTCAAGGACGAGGTAGACCCTAACCTAGGTCAGATTCTAGGTCATCCTTGACCTAGGTCAAAGTATAGCTCATCCTTAACCTAGGTCATAGATGAGGTCATGTTTGACCTCCTTCAAGATTTGATTCCCCCTTTTCAAATTTGGTCCCAAAGGGCCCTGAAATCAATGTCAGGCTTTCGAATCTGAGTGCGGAAGGGTTTTAATTTGAAATTCATTTAATTATTTTCCCTCCTTAGTTGGTTATTGTGATCGGACCATAATTCAAGGTGAAATTTTAATTATGGGTCCTCACATTACTCTAGGACCCTCACCTTGAAACCTCTATATAAAGACTCTCATTTGCCTTCATTTTCACACAAGGACACCAAGCAATTGCATGATCAAGACATCAAGTGGAGACAAAATTGATTCAAGAAAGCTATCAATGGGAAGATGCAAGATTTCAAGAGGATGATATAGAATATCAAGCCATTTTTTATATCAAGCATTTTTGTGTGCACACCATTGTGAACATCTACTTGGAGCAAGAGAGATCATTTCTTCCTTGATCCACCATTATCAATATTCAAGCATTCAAAGATACAATCATGGGGTAGCAATTACAGATTATGAGTTTGGTAGGAGTACTTTAGCCTTGGGGGCTTGGTATGCTTTCTTATCCTGTTCAAATCTATGCATTGCTTTCTCATACATATTCATGCTAGGGTTTTAATCTAGAGGATTAGATCTTGGCATTACACGTTCAATACAAACACACATTCTATTACAACCGGCTATTCGTGGAGGTGGAGATCACCAAAAAGGGGGTTTGACTAAGGAAAAACCCTATATAGACACCCCAAAACACCATTTTTAGATATCTACAGTCATTGTTTTGAGAATTGAAGTGCAGATCTAGATACCCTTTTTGGTGAACTTCTGAGATCTGGGAACAGATTTTTCATCGAAGCTATTTTGGGTCAAGGATGACCTATAGTGAGGGGTAGGATCATGCCCCTAGGTAAGACATTGCCTTGCTATCTGGGTCAAGGATGACCTGCTTCCAGAAAGACAAAAAAATTTTGGGTTTTCTCTATTACAGTTTTCTGGTCCTGGATCTAGTTGGATAATTTCCAGAGATAGCACACATGCATCAGAAAATAGGTATTTCTAGATTTTTTCCATTATGAGGTATGTATATTATCTTGTCTGATTTTCAAGCATTTCCAAATTTACATTACTTATTCAATTCCAATTCAAAATAAATAAATAAATGAGTAGGTGAACGATAGATGCATTGTTAAAGCTCCATTTTCAACCTATTTAGCTATATATTTTTCCTTTGAATGCATAATAGGGTTCTTTGACATATTTACCATGCTAGTATTGTCACAATGGATAGTAACTAAATCTTCAAGACATACTCCAATGTCCTTCAACATTTGCTTCATCCATATGATTTGTGTACAATTGATTGTTGTTGCAACATACTCTGATTCTTCTATAGAATAATAAATGCATTCATGCTTCTTGCTAAGCCAAGAAATCAACCTTTTATTAAGAAATCATTCTCCTCCACTAGTACTCTTTCTATCATCTACATTCCCTTCCTAATAAGCATCAGTGAAAGCATGAAATGTAAAGTCCAATGATCTACCGTACCATAGACCAAACTCAACTGTGCCCTTCAAATATCTGAATATCTTTTTTACTACCATAAGATGAGATTCTTTAGGATCTACTTGAAATTTTGCAACAATTCCAACTGCATTAGCAATATCAGGTCTAGTATGTGTCAGATATTGAAGACCTCCAATCATTGATCTATACCTTGTATGTGGTACATTCTTTGCTTCATCCTCTAAAGATAACTTAGTCCTAGTTACCATAGGTGTTCCAATGGGCTTACTATCATCCATGCCAAACTTTTTCAATAGTTCTTAAAGATATTTTGATTGAGATATGAATATCCCTTCTTTACTTTGACTGATCTGTAGTCCAAGGAATGATTTCATCTCCCTGATAATGGAAATTTCAAATTCGCTTTTCATTTCATCTGCAAACTTATTTCTCATTTCATCATTTCCTCCAAAGATAATATCATCAACAAAAACTTCAACAATCAAGATAACCTTATTCATTGATTCTTAAGTATAAATTATTGTCATCTTTACCTTTCTTTAATCCCAAATGAATTAGATACTTATCCAATCTTTCATACCAAGCTCTTGGTGCTTGTTTTGATCCATAAAGATCCTTCTTCAATTTGTAAACTTGATCTTCATTTCCTGCTAAAGGAAATCCATCAGGTTGCTCAATGTGTACTTCTTCCAAGTCACCATTAAGAAAACTTGATTTCACATCCATATAATATACCTTGAAATCCTTATAAGCAGCATAAGATAAGAATAATCTTACTACCTCAATCCTAGCAACAGGTGCAAAGGTTGCTTCAAAATCAATTCCTTCTTCATGTGAATATCCTTTACATACTAGTATGGCTTTGTTTCTGACAATAATTCCTTCTTCATTCATCTTGTTTCTAAATACCCACTTAGTACCAATCACATTTTTGTTTTTAGGCCTTGGAACCAATTCCCAAGTGTTGTTCTTTTGAATTTTCTCCAATTCTTCCTTCATGACATTGATCCCTGGTTCATCTCTACATGCCTCATCTATAGACTATGATTCTACTTGTGAGATCAAGTAAATGGCATTTGTAGATTGTGACCTCTCTTCTCTATTTTTTAATCTTGTTCTAGTTCCCTTACTATTGTCACCAATTATCTAATCCTTAGGATGATTTCTCAGAACATATTTGGGTGTGGTTTATTCCCTCAACTTCACACTTATGCCATTTTCAATTACCAAAACATCTTGAGATGCTTCATTCCTTTCATTCTCATTCTCTATTGTCTACACATTATCCTAATTTGTATTCATATTTTCAAAAGAAATCTCATAGGGGTTAAAGTCACATTATCTTTCTCTAACTTGAAATTCTTCATCCACTCTCACATTATCACTTTCAATCATCTTCCTAGTTCTCATATTGTAGCATCTATAAGCTTTACTTCTAGTAGAGTAGCCAAGGAATATGCCTTCATCACTTCTAACATCAAATTTTCCTATGCATTCATCTCTCTTAATGTATTATTTACTTCTAAAATTTTTGAAATAACTAATAGTAGGTGTCTTACCATACCATAGCTCAAATGTTGTCTTGTATGTATCTTCTCTAATTTGTACTCTATTCATTGTGTATACTATTGTATTGATTTCTTCTCTCCAATGCATATGTGGAACCTTTCCTTCTATCAACATGGTTCTTTCTACATCAAGAACTATTCTATTTCTTCTTTCAGCAACTCCATTTTGTTATGGTGTCCTAGGTGCAGAAGTCTACCTCACAATACTATGCTTTTCACAAAAAGGTATTGAATTCATGTGAAGTGAATTCTTCACCTCTATCTAATCTTAAACACTTTATTTTCATGCTTGTCTCATTCTCAACTTTTTCCTTATAAAATTTTAAATCCTCAAATGCTTCTAATTTTTCTCTAAGAAATCCAACCCACACCATTCTAGAGTAATCATCAGTGAATATAATAAAGTACCTATCTCCAAAGTATGACCTAGTTTGAGTAGGTCCACAAAGGTCTATATGAATCATCTCCAACTTTCCATTTGTTGAGTATCCTTTGCTTGCAAAATTGCTTCTTGTCTATTTTCCCAAAACACATTCTCTACATGTAGTGTTAGCAAGTTTCACAATCTTAGGTAGATCTCTAATAGAATTATTGTTAGATTATTTTACCATGTTATCAAAATTGATATGACAAAACCTTTTATTCCATAGCCAACTATCATCAATCTTTGCAACAAAACAGCTGACCTCAGTAGAGTTCAACTGAAATATATTACCTCTGGTCTTAGTACCAAATATGATCAATTCTCCATTAGCTCCTCTAATAGAGAAATGACCATCCTTGAATTCAAACTGATAATTTTTATCCACAAGTTTTCCAATGTTTAACAAGTTATGTTTTAAGCCATTCACAAATAGTACATCATCAATATTAGTCTTTCCATATAAAGTAATTGATCCTTTACCAACAATCATTCTAGGAGTATTATCACCAAACCTTACAACTCCACCATCAAACTTCTTCAGCTAAATAAATTTATCCTCATCACCAGTCATATGATGTGAACATCCACTATCAATTATCTAGTCATTTTTCCTATCAACATGAGAAACTAAGGCTTTTTCTTCATAGACAAGATTCTCTTCTTTAATAGAAACAAAACCCAACATATCATTGAATTCATCATCTAAATCATCATATCCATCACTAGAATAATAGAATTCCTTATCATTCTTGTATTTCCCATATTTAGGCATGTGCTTAGGTATTCTAGTTGGACATCTAGATGCAAAATTACCAACCTTATTACAATTAAATCATTTCAAAGGTAATTTTTCTTTAAACTTACCTTTTCCTTTCATTTCTCTCCTAGAAATCAGGGCCATGATCTTCTAATCCACTTGATTGTCTAGCCTTTGAATCTCCTCCCATTCCTCAACATATTCTCCAAGATCCTCATTGTGCTTGTTTACTCTACTAGGTCCAACTTCAATAGATCCAGTTCTCTAAACAGTTGCCTTAAATGTTGTCTCCACCTTAGGTAGTGTATCTTTTATCTTTGCGGTCTCAAATGTAGTTACCTTAGCCACTAAAATTTCTCTAGAAAAATCTTTTTATTGTGGTATAGTCTCCTCCAAAGAAATAACTTTGGGTTTGTAGGTAGGAGTCTCAAATCTCAAAATATTTTCTATGACTTCATCTTTTTTATAAGTGCCTCCATTTTTTCTAATTCCAATCACACATCTGGATACTCTCTGAACATACATCCTTATTATTTCATCATCCTTAATTTGTATCATCTCCATATTTTTCCTCCAATTTTTCAAATTTTCTCTCTTAGTGTATTCATCTCCTTCATAGAGTGCAACTAGTCTTTTCCAGATCTCACTTGCCTTTGTTAGATCTCTGACCTCTATGAATTCACCATTAGATAATGCATTAACCAAGGCTTCCTTTACAACAACATTGCACAAAAATATTTTCCTTTCTTCTTCAATAGTAGTAAGTGTTTTAAGGTCTTCCTCATTTATTATAGGCACATCTTTCCAGGTCATGAGACAATATTTAAATCCCATACACATCAGATGATACTTCATATTCTCCTTCCATGTTTCAAAATTTTCTGCATCAAACTTAGGATTCTCCTTTCTGAATAAGGCCATCTTGATTGTTACCTCAAGATGTTAAGCTTCCTGACTGAGGACCAACATCTCTGATACCAATTGTTAAAATAACAATGTCCTAATCAATTGAGAGGGGGGTGAATCAGTTGATGCCAATATACAATACTTTAAAATTTAACTTTAAACTTATTATTGAACATAAAATACTGAATTGAAAATAAAATGCAGCAATAACACATATACACATGAACACCAAGATTTGTTCTCGATGAAAACCATGTTAAGGGAAAAACCCTGGTGGCGATGGCACCCATAATATCTGCATTGTGATTATAGTAACCTTTTTAGGAGTTATGACCCTGTTAGGAGCTGAGTATTACAATAGGTAGGTCTTGGTTAAAGGACAAACCTTGTTAGGAGCCTTTTACAATGTAAATATAGTGAAGGAATCGACCATGTTAGGATTCCATCCCTATTAGAGGCAATAACCCTATTAGGAGTGTACAATATATCAACTTGGTCAAGAGATTTGAGAGTTAAAGCCACTCTCAGGTTCTCCAAACCTCACAACTTCAAGAATGAGATAATTTTGTTTTGAAACTACTTCTAGTACTCAACCACTACTAAGAAATCTCCACCTTGTTCCCAAGTGCACAACTACTTTTCTCCTAATAGTAACCAATGTAGCATCAATATTTCATTCATCTTTGCACTTTCCATGTGCAACTACTTATTTTTCAAGGATTTCAATCCTTATATACAAGTTACAATAATTAAATCTAGGTCAGCTTATATAGGATAAATCCTATTTACAAAATACAAATGGACCCATGCAAAGATGTGCATGGCACCTCTTATAATGTTATAACATAAAAATTACATCAATTTATCCTTAAGATTCGTAAGTCAATCTCACTCGTCACATTACTTGAAATGTATTCCAAGTCGACCTCCAAATAGGTCTTCACCAATACACATGCCATATATGATGTCACTTATATGATCACAACTCCATATGATCATAATAAGCTCTTGATCTAGTGTCCAACATGAACCTATTTCTACACATCATAACTCAAATAGCCATGAGTGTTATCCACAAAGTTTTGCAATCAACTCTGTGAGAATCACAGTTTTTGTCTCCTAAAAACTAGTCATCAGTAAATCAGTCATACCTCTATCAGATAAACTCATAAAAGTGTGCAATCACATCCTTTGACCCAAGATATTATATGTAGTCTTTATCTAAGTTCACACGTGATAATTCCTTGTACGGAGTCCATACAATTTTTTGCAACGTATCTGCAAGCTTTTGAACAATCATTTATTAACATATGTTGACATCAATGACAAACTTTGTCATGAATGCAACACACAATCATTTTGTCATGCCTCCATCATTACTAGGATACTCCCCCATAGGAATACCATCAAAATTCATGCTAACAAAACCTAATGGTCCTCTTTACATTGTTTCTAGGGTAGCTCATATCCCTTCTCGTGGTGTTTTGATTTATCCCTCTTCCTCTGTGAATGTTATCACTGAAGAACATATTTTTAATAAAGGAGTGCATAAGGATACCTAAAATACATCTAGTATTTAGATTCAAACTTTTAATATTTTTATTTATCATCCTCAAGGTTCTATCATCTTCTTGTGACCCTTTCTAGTAAGGTTGTTCATACTACCTTTTTTGTTATTCCTACTTCCAATCAATTTCAAGTTGAGCTTGGTATTTCGTGGCTCTCTTCCATGAAAGTTGTATCCTCTCCTATTCATAAGAGCATAAAATTTCCTCATAAAGGAGAAGTTGTCACCATTAATTATTCACTTTATAAACCTTTTCATCCTCAAGATTGTGCTGAGATAGATTATGTTGGCCATCTCTCCCTCAAAAACTACCTAACTATCATGATCATCTGTATCGATCCTATCAACAATACACAGTAGAAAATATTCTTGAGCTTAGCCTTCCTAAGGTTGATACTCCTATAGTTGTCTTACCTACCCCACCTATTCCTTTTCTTATCATTCCTCAACTCATAGTCATTCCAGTCTCATAACCTAAGACTGTTGAACCTAATTCTTCAATTTTATCTTATAAAACCATTCATAATAAACATGCTCATTACCATCACAAGAACCATCAAGCTAAGGCTAAGGCCTATGCTCTTGATTCTAAAAATTATTCTTCATATCAATCCTTGTCTTCCTTTGATCAACCCATGCTTAAGCCTTTAAAGGAAGTGAATCAAAATAACAATATGAAAATGGATAAACATGATGATTATGTTCATATTTTATATCCTATTAATCTTGATATGGAAGATACTCTTGATGATGATGTTTCTAATGCACATGTTAGTGATGATGAATATAAAAATATTTATATGGATTATGATTTTCCTAACATGCTTTCTATGTAGATAACACTCACTCCTAGTGAAGAACACAGTGACTATCCCCAGAGTCTTTCCTTGGATCTGGTGGTGGTTCCTATTGTGTTGGATGTTGTTCATCTTACGATTTTCTCACCTTTCCCTGATATTTCAGACCAAGATGGGGAGGGAATGTGCTACACTTTAAGTGGACTTCTCTAGCATGGTGGTATTTTTGTGTTCATGTTGTGTTTCTCCCATGTTGTGTTCTTTTTTTTATGTTTGTCTAGATCACTTTAGATAACTCTCATTTCTCTATTGGCATAAGATGATAAAGTAATCAAACATGTTGTACATCTCCTGCTATTTTTACCTCTCTTCTTCTATTTTTCATTACATGTTATTTTTTTTGTGTGCTATTGTTAGTATATGTTCCCTTGTGTGGTCTACTTGGATGCTCGCAACATAGTAGCACCGATTATTTTTTGTCTTTGTGTCATCGACCCAAAAAGACTCTTCTTTGTACCACTTACATTCTTTTTCCTCGATTGTGTTGCAGTTCTACTTCCTTTGGGAAATGATGAAATTTCATACTTGATAGAATATTGCATATTATCATATGATCATATTGACCCCACAGTTAGCAGGTCCCTTATATGATCATATTGACCCCACAGTTAGTAGATCCCTTCATGTTCTCACTTGGGGAAATTTCATAATGGAAACATTCTTCATGGATGCATGTACACTTCTATTAAAGAAATTGCTCCCATTGAGGCATTTTTCAATCACTTTAATGTGGGGGCATACACTTTTCTCACTTTTTCACACATGCACATTGACATTTTAGTTTCCTCTATTGAACTATTGATAGTTCATGGGGGCTTGATCTTTGTTCTTTTGGATCTCTCTTTGTATTAGTGATAGTATGGGAGGCCCGACCCTTCTCTTGTATCCCTCTTTGGATTACTAATAATCTGGGAGGCCTGATTTTTATTTGATCCTTCTTTGGACTATTGGTAGTCTGGGAAGCTTAATCATGTTTCTGATCCCTTAAGGACATACACATCCTTATGTCTAGGTTGTCTTTCTATTCTTCTTTTTGGGACATGGAGTTCCCTTGAGGTTGAATCCTTTTGATGAATTAACTAGCATGCCACACACACTTTCTAATCCATTCAATTAAGCTTTGATGGGTTTACTATCATGCCACACACACTTGCTAGACCATTCAATTCCATCTCTTGTTGAAGCACACCTTTTTCTTTCTCCTATGTAGTTCATAATAAAGGACACAAACCTTATTGGGTGAGTTGGATACACTTTCTTTTTAGTGACATCTCTCTTATTTTGGCTCTAGATATGATGAAGACTCAAGCCCATTGGGGTCTTGATGGTTTATTCATCACCTTAGTCATGATAAGATTATCTATTGCTCTTTGATCTACTTTACCATGAATTTGAGGCAACTAATACTCCTGCTAAAAGGGGGGCTAAATGTATTGTCTTAAAATGGACACACTTGTTATTTAAGACCTTTTATCTCCCATCCATTTACTGACTTAATGGACCATGGATGGATTCATTTATAACCCCCTTCTTCTCCTATTCTATCTCATTTTTACCCTTTTCAACTATGCAATCTCTGAGACCTTGGTGTTGGATCCATGTGGGCCAACACTAGAATAGGTCGACCAGGTCAACATGTTCCCTAGGAATAGTTCAACCAAGTTGACCTTTTCCCTGGGAATAGGTACACTAGGTTGACCTGTTCCTCAAGGATTTCAAATCCTAGGGCCAGTGTTGTCTTGAGGAATTAAATTGCCAAACAGGGTTCCCCTATCAGATTTATTTTTTTTCCCACCCAAAAATAGTATAAAAGGAAGCCTATGCACCTCATTTTGGAGAGGACTTTTCACTATAGCAATCACACATCCAAGCTCAAGCATTCAAGTATTCAAGAAAGAATATTTTCATCAAGCATTCAAGGCATTCAAATATTCAAGGATCCCTTTGTGAGCATTTCCTCTTCAAGATCTAGCACTTTGTTGGCCATCAAGGGAGGATATTTATATTGAGGCATTCATCATCTTCTTCATTGGTGCACATTTATATCCATGGCTCCATGATGTGGTTTTCATAGATCTATTACATTTGAAGACATTTCCTACATCCATTATTGCAAATTCAACATCTACAACATACAAGCATCACAAAGTCCTTATTGAAAAGGGTTTCTACAAGTAAGGTGAATACTTACATTTGTCTTATTTCCTTTACATATTTACATTTCAAGGTTGATTCCTCAATCTAGGGCTTGACCAAGGAAATCCTTCATCCACCCAAACCCAAAAATGAGTTTTTTTGTGTGCAGGAACAGGATATCAAAATTACAACCACAAATCTGGAAACTACTTGTCAAGACATTTATGAAGAATTTGGGTCAACTTTGCTACATTATCCCAAGAACATAGTGAATTGGTTGACCTATTCCAAAACATGATGACCTAGTCGACCTATTCCTGGAGGTCTAGGAAAAACAACATTTTATGGGTTTTTTGTCATGTGATCATGAATCCACAGTCAAAAGTTATATCATAGGTTCAAATCCACAATTTTTAGAGAAAAAAGGAACATTCATCTACACATTTCAAGGTGATTACTTTATCATTCATTTCATTTCTTAATCTAGACTTATTTTCACATCTTAATTGGGTTGATTGCTTACATTTACCATCTAGATCTATCTTGCTTTCCTCATTAAATCAATTGGTTAAATTGCACATTTACTTTTACACATCTTTAATCAAATCCTACATTGCATGAAAGAGGACTTTCTTGCATACTTCCATAATATAATTTGGGTTTAGCATTGGCATCCCTTTATCTCCTTCGGTTTTTCTATTCTAACTTGGGTTATATTGAGAGTTATGTTTGGAAGCCTCTTTTTCTCTTGTATTTTGAATGTTAGTGTGGAAGTGGTTAGTTTTATGTGTGTGTGTGTGTGTGTGTGTGTGTGTGTGTGTGTGTATATATATATATATATATATATGTATGTATGTATATACATATATATATATATATATATGTATATACATATATATATATATATATGTATATACATATATATATATATGTATATACATATATATACATATATATATATGTATATACATATATATATATATATATATATGTATATACATATATATATATATATATATATGTATATACATATATATATATGTATATATATATGTATATACATATATATATATATATATATATATATACATATATATATATGTATATATATATGTATATACATATATATATATATATATATATATATATGTATATATATATATATATATATATATATGTATATATATATATATATATATGTATATATATATATATATATATGTATATACATATATATATATGTATATATATATATATATATATATGTATATACATATACATATATATGTACATGTACATGTATATATACATGTACATATACATGTAGATGTATATATGTATATGTATATATATACATATACATATATATGTACATGTACATGTATATATACATGTACATGTATATATACATGTACATGTATATATACATGTACATATACATGTAGATGTATATATGTATATGTATATGTATATGTATATATATATGTATATATGTATATTAATTCATGCTTAGTTATACCATGGTAGATTAATCCCTGAATAATTTGACAACAACAATAAACCACATTCTGAAAAATCTTAGTGTACTAAATACAAAATGGAGTCATAAAAACTCAAGAAACTTATGAGAAACTTCATTGTAGTCTGTGGGACTAATCAAGCTTAAATTGCCTCCCTATGTTTCTTATGTCAGTTTGAAATGTACAAACTTGCAGATAGACAAAAAGTGGAAAATCCCATACATTATCAAGAAGATACAGAGAAACAAACTTCTATAGGATGGTAAATTAGGATTTAGAAACCATCTCCATAAAATTGAAAGAGAAACAACCATTAACCAAACAATCATATTTCTAGAATCAACAAATCAAATCCTAAAGAAAGTCACCCATGATATATTCTTTATTTTATATATTGTATAATGCACCTATGTGTGTGTATGTTTTGTTTTGTTTTGTTTTTTTTTGTGTGTGTGTTAGAGTGTTGTAAGAATGATTTAGAACAATAGAGAGGTGGGGTGAATCAATTGCTCTCAGGTCTAGATGTACCAATTGAACTTTCCAGTACTTCAACAAACTTAGATCTAATCAACAATTCAACTCAGTCTCTTAAACATATATCAAAAATATATAACATGCAGTACACTATCCAAAAGTAATTAACTTACATAATGTAAAGCTTTCAACAACATCCACATCAAAATCATTCACACAACTATAACACTAGGATTTATAGTGGAAGCCCAATTTGGGAAAAGCCACTTTGTAACATGCTATTGACTTTCACTCTTTTGAAGTGAGCTATGTGAAAAGCTAACCATGTTAAAGGTTTACATACACATTGTTAGGTGTGACCCTATTAAAGGATTTAAAACACTATCAAAAGTGACCTAGTTAGAGGGTTTAAGAACATTCTATTAGAATGTCACCTTGATTAAAGGATTTATACAATGACTATTAGGTCAACCTTGATTAAAGGATTTAGACTGATACAATGATTAGAAAGTAACAATAGGTTCTGATCTAAAAAATATATAATTCACTTTTGCAAATACAGATACAATTTTCACATATGTTGATTTAGTGACTGACCTTCATTTCCATCTCCATCTCTAATCTGCTTGGAATTCGCTTCAAGCAATCACCACTCTATTCAGCTCCTTCACAATTTCACCTTTAGCCTTCTGCTTAGACTTATCAATCAATAACATCAACCTCTTCTCCATCCATTGTAACCTCACAATTGTGTTAATCTTATACCTCCTTGATCAGGTAGATTAATCTTTTTCTATTTAATCTCCTCTTTAGATCTTAGGTTTAGGTCAGATTCATCGAATCCTTCCATCATTATGTTCTTCATCTTTTCCTTCTAGATATATCTTCAAACTTCTCTTTGAATCCATAAGAAAATGATTTACCATGCATTAAATGCTTCATACAATTCATTAATAATGTCAACACAATTTACATATCCCAAGAATTCAACTATGTCAATTGGGATCCTCAATTCTTTCTCTAAATGTAATTTACTGACACTCGGTCAATACTGTGTTCATCTCCTCAATCATCACTATGTATCTCAGTAATCTCTACAAACTATCTTCCTTGGAAAACACTATCTTTTCTCTGTAATTTCTTGTCGCTCAGCAATTACTGATGTTTGGTCAACACTAGATTTACTCGGCATATACTAGTGCTTGGTTGACACTAACACCACTTGGCTTAAACTAGATTTCTTCACTTGTGCTTGGATAAGCCTACATTTCATTCTTTCTTCTTACTAGATAAACAACACACTACCTTGTCAATTGTTGGCAAGTTGACTATACTATTGTATATGACTAGATATAGTGTTGTCATTATAGCAACAAATTCATATAGAGTTTTGGAGTTAACGCAAATTATAATAAGGTCAGAATATGGCTAAGTATACAAGACTAGATAGTTAGCAGAGCATTAGCACACATGCATATAACTGAGTTATCATATGTGCCCTTGAATTTAAGCTAGTAAGTGTGTATTCATGCTAAGTCTAAGAGTGCATGATCAGATGAGACAATATGATGAAGATATAGTTAGTTGAAGTGGTACAGACAGTGAACGCCAGAACAAAATAGAGTATGCAGCTGACTGTTAGTATTTTAATTAGCGATTATAATAATGTTTTGTAAAGGCTATGTGCCTATTGTAATTAGGTTATAGACATGTAAACATTTTTTTTGTAAACACGCTTGAGCCAATTCACTTGGAAGCATTGTATGTAATTGGTTATAGGCTGACCTAGTTAATTATTTTGTTAGCGCATATAAATATATGATGTGCCTTTGTAATAAATCATGGATGTGGATATAGAGACAAGAGAAGAAGAGAAGAGACATGTGAAGTGAATATAGAATAAGTTAGAGCTTTACAAGGGGCTAAAGCATTAGTGCACAAAAGGAACTAATCAAACAAGCAGTTTCACAGCACCAGTTCATCCAACAAATATAGTGTATATATGAGATCAAAAGGTTGTAGCCTTCACCACTTGAGAAGTGAGCTCTAGGAAAGTGTGTCCCCACCCCTAATAGGGTTATTGTAAAAGACTCCTAACAGGGTCCAACCCTTGACCGGGTCACTGTACTAAAAGCATTGTAAAGAACAACTCCTAACAGGGTTGTAGATCTTCTAACAAGGATCATAAAACACTAGTGCAATTCTTAGTGGGCGTCAATTCGCATTGTGGTTTTTACCTTTTTGGGTTTCCCCATAATCATATTGGTGTTATGTGTTGTGATTGTTTATCTTGTTTACATTGATGTTCATAATAGTACTTAAGCAATCAAGTTAACATTCAAGAGTTAAGAAAATATAAAGATATAGTGAACATTGATTCACCCCCCCCCCCCCTCTCTCAATGTTCCCATTCCTAACAATTGGTATCAGAGCTCTGGTCCTCTAAAGAAAAGTTTAACCACTTGAGGAGATCAATAGGTCTAGAAGAAGTAAAGAATCTGAAGAAGAATCTTATGGCAGCTCTTGAAGACCTTGATAGATCTGAGAAAGAAGTTGAAGAACTAAAATTGAAAGTCAGTGGTGCACAAGTATTCATCAAGAAAGTGAGACAATATTTGAAAAATTGTACAAATAATGATTTGGGAAAAATGGCTAAGAAGCTAAATGAGGAGAACACATCTCTAAAAGATTGGATTGAAGAGTCAGATGAAAAGCTAGCTAAAAATCAAGAAGTTTATGATGAACAGATCAAAGAGAACCTTCAAATGAATGAAGAATTGAGGCAAGGAAACATGGAAATCTTGGAGCTAAGAAATAGTAAAGAAAAGTTAGAATCTAAGTTGAAAGAGGAAAAGAATCACATTGAGAAATTACACACCAGTTCTAATTTGATAGAGTTACAATTATATGCACAAAAGCTTAAAGGAGATACCACCAGTGTTGGATTCAATGAAGCACAAAATTAGATTGATGACATGCGAGCAAAGATGAAAGCACCAGAAGACACTATAGATGCTAAGGAAACTGGAAATCAGACTAAAGACAATGTTGAACCATCTAAGGATGAGCGCAAGCTAGTAAACCAAAAATTTTATGCATGTAAAAAGCATGGACATATAGAAAGGGATTGTAAAGAGGTAAGACCTTTCAATGGTTATTGTTATTCATGCAATAAATTTGGTCATAGAGCTATGAATTGTAGAACAAGTTAGAAGAACAAGACTCAACATAATCAGAGAAATCAGAATCAACCAAATGCAATAAGTTCTTAGACTATTACATGTCATAGATGTAATTATAATGGTCACTCAACTAGATAGTGTAAAATGGTAACCCATATCAATGCACTGAGGAATTTAAGGCCTCTAGTTATTTTTCACTCTTGTAACAAGGTTGGACACATCTCAAAGTTTTGTAGATCAAGAACGCAAAGTTAGCAAAGCCCTAAAAAGCCAGCAGTATCAATATTGAATAAAGAAGGAGAAGTCAAGTTTGTGAAAGCTACAAAGGATGCAAGCTTGATTTGGTTAGAGGTAAAGAAGGATAAGGTTGATGAGTATGTATTGGATGCACCCTCTACATTTGGATGAATGACCCTCAGGGTCATAAGGGGAGCTAATTTAGCTCTAGACCCCTACACGGCCGGTATACTCACCCTCAGAGTATGCACCTTTGGATTTAACCTTTTTGAGACTATTTGATGCTATGTGCAAGAGTTAAATGACTGATCGATTGCAGGATGGAAGTTGGAAAATCTCAGTCAAATTCTAGTTTATGCGGCAAGCATTAATGGTAGAAATTTTACTTTATGGTCTATGAAAACTTACAGATCATTCATTGCCTTCGAGTTTGAGTGATTAGAAACCACAAAAGCCCTAGTAGTTGGATTGAGAAGTGTTGGACCTTGATTTACTAGCGAAGAAGTGTGATTGATTAGTTGTGAAGCCCTAAGTCTGACGTGATGATTCATAAGTCTTTGAAAAGCAATTTGAAGCATTGACCAAGTAAGTCATGGCTACACCTATTGTATTTGATGTCACGGAAAGGAAGAGATATTTTTTTAAAATTCACCCTTTTAAGTCCACCTTAGATGACCTAGAAGGTGCATTTTTAAGAACCCCTATGGGCATCATGCATGTTGAAGACATTTGTGCGTATATATATTGTAAGAAGGAACCAGTTGGACTTGATAGGATAAGGTTTCACCTTGAGTCCATGATGAAACTAGACAAAACATTCCTTGATGAGTTCGCACATTTGGAAAATCATCCCATTATTGAGTATGCTACGGCATATGAGTTTTATGAATCTAAGTGGATCAAGATATTACTAAGTAGGATTCATGATGACCTATTCTAGATAGGTGAAGTGCCAGTTAGAATCACATGAGAACTCATTCATGAAATGATAGACCTCTCTAAGATAGGTGTCATTCTTCTAGTAGGCAAGGATGTGAGGAAATTAGTTGAACAAGCATGTAAGTCCATAAGTGATAGGCGCAGTATGAAAATTGAGCCTATTGAAGAGAAAGACATCAAATTGATGTCTATGATACTAGGTTACAGGTTTCAGCACACCAACATGGTGAATAATGTGTTCACAGCCACTATTCTTGCAGCAATCAAAGTTGTTAGAGAAAATGGAGAGTTCAATCTGTGTGAGATCTTGCATGCACAATTGATTGATAACATTAGAGACATCAAACATGATATGACCAAAATATTTAGGTTTGGGTCTTTAATCATTTACATGTACTTCCATATACTTGGAAAGTCTCATATTTGTACTTAGACAAAAGTATGCCTACAATGCCTGAAATATCTCTAAAGGCATCTACTAAGAGCTCATTGAAGGATTACATGGAGCTAGAATTGAAGACATTCAGGATCAAAATGTAGATGAGGTACAGGAAACTTGAAAGTATCATTGATAAATACAAAGACAACATTTGTTTTATGGTAGAAACTGACATAACATGTATGGAAGTAGTTGAGCCTAGAACAAAGTGGATCCATCTACTTGGTTATGAAGTAGAGGAACCAATCTTGGAATCATATGCACAAGTATTACTATCATCACCTAAGGACCCTAATGAACCTAGATGGGAAACTTATGAAGAAAAGACAAGGTAAGTTGATGCAGTTTTGAATAGTGCAGCAACTAAGAGGAAAGCCTCTAAAATTACATCTGAGATACTTAGAATTCATGGTGTAACATAGGAAGATCTTGACAAAGCAAGAGAAGAAAAGATAGCCTTGGAGATTGAGAGCGCATCCATAATGGAAGCTAAAATTGATGATCCTAAAATGAAGAAAGTCAACATTGAGAAGACTAATGATCCAAAGGATAAACAGGGTAAAACATATGGTATCCCTTTTGTGCCCAAAGTTACAATTGATCTAACATCACCTCCTGAGTATAAGACAATAACCAAGAGGAAGAAGGAGACCGGTGCAAGCCACCCATCCTCGCGGACAACCAGAAGTCAGAAAAAGAAGACTCAAGCACCTTCACAGGTAGTTTTCAGACCTAGTCTTCAAGTGTTGAAAAAAAGGATTATTGAGGAAGGTGAAATTGATCAAGTAGGGAAATTATCTGAGAAATACAGTGAGATTGATAAAACATAAATCCATGGAATGATAATAAAACACATGCTCAAGTTCAAGAAGACGGTCTTAGAACTTAAGACAGTAATTCTAGACAATGTGTGGAACATCTTGGAATTCTTGAAAAGACAAGCTATTGAGGAGGATCTAAGAATAAGATAAAAGATTCTAGATTAAAGCCTCCATGTATGTTCCCTATAAGAGAAAATATTATTGCTAGATCTGGTGAAGCCACACGTAAGAACTAAGTCAAGAACATTGTACATAATGGATAAGAACTATGAGTTGGTAGCTAAAGAGAAATAGAAACCTTTTGAGAAAGTTTTTCTAGATAGGCACATGTACCCATCTACTGCGTCCATAATACAAGTTCCCTCTAAGGAAGCCAAGGAGTTAGAGACCACCAATGTACTAGTAACAGGTCCTTAGGATTCAAAGCTTATAGTGGTAACACCTACAGAGGTAGTGAAGTCTGTGCCCATGAATGAGATGCAAAAAGATGACACAATCTTTATTGATAATATAGAGATAGAAATGGCAGCCATAGATAATGACTTGGATAAATTTGAGGAAGCCTTTATGAGCACAAAAGAGGTTGAAACTCTATGCGATGACAATTCACCTAAGTTACAAGAAGAAGTGTTAATAGAGGATCCAACAGGTGAAGAAGAATAAAAGGAGACAAAAAAAGAGATAGAAAAAGAAAAAGAAAAGGTAGAAGAGGAGAAAGGGAAAGGCAGTTAACCAACACATGAGCCATCTATTGAAATACCAATCAAAATAAAGAAAGAAGTGATGGACAGCACTCCTATCACTCCCTTACCCTCAGCATCATTGTTGTCAATTTTGACACCAGACGCCACAAGCTTGGACTCTTGGGGAGAAGAAGACCTGATTAAGATCAGTGTCCTTGCTATGGAACCCTTTGTTTGTTGAATCAGCCAACATTCTGGATAGCTTGTTACCTTCTGACAAGAAAGTGTCTAAGGTTTATTTAGTTGATGATGTTAGTACCATATTGGCAAACTTCAAAGAAAACTTTTCTAGCTTGGAATAATCTGCATCCCAAGTTGCAGAAGAGAAATATATAAAGAAGAGATCGAGTGAACTAGTTAGAAACTTTGCACTTGACCTCAGTTCATTGAAGATAGGTCAAGCATCCTTGAAGGAGTTCATAGCTAAGGGAAGGAAGATCATTGTAGACTGCATGAACCAAGATAAACTAACTGTAGATCTATACAAGAAAATCTAGGAGGCAGAAGCAATGATTGATAATGTAAGAAAATTAGTGGAAGATCCTTTCACCGATGTGAACATGTGCAACAATGTGTACCAGGGGAAGATACACAAAATATAAAATGCTGAGAAGGAAATTTCTAAGATAAGGGCAAGGCAAACACACCTTAGGAATGCTCTTACACCTCTCTAGATGTACTTAATCAGAACATCAAGGAGATCAATGCCACTATGGTGACATATGATCAAGGTCTGAGTATAGACTTGGAAAAGATGGAGAAGTTGACATATGCCTTATGCACCCATCTATAGACTGTCAATGCACTGATAGCATTTTGGAAACAAGAGATCCAAAACTTGTAGATTTCTTATCTGGATGTACTTTCTTTGTTAGTACTTTTAGATACTATTTTTTTAGCACCTTTTTCATTAATGTCAAAGGTGGAGTATTGTATGTAGAATATGGAGTATTATATATGATGTAAAGAAGAAGAATAGTATAGAGTATAAGGGATATATAAGTTAGAATATATATTAAAGAATTTTGTATAAGGGTACAGTTATTAACTTTTCCATATTCCTTTGTTTCCATTAATGACAAAGGGGGATATTGTTGGCAAGTTGACTATACTATTGTATATGACTAGATATAGTGTTTTCATTATGGAAACAAAGTCATATAGAGGTTTGGAGTCAGTGCATATTATCATAAGGTCAAAATATGGCTAAGTATAGAAGACTGGACAGTTAGCAGAGCACCAGAAGATCAGAGCATTAGCGCATGTGCATATGACTGAGTTATGGTATGCACCCTTGAAGTTAAGTTGGTAAGTGTGTATTCATGCTAAGTCTAAGAGTGCATGATCAAATGAGATAGTATGATGAAGATACAATCAGTTGAAGTGGTACAGACAATAAACAAAAAAACATAACAGAGTATGCAGCCAATTGTTAGTATTTTGATTAGCGATTATAATAATATTTTGTAAAGGTTGTGCACCTATTTTAATTAGGTTTTAGACATGTAAACATATTTTTTTGTAAACACACTTGGAAGCATTGTATGTAATCAGTTATAGGTCGACCTAGTTAATTATTTTGTTAGTGCATATAAATATATGATGTGCCTTTGTAATAAAGAATGGATGTAGATATAGAGACAAGAGAAGTAGAGCAGAGACATGCGAAGTGAAGATAGAATAAGTTAGAGCTTTAAAAGGGTCTAAAACATCAGCATATAAAAGGAACTAATCAGACAAGCAGTGTCACAGCACCAGTTCATCCAGCAGATATAGTGTGTATCTAAGATCAAAAGGTTGTAGCCTTCACCACTTGAGCAGTGAGCTCTAGGATAGTGTGTCCCCACCCCTAACAAGGTTATTTTAAAAGACTCCTAACAAGGTTGGACCCTTGACCAGGTCAGTATACTAAAAGCATTGTAAAGAACAACTCCTAACAGGGTTGCAGATCTTCTAACAGGGATCATAAAACACTAGTGCAGTTCTTAGTGGGTGTCAATTCCCACTGGGGTTTTTACCTATTTGGGTCTCCCTATAATCATATTGGTGTTATGTGTTGTGATTGTTTATCTTGTTTACATTGATGTTCATAACAGTACTTAAGCAATCAAGTTAAGATTCAAGAGTTAAGAAAATCTTAAGATATAGTGAACACTGATTCACCCCCCCCACCTCTCAGTGTTCCCATTCCTAACATCAATGTGCCAACTGATCAAGTACTCATTAAAGTATCACATAACTCAAACTTTCCTTATGTTTTCTTGTTATCTCCTCTTTTCACATCCTCTTCATCAATCAAAAGATATGGTACTATCCTAGATAGCAACTATCTTACCAGTTAAGGTTTGACGTCAATGACAATATAAAAAAAAATTCAATTGTAATTTCCAACAATCTCCCTCTTTGCAATTGATGGAAACACCACATGAATAACACGTGATTTACCAACCAATCCAAGATCTCTATGCATCATATTTTTATTAATATCCTTAGCTTCATTCTGATTCACAACTTTTTTCTTGCCGGACCGCTTGCTCAATTACTCCCTTTGAATATTTTTTGTATCTCTCCCTTAGGTTTCATTGAATCTTCACCCTCAGTGTTGTATCACTCCATTTGTTTTCATTGAATCTTCTCCCTCTTTGACAACAATTTTGAAGCTTGTATCTTTCTCTTACATCTTTACCATGTAGGTGTCTTCATGTCAATTCTGTATTTTGTATACTCCCTCTGTCATCTTGCTTATGACTGATTAATATCTCCAATTTACTTCTCAAAACTCTAGGAAACTCCTAAAGTGTGACCTTTTCTGCATCAATTTGTTAAATGTTCTGATTAGCACATTTGATGCAGTGCTCCTATTTTACTAGGTAGCCTCAGTTAGGGGAATCACCCCTAATTTAACTCTAAGATATTCATGAGCATCCTTAGGTAAAGCTTTTGTGAATATGTCTGCTAATTGTTCTTTTGTATTCACATATTCCAATCTCACTTCTTTGTCTTGAACTAGCTCTCTCAAGTTGTTGGTGATCAAAAATGTTGGACCATATTGAGGCTAACTGACAGGCACAAACAAGTGCCTCTGCAATTCTGACTCAATCGAGCCAAGACTGGTAGGCCTGAATCAAAAGTGCTTTCTAACTGCACAAACATGTGCACAGACAAAAGTAATTCCTTCCAAAGGGGTTAACAATCCTTGGATGATAATAACCTAATCTCCTAACTGTTAAAAATTTTGATATCTAAACTAAAGCCTAAAAGTACTACTAAAACCTAATTGAGTGCTTTGTAAAGAAGATAATAGATATATTGTGTAAACTACAAAAAGAACAAAATGACAATTATAAATGAAATGGGATCAGTGCCTAATGCCAAATTGGGAATAGAATCAATTACATTCAATCATACATATAGATAGAGATGGTTTTAAGGTAACTCACTCCTATAAAGAGAGACCATCATCCTACAGGCTTCAATTGAAACAAAAATTTAAATAACTTATACAATTAGTCCTATGAATTTTAACCCAACTTAAGAACCCGAAAGGAATGAAAATAGGTTCTAAGACCATGCAACTTGTTGGTTGTCCTTTTGGTTTCAACTTGCAGGTTTACACTATGATTGACAACTAAATGTCACTGACTCTATCACCACTCCAAAGTCTACAAGGAAAAGGGCCAATTAACAAGGATCAAAGAGATCCTCCTACACTTTGAGCCTAATGCTCAGGTAGGTGTACCCTTGATTCACTTCTTGAAAGGAATCACTAACTAATAGACATTTATACCCCTTTTCTAATTGATTAAAGATTTTATCATTTATATGTGTGTGTGATTGATGATGATGGACTGCTTCCAAAGAATAGATCAGTGCCTTAACCCAGGGCAAAGAGTCACTTGATAACATATATCAACTAAAACCTTAACTCAAACACACTTGAACTCAAAATAAGTGCTTTTCCTATTACTCCTCTCACTCCCAAACCAGGACATCAAATCCTTATCTAGCCATGAACTCATTGAGACTACCTCAAAGACTTTAATCCTAACTTTGTTAGGAACTCAAAGATAATTTCAAAATACTCTTTGTTTACCATATGCTAACTCACTTTGTGACATTAACATATATGAGCTCAAGAACAAAATAAGAAGACATACACAAACATGAGATTAGAATCCAAATGTATTCTCATTAAAATTTGAAGAATCAATACATTATCAAACAAAAAAATGCTGAGGAAACAGACCCAAAATCCAAGCTCTCCTTCTTCACTATAATACCATCAACAACCAGGGACCAAAAAGAAAGTTTTGGAACCCCTACCAAATTAAAATTATTGCAATATATACCCCCCTAGTCATCTTGAAATCCCAAAATAGGATGCAATGAGCTATGGATGACTAGGGTTAGGGTTTCACCCACTAGACCAACTAGAAATAGTCATAAATTTAATACAAGGGAAGAAACCTAGGCAACCAGGCAAAAACAGATCCCGGAGTGATCCTCAATAATGAAAAATTCACTGAGAAGGTACTGAGAACCACAAAAATGCCAAATTTGTCAACTTGTTCGGCCACTTGCAACATGCCTTGAGCACAAAGAACACAGTACAGACCCCTACAAATGATCATGGAACACCCTGGACCACACTGCAATAGTTGGAAAAACCAATTCTACCAAATCTAGCCACTTAAACAATAAATTTTAGTCCTTTTTGTCATGGAAAACCCTCTAAGAAATTTGAATTTGAATTACAACGGCTGCCCTGACAAAGTTTAAAATGCAACCATCGATTCTGTTCATTTCCCAGCAAATTAGGCGGCTTACATTTAATCTCACAACAGTTGCAAACCCTTTTGAAAAGTCTTCGGCCCAGTTAGCACACCATAGCCAATAAGAATCATGCACGTCATCTCCGCATAGTAGACAGGACCCACAAAGTATAAACCTTTAATCAAACGGCTGTCACATGATCGCATGGCCTGAAAAGATTCCATGTGATCACACGAAACCCATAGATCCTACCACACTATCAGCCCCTTTAAGGATTCAGGCCCACTGACAAATCCTAATCACCTTCTCGCTCGACCAATCAAAACATCGCAAGTCAGCACCACCTGTCAGAGGACCCACCCTCGTCAACCATCTGAGAAAAGTAAAATCGACAGCTGGCATAAGATCTCATGGCTCTGACAAACTCCATGAGAAATTACGCCAACTGTAGATCTTCTACAGATATCAGGTCCCACTGACAGACACGCCAGCAACTAGGTCCCACTGACTCATCCAAATAAGATTTGAAATCAATAGATGGCACATGATCTCAAAGGGGAAGAATATTCCTTAAGATCATGCACCAACCGTAGATTAAAAAGGCTTCACTACAAGCCCCACTGACAGGATCCCACTCAACATTTCACCGACCAATAAGAAATTGCCAACTGTGCTAACTTGGCAGTGGACCCACCTGCATATTGGTATCTAAACGAATGGCGGACACATGATATGAAGGATGAAGAATATTCCATACAGACATGCGCCAGCTGTTGATCTAAAATTTTTGACATCGGCCCCTCTGACAACAAATCCAACTCACCGCTCGGCAACCAATAACTACATGACACATCAACATCCCTCTGACAGCTGGTCCACATGTATTATCATTTAAAAGAGGGACCACCATTTCACGAATCAGTGACTGAAGGAAATACAAGCTACTCGTTGGGTAGCATAATATTTATCGGTAACCGTTAGACATCAGGAGATTACGCGAACACATGTTCGTGTAATCGCAGAAAAGAAATGCTAATTGCCAGAAACTAAGCGAACAAGCGACTAGCCTGGAAAGAAATGCGCACATGCATTAAAAGATCTTAAGTGGCCCGAAAAAGTAACAGTGAAATAGAACTCAGCCAAAGCAATTTTATGGTTTTTTCACTATAACGACTAGATTTTTGAACATTTGCTAAGGGTTTCTAAGGGTTTTTAAGGCTAGAGACATAAAAAAAATTGCAGGGACCAGAACGACAGTGCTATAGCCATGAAATTTTTTGCAGGTACTAACACAACTGCTATTCAAATTGTATAAATTAACCATAAACAAATGAATCAATGAAAGAACATAGTAGGATACCCTGGTTCATAGAGTAATCTAAAAAACTAATTGAAAAATAAGAAACTATATAACCTCAAAGCATAAACACTTATCTATCATTTGCATTTGAAAATTTGGGCATTAGGTTCAAATCTGTAATTCGGGAGAGTTTTCCAAATTTTTTTTGTGATGTGGTGATGTCTATTATTTACAAATTAAATTAATATAAATATCTCTCCCAATGGTTCTTTGTGAAAGGACATGCCCTTTCACAGGACCTAATCCTAGCAAATAACCCTAAAAAATACAAATTAAACCATAATAATGGTTTTTAGGGAAATATTTCCCGTACAATTAACCTTATTCTTCTTTAGGTGCTCTGTGCATTAATAACCCAATGTTTAAGTTCCTACACAAAACACCTAACATTAGATAGTATTAAGAAAATAAAAAATCATTACATATAGGTTTTCATAAAAACTATTTATTATTCACTCATTAATTAATAAATTAATGCCATGCATTATACATGCATTTGATAAATAACGTGAAAAATTAAAAATTAAATATTAACTATATGTTATCCACATTAATTATCCAAAAACATAAGAAATCACATTAATTATTAAATCATGAGGAATATACAAAAAATAAAATGACATTATGTTTATAATGTTGCTTTTATTTTCAAGATAAGTCATAATGCACTTATATTTATTTTTTGATATATCCACAACTATAACGCAATATAACTATTGTCACTAGGGATTGCACCCAATTTGTTAAGTGTTGAACCCAGCAATCCTGTGAAACATGGGACTATTCTCAGGTTGTGGGTAACCTATTAGAGAATAGACCTTCGGATTAAGGGCTGACTTCCCTTTGGATCACTTGAAAAACTCAATAATTTTTAGGAGGAAAGGGAGAGAGTACATAAAACAAACAACTGCATTTGAATGAAACAAAGGTGATCCACCAAAATTTAAAGAAGATCCACAATTGAAAATAAGTTTACTCCAACAGCAAAACAAACTTAACTCACAACTCAATCCCACTTTCTTAAACTCTTAGTGAAACAAGGTACTTAGAATGCAGAAAAGGAAGAAATCTTCACAATTCTGATATTCTTGATTGCACACAAGTCACACTATTGAATTAAGATAAATTCCTGAACACCAACTTGGATTCAACATGTAGATTAAGGATATAAGAACATCACAATAATCATGTATATGACTTCAAAAGCAAAACTGTAATTATAGGAGAACAAGAAGGATCAATTTTTATTGCTGAAAAGAAACTAAGTACAATTATGTCTCTCAGAGCTACAACACTCCTATCAAAGAGAAAGAATGAAGAGTTAACCTCCATCACCAAAAGTGAGAGGTATATAAACCCAAAACTAGGAATCTGCATTCAAACTCCACTACCTCCTAAGAATAGAAAAAAAGTCAATAATGGACCCATGAGGCTGCATCATAATTCAAATGCCAGATTCCCAAGTTTCTAGGGGTGAGGAAAATGGGGACCTAAAAATAGAAGGTCAAAAGAGACCACTCTATCCTCTAAGTCATGCATCATAAATAATATTCTGACAATGACTTATAAAATGCCATTTGTCAAAAATTACAATACAACTCTTGCAATGACTTTTTACATTGAAAATCTAACCCCTATATGGATTTCAAAAGCTAATTAATCATATTTCTGAATAGTTCATCAACCCAATTTGAATTAATTCAAAAGGGGAGAATGTATCCAAAATATTCACATTCTTAAAAGAGACCCACCAATGCCAAAAGAAAAATAAGGTCCTAGCCCCTTTCACACATGTGGATTTAAAATAGGTTTACTTCACTGAATTAATAAATATTCCTCAACCCATCAAGGGGAGAACCTATTTAATAATTATCAAATAAAATCCACATCTTACTAACATTGTTTAAACAAAACAATGTGGTTCTCGACCTAATCCATGAGAAAAAGGGAAAACCTAACAAAGAAGATGCCAGAACGACACCTCACTGCAGCTCCACTGGGAAACATGCCATCTGCACTGGATTTTCTAGATGGTAACTTGGACCCAATTTGGAAACAATCATTCATGATCTTATGGAATTCATACTGTCAAGGTAGGAAATGACCTTCATTTTCATTTCACTATCTTGTTTGATGGAAATAGTTATACTTTGAAAGCTTTGGCTCTAATGTAACCCTAGGTCATAGTATCCATGTCTTCTTGTTGTTAATGCTAGAAAGATATGTATTGTTGAGGCACTAGCATCTTCTAATTTTGTGTATTGCTCATCGTAATTGCATATGTTTGTATTTTATCTTTGTTAAGATTAGGGCATCATGCTTGAGAATACTGCATCTATTTTATGGAAGCACTTATATCCGAGGGCACTATGATAGTACTGTAAAATGTGTTCTATTGTATCATTCTTTTGCAATTTTGATATTTTGGGTAGCAGCATCTGTGCACTTAGAAGCACTATTGCAATTTGATATTTCTTGCTATATTCATTGTAATGCACTGTATCTGCTTCGTGGAAATCTCCTCATTTCTTATGAACAATACTGTGAATGGGATAAGGGCACGGGCATATATGTTCACTGTTGGATGGCGTGATTGTGTATCTTGATTCATCTCTTGCTGCATTTGATTTTTGAATAGTGGCATCTCCTTAGTTGTTTTTAACTTGTCGTGGATTCCTCATGCGACCCATGAGCCTGCTATAACTATTTATTTGTTGGTATATACGGCCTGTGAAAGGTTAGGGCACATTCTCAATGGAATGTCGACATGTTTATTTATGGAATACTGTGGCCTTGGTCTTCCTTACAGCCTGTTAACTTTCCTTGACATTGGATACTAAATTTGGTGTCTCAACATCATGAGATTATAGCTGGTGTATACTTGGTTTTATGACCGAACTTATTGTGTTATATATATCGACCATGCCCTTGCTCCTCATTAGGTGGCATCATTAATTTTTTACACTCTGTGTTGCTTGTGCTTTCTCATGAACCATAGATGTGGGCATATAAGCTTATTTTCACTGCTTTGAAAGAGCTCATGACTCATAGCTTTGGCATCAAAATCTGTATTATACCCTCTCGGCATGTGCCCTAGTCTATTGGTAATGTTATCAATTATCAAGGCATTGATATTTCATGCTCGTTGCCTAAATTTATGAGGGCCCGAGAACTTGAAATAGGTCATCTTTCACCACTATATATGCTCATTGCATTTGGCATAGAAATCACTGTATGAAGGAAATGTGATCCACTCCCCTCTTGAAATGTCACGAGTTTCCATGCGTTTGAAAATGCTATTTGCTGGCATGAAACCCCTCTTATTCACTATTATTTCCAAGGGTATTGTGATGCCCATTGTCTTGTTCTTCATGCACAGACCCATGAACTCATTGCTTCCCTGTTGTGTTGATGTTACTGTTGGTGCCAGCTCATAAGCTTGTGGCATTAGGGAATAATGCTTATTCACTAGTTTAGAAATGAATAGCACTAGTCTCTATGTTGTTTCCACACTTGTTGTTTTACTGGGCCATATCTTTTGAATTTGATGTTGATAATCTTGTTCATTTATTGTACCATTGATCTAATGTGATGCAATTAATGTTTGTGCTTATACACTTGTGCCCTGTTTATGTGGCTTGTGAACCTCAAACATTATGCGACAGTCTTGAATAAATGATAACCCATGGTTGGGGTATTAAAACACTGCCTGCGAGTCAGTAGCCATCTGCTCTGTCATGTTGCTTATTGTTTTGATGGCACCACAATCTTCATTCTCCATTGTTTACTGCTTTATATTTAATGGGGCAACGTGATCCTCTTTGCCTTGATAAACCATAAGCTATTTCTCATACTATTATTGTACCCTGTCATTCAAGTTTAAGTTCAAACCAGATGTGTGACTTTTGATTAGCAATGGATCTATCTACCTAGCATAGATGCTATATGAAATATCAATGTTGTTTTTATGTTGATGTACTAGAATCATGTACTTGATTTTTTTACATGGTGCCATCATATTTACTGTGCTATGCTATATCTTATTGCTCCTCTATTTGATGGCACCAAGTAAACAATATTTCAGTCCTTATTTAGTGCATGTTATTTCAGTGATGTGTGACCCATTTGATAGCACATTGTCTGATTGGAATCATGCCCTGTTGTTTATGTATGGATATTCATTACCTCACTGCTCTGCCACTACAAACTATGTACCTCTATGCTTGCCATGCACCATCCTAACACCACTTTTTGAGAATCTTGGTGCCCTGATTCATTGTACAGTCTTCAAAACATGAAATCTTGTTGTTGCCTTAGATGCTTATGTGCTATGAATGTTCAAGCCCATGGGCAAAATAGGGTATTGCATTCGATTGCTTACTTGGTGCCCTATCTGGTGTATCATATTATCATGTTCATGCTACATCACACATATCTCTATTTTGCCCATGCCATAATATCAATGCATTGAATGCATCCTCAGAGCATATTATGCTATGGCGTGCCCCTTTATGTGACACGTAGGACTGTACTCTTATTCCTCTACTATTTGCACCTCATGCTTTTCTTTTCTTCCAAGATTTTGCTTTGCATGATTGTCATTGATGTTGCATCATCCAGATGTCCCTTTGTTCATATGATGGGTTCTCTTGGCCCTTGATGCGATCATCGACAGAAAACTTGAGGCTTTTATGTCATGATCTACATCAAGGGCCCAGGTCATTCATTGAATTTATTATTGGATCAGCTCCTCCTGTATCTGCACATGAAACAAACACATCAGTGAAAACATGGGGACTCTTTTGTTCTTTGGAGCCTTATGCACATGCCCTGAGCACAGCCTTTGTCAAAGGTGCATGGCTGAGTGTACATATGCATTCTATAGATATTATGATACCAGCCATTGCATAGATCCATTAGATCTAACCCATATCCCTTCTTCTCTTCTTGTAGGTTCTAGATTTTAGGAGCTCTCTGGATAGGATCGGATCTGGATGCCAATACCAAGCAATGTCTGGTACCCCAATATTTAATTATTTACTTATGTATATGTATACTCATTCATTCAATTCTAGTAATGGCTATGCTCACGGCCTGTGTGAGCTTAGATAGGTGTTTCTCCTTTCAGTTCTTTCCCTTTTGTATAGTATACATACATGCATGTGTAGCTTTAGATGCAGTTCATTTCCTTTTACTTTCATGTACTCTTCAAAAATGAAATGAACACAAACTTAAAGAAGATCACCTAATAACACAAACTAGGGTACTGTAGCATCATCTAGTAATTAGGCCTCCAATCTAAGAATGAGTAAAATTTGTTGGATACAATTGTCTGAAGGACATTGTTGGATTAGCTATGTGTTGTCTTTGATGTCACACAAATGTCATATCAATTATCATTCTCAATATCTACCGAGTTCAGTCAGTTAGCTAAGCGGTTCTTAGTATCTACCAAGCTCAGTCGGTCAGCTAGGTGGTTTTTAGTGTCTATTGAGTTCTCTCAGGTCTCTAAAGGAAACATGACAAGGTAACAGTGTTAATCGAGCCTCCTCGGTTATCGAAGGAAAATTAGTGGTTACCGAGCTCTCTCGATCTCCGAAGGATGTTGCAGAATTCACTGTGGTTACCGAGTTCACTCGGTCACCGAAGGAAATCTTTTCAGGATTAATGTTTACCGAGAAAGGTCACCCCTTCAAAGAATTTTGTTATTACAGTTTGTTTATCCAAGTCGACTGTTATAATAATTATTAGTGCCGACTTGACAATCTAAATGTTAATGAAATGGCATATATATATAGAAGGTCAAGTGGTGAATAAAAGATATAAATCATGTAGAAATCATTTTGAAGAAAGGTATGTGCGAATTTTGAAGGATGGTCAGATATCCTTGAGGAGTAGCAAAGATTTATTTGATCAGTAAGGATCTAGTGAAGCAGAACAGAGATCTATATTCAGCAATTCAGTTGCAGGTCATTTCATTGTTACTCTCTTGCAATTGTAGCAGTGATATCAAAATCTCTTAACCGAGTTGGTTTAACAACCATTTTGTAAAACCTCTAACAAGGTGATAGTTCTATTGAATTGTTTCAAGACCTCTTACAAGGCCACTCCTAGCAGGGTGATTAAATCCTCTAACAAGGTCACACCTAACAGTGTGTTTTGTAACCTTTTATCGGGTTGGCTTCTAATCGGGCATCATTTCAGAAGAGTGAAAAATAGTAACTAGTTACATTGGTGGTTTTTCCCATATTGGGTTTCCACGGTAAATCTGGTGTCTCTTGTGTTCATGTTATTTTCTTTATTCATGTAAGTTAATCAGTGATGAATGCTTAAGA
This sequence comes from Chamaecyparis obtusa, assembly GCA_027943335.1. NCBI lineage: Eukaryota > Viridiplantae > Streptophyta > Pinopsida > Cupressales > Cupressaceae > Chamaecyparis > Chamaecyparis obtusa. The sequence continues at coordinate 422,722 of BSBK01001661.1, read as the reverse complement.
ACAGTTTAATTATTACACACTTCAAGGATCAAGTTTCAGCATTTCTCTGTATATTTACCGAGTGGCACAGTAAATAATTTGTTAAGATATTTAAGGGATCAGTGGTAATATTTTTGTGGTTAACTGATTCACCCCCCCTCTCAATTACTGCATCTATATTTCCAACAAAAATTATGATAATACTAACTTAAAAATGTTAAAAACATTAGGGTGAAGGATTTTACAATTTACCCTCAAAAGGGGACATTTTACCCTATGTTGGTTCCTGGATAGGATTTTACACTCCATGAGATACCAATATGCTTATCACTGATGTTAAGGAGTGGTTAATTCCAAATATGGGAAATCTATAAGCAACTGGACCAACTATAGGGACAAGACTACCCTCTTCTCTTCTGGCTCTACAAAACCAAGGCAGGTACACCTGATCCAATAGATATAACTCTTATTCCTTACTTAATACTGGATCTTACAACAGATAACAGTGAGAAAGTACTAAACAACAACCTATTATTCATTGACTCTCTATCACTAGGTAGAACAACTGTAAATGTAAATGAAAGTAAAGTAACTGGTGTTGATTATATGATTTCTTGCAGAATGTAAACAATCATGCCAAACTTGCATCAGTAGAGGAGATACTAATTTCTGATTAGTGCCTTATCCATTGGGCAATATATCTGAGATAGATACAGAATACAAGAACACAAATTCCAAGCCATAAACACAACAAACCAGATTCATACACTTCTTATAAACACATACATAGATAAACTCTGAGCAATGAATTAGAAAACCCAAAACTCAAGAAGAACAACCAAAGGAGAGATTTGAAAATTGAAAACTGCATTATGTATGAGGACTCAAGTTCCTGTATTACAAACCATTTCAGAATACAACACCTAGATAATATGCAAAAGATATAGAAGGTTTTTCCACTGTATTGACACAACTTAGCAAAACATATTACAATCTAGACTGAGGATACACACTTAGCTTTTCAGCTTCCTGTGTCAAGAATTTCCAGCCAGCACCTTTTAAAATGATTACAAAAATCCTTTTATAGGAACAAGGATACAACAAAAATATCATTTAGGGCATTTTTAGGGAAACACATTCAACCCTAAGACTCATCAAAATATCTCAAAACAAATCTAATACAATTTACAATCTAGAAATTTCTCTTACAAAAATCTGCATCTTTACCCAAAATTGACCTCAGAATTACACAGTGCATAACTGCTCTCACCAACTTTGTTGAATCTGATTTTTAACACTGCCATTGGAAATCTCGTGTCGTGGCATTTCCAAAAACATATAACACTTGCATATTTGGGTAAAAAATAAGCCCTCGACATCATTTTCCATGAATAGCCTGTATCATTTAACTTTTTGACTTTTTCTCATATAGCTGACTTTACAATTTCAAAATTAATCTTTATGTAGACTTGACTTTTGAAACGGGCCCACATGCCATGTGGCAACACATGATTCATCCACTAGTCCACCTCATCCGGCATGTCACACTTGTCATCACACCACTACCACATGTCGCACTCTATTTGGCTGACCTTGCTAACTGTCCATCCACCTGACAGATCACCTTGGGACACATGTCAGTACGTTGCCATTTCACCATGGTTAACCAGCGAGCATCTTTCATCCTCAAAGTAGCAATGACCACCGGATTGGCACACATCCCAGGGAGCTAGATTTGCATAGTGCGGGTTTCATCAAAATACATTTACCTGCGCATGTGGAGCCCACCTGCTACGTCATTCGTCAACATGTCTCCTTGATTTCCATGCACATGAAAGGCCCTCCAATTGGGCGTCCTCATTTGGACATTAGTCTAGTGTGTGTTTTTCTTTATAAATTGCTTATTCCTCTTCCGCGGCGTGAATGTGGGATAAACATTCCATTCATTATAATAGTCTTTCTTTCAAAATTTATCTATAGTGGGCGCCCAGCTAGGCCCACCAAATCTAGATGGCCCACTCATAGCCCTCCACTCTCTTCTCCTTACAAATGGTATCAGTGCATTTTCTTTTAAAAACATGGTTTGACAAAAACGTAGTGTATGTGGGATATATCCCTCCCAGCACACAGTCCATTAATCCCGACTGGTGTGTGCAAGGAAAAACATGGAAGTGCTTCCCACACCTGCGTGTAAACCTCCTTGATTTTTGCCAGGCATGCACAATCATTAATGAATGGTATGCATATAGCTTAAGGGACACACATTTGATTTATGTGAAAACATGTGCAGGCCCAAATGTATCTTCATTTGCTAGTGCATAAGGCTAGCAAGCATCAAGCTGCCTAATATGTAGCACCCCTAATAAAGCCTATACTGGCCCAAAAGGGCTCCATGCAAAACACAATGCATACAATGTACTAGAGGGAGGTGATATGGTATTGGGAACCCCTACTAAGACCTTACGCAAGGCTCCAAAACACTGGCAACCCTTCTAATAGCGCATGCGTGAGGGAGGAAAACTCCGGCATTATCCATCACACCTTAATATGCTGGTTACCTTGACCTGTAGGGCTTGTAACATACATAGAATCTAAACACAACCCCAAAAAAAAAGACTACACAGCCTTCCACTCAGCCTTGACATGCCTCCCCATTGAATAGTGCACACAAACAAAGAGATTTTGCGCAATATCATAAGTCTGTGTGCATACTTTGTAAACAAAGTATCCAATATGTGATCAATGCATAGTCCATAAACATACGCACTCCTATTTTGATGCATACAGCACCTCATCTCTGCACAACCCTCTACATCTACCATGCACATGCTCATATTGGTGCCCTCCCTTTGTTATTTGCTTGTGCTGCTGAGAAGAAACTCACGCGAGCCTAAAAGAAACCCACGTATGCCTTCTTATCTCCCTTTGGTATCCTAAATGCATAGCTGGGAGCACACAAACTTCCTTCTTTAATTTTGGTGCGCAACACCATTTCTCCCCTGGTGCATGCAATGTTGTCCCTCATACCTTTGGTGCCTACACTCACACATTGTTTGCAGCCTCCCATTTTCATAATTCACTTGGGTATTATGTGCATATAGTAGGAGAGAGTCAATAATCAAAAGAAACTTGAGGATAAAATAAAGGCAAAGAATCAAGGCACATGCTAAATTTTCATGACCAGAGAAGAGAAAATCAAAAACGTGATCCAATATCCTCTCTATTGAAAACCCTCTATCCCCTTTAATATTTATGAGAAAATCATCATAATGTGTATCGAGTGTTCTTTTTCTCTTCTCCATTGCACTGATGCTGATCAAATTCTCTTCAAAGAAATCATTTTTCAATGCTTAATCGTTGGTCCACATTTCCTATTGCCATCTCTGACTCCATGATAAAGCTCCAACATATGTTCATTTTAGTGACTTCATAGCACGTCACTCTGAAAATGCGAATGCAATGAAACCATCAAATCTCCACTTAGACCAATGAGGCAAGCTGGACCCCAAGCGGGTCCGGCCTAAAAAAATTTTGAACTCAAACAACTGGCCCCAAAAGCATTCAAAATGACTTGCACTTGCAATTGGATCGCATTAGATCAACCGAACATCTTTTAGAACTTCAAATTTGAAAACTTCGCCAGTCGCCAAATCCTAATGAAACACCCTCAGTCATGCCAATAAAACATCAATCAAATCATAACACTGAATGTTGAAACTTGGCGGACATGAACTTCATATCACAGACAATCACTCCATCAGATGGATTCCTCTAAAGATGAACAGGATTGAAGATTTTAAAATTTGAAAACACCTACTCAGAAAAGCCTGGAAACCAAGAACTGAGAACACTGTCGACTGCCTCAGAAAGAGACGAGCTAAAAATATCAGATGGTGAGCTGAAAACAAGCCACTAAAAGCATCAGAAGAACCATCAACAAAGATCACAACACAACAATCCACAACTGGAGATGATCATTTGTTCAGAAGCTACAAATTTTTGAAAATAACCACTTTGCAAAGTTTTCTATCCATACTTTTCAACATTATTGAAAGCATTTTGTCTGACCTGGCAATCCGATCAAATGAAACTTTCACGGTCTGAAACCCTGAATATAGATACTCTCTCATACACAAAAAAAAAAATTCCACAATCAAATTCATCAAATGATCAACCGATCATCAATTATTAATCTTCAAAGTCGGTCACTTAAAACATTCTGAACTGAAAGGCAGCAAAACAATAAAAGTTGCATTTGGAATTGACCCTGGAAAGTGATCAATCAAATTCGTCATAATCTGAAACTTATCATGGCGAATCACTTTCATGTCTAGATTATGAATCAACCCTCAATTATGCTTGATCTTGAACCGGGTGCAAATGGAAAGATCTCAAAGTGAGCTACTCAGAAAACCGAATTGTGCACTGCTGAAGAAAATAATAATTTGCAATTTGACTGGCTCTGGAAAACATATCAAATAGGCACATGGGAGGCTAAAAATCAGCATGAACCTTCTTTCATATGCCTACCACATGATGCAACAACCGGAACCTCTTGATCAATCATAGGGAACCTAATGCACTCACCCGAACAGGGCCTCTGACTAAATTGTGCAACTAATCCTCATTAAAAAGTTAGAAACTGGAAATGGAATCAGATTGTCAAACTAGGCAAATTGATTCACCATGACCTAAAAACTGAAACATGAGAAGTATTTGACCACTGGAATACATGGAAAAAGGAATCTTATCAATTGGGTCACAGGGTCAAAAGTTATAACAAGTCAAACAGGGCCACTAAGAAAACCAGACAAACTAGAGAAATAGGACAAATCTGGAAAGCCAACTTTGGGGGATCCAAAAACTTATCAAACGAACTCGAAATGGCTTGAGCTTTGAAACATAAGCTCTCTGATATACATTGTAAACATTTCCAAAGTGGCAGGTCATGAAACATTTCTGGGCACAAGATATTCAAATACAAACAGGGTCTGTTACAGCGATTTGACACTTAGGCAAAAATGCAGATTCAAGAATATCTCAAAACGACTACTCCCTAAACACTTCAGATTCTTCAACTAGGAGCTAGAACCTACTGCATATGTCAAATGAAAAGTTTTGAACCCGTTCCCCAAGCTATATCACATGAAATTCATCAAGCCCATCTTTGTATGCTCTTAAACTAGGTCCTTTCAAACCGTTCCTTTGAAGCACCGAACATTACCTTAGGAAAATTTTATGAACATGGGCTCAAAACCACATGGATTTTTCATAGTACTAACACCCTATATTCACAATACCACTTGAATAATTTTTACATAGGGTAAGTGCAATAACAACCCTAAAATTAATAATACTTTTAATATAAAACCATATAGAACCAAATAAGGGTTTTTTAGAAATAAAGTATTATTAAAACATAAACCCTTTAAACAAGAAAGTGAGAAAACAATTAATTTTTGTTTAAAAATAAATTACTTAAGCCTTTTCACCCTTCAAAATAAAAATATCAAAGTTAAGAATATAATAAGGTGAAAATACAAAATACATGCAGGGATATGAAAACTAAAAATTAATATTAAAAAACATGTCAAAACCCTAAAACACATACACATTTACTTTATCATATCTTTTCACTTTAGGGTTTTAAGAATAAAATATAAATTAAGATTAAAAATAATTATTAGTAACTAAAATAATTTCACAAAGTACAAAACTTCTATCACACACACACACCAAATATTTATTCCCTTATGAATTTATTTCAAAAAGGAATAAGATTATTTTTAACTTATACCTTTATTTACACCTACACTCTCAAACAATAACATAGAGTAACTAGTAGGGGTAGAGTCGGGTAGTTAGGTAGGGAAAGGGATGGGTCAAGAGGTCAAGTGTTCAACTCCCTCTCCCCATTCTTTTTCCTAAAATTGAAAAATAAATAATTCATGAGAAAATAATATTTCACATTGATCTGAAAAAGTGATTAAGGAAGAGATTACTCCCTGTGTAAAAGATGTATTAACTTCTCACCTGCACATGAAAACAAAAATAAATAAATTTTTCCTCCTAATCCTCTCGAAGAAAATAAATAGACTAACTAGTTAGGGGGTAGGAGGGTAGATAGGTAGGAAAAAAGGTCGGCTTGAGAGGTCGAGTGTTCAACTCCCTCTCGCCACCTTTTTTTCACTTAATTTATTTTATTTATTATTTTCAGAATTATTATTTATTTCAAAATGGATATACATTAAATAAGTTGAAATAAAACAATTAACAACCTAATATATGAAAATAGAAAGTGACAAACATACAAGCCTATTTATCATTTTAATTTTTTAACATAGGGAAATTATATAAAATTGAAAATAAAACATCATACTTCCCTGACGTTTCGTCCATTTGGAACATGAAATTTTCAGTGTCAACAGTGGGTCTTATTAGGGACATGCATTCATGCCTGAATGCAGTGAGATCCTAGTTATCTTTGGAGAAGCAGACCATAGTCAAAAAAGAAACATGGGGTTTAAAACAAAAAGAATAACATTCAGGTTAGAGAATACTTCCTATTTTAAGAGAAAAATGGCTTCAAATACTAACCGTAAGTTGGGAACTCCTGAATGACTTCATTAGTATCCTATAGAAAATATGAATTCTCACTTGCTTTCAAGATGACCATGTAAGGTCCTAGCCATAATGCCTCGAACTTACCATGTTTTCCTTTATCTTGGTCTTTTGCATTCCATTTCAATACCCAATCACCTTCTTTGAAAGGTCTGTCTGATGCTCTCTTGTCATGAAGGGTCTTAATCTATCATTGTTGATGAAGATTCCTTTCTTGTGCTATTCTTCTCATCTCATCTAGCTCTAATAACTGGCTCAACCTATCTTCCATAAAGTTTACATCCTCAAGTTCTTCTTCCTGGATGAACCTATAAACTAGCAGGAGATTATTCAATGCTAACCTTGCTTTTTTTCCATAAACCAACTCATAAGGAGAAAAACATGTTGATCTTTTCACTGTTACTATGTCTGCCCATAAAGCTAGATTTAGTTTTGAGTCCCACGCCTTCTTGTTATTACTCAACATTCTTCTGATAATCTTTAGTATATTCTTATTGCTTGATTCTACTTGACCGTTCCCTTGCGGATGATATAGAGATGAGTATGATAGGTTGATGCCATATTTTCCACAAAATTCTAAAAATTCCTTAGATCTAAAACACATGTCATTGTCACAAAGGATCTTGCACGGTACTCCAAATCTGGTAAGTATGTTGTTTGTCAAAAACTTGATGACCACCTTACTCGTAGCTTGTCTCATGGGTATAGCTCCAACCCATTTTGTAAAGTAGTCTGTCGCAACCAATATCCACCTATGACCTCCACTCAAAGCATCTGCAATTTCCCCAATAAAGTCTATTCCCCACATTTTGAAAGGTTCCTCAATCTGTAATGGAATAAGGGGTAAAGCACCATTGCATTTCAGTTTCCCAAAGAACTTTTGACATGATTCACACTTTTTAATAGTTAGGAGATTATTTTATTATCCTCCAAGGATTGTTAACCCCTTTGGAAGGAATTGCTTTTTTCTGTGCACGTGTTTGTGTAGTTAGAAAGCACTTTTGATTTAGGCCTACTAGCCTTGGCTCGATTGAGTCAGAATTGCAGAGGCACTTGTTTGTGCATGTCGGTTGGCCTCAAAATGGTCCAATGTTTTTAATCATAACAATCCTTGAATATATGGGGCCAGTAATACCCAGCTTTCAAAATTTTATGAGTTGTTGCCTTAGCTGAGAAGTGACTGCCGCATACCCCATCATGTAAATCCTTAATAACTGACTTGGCCTAATAGGTGTCTAGACAAAATAGGAGGATACCATCATTATTTTTCCAATATAGGTCTCCTTGAATTAGTACATATCTGGATGCTTGTAACTTTACATTTCTTTTCTAATTATCACTTAGACCTTCTTGACACTTCATATGCTTTAAGAAGTATACTATGTCTGTGTACCATGGACATTGTTCAATGCTCATTTTTGCACTTTCCAAATCAACTTGGTTTACTTGGGCTGCATCCAAATTTGTCTCTGCCATGAGTTTAGCCAATCCTTGTCCTCTGATTAACTTAGTGATTTGAATCTCAATATCAAATTCCTGAATCTAATTGATCCATCGATATCTTTTACCTGTGACTTTTGATTGCCTCAGTATATCCTTAGTTGCCACATTAGATATGTATGCCACAATCTTAGCTCCAACCAGATAGGGTCTGAATGATTTCACTAATTTGACTAATGCATAAGCCTTCTTTTCATGTATATCATAATTCAGCTCAGAAAATTGTAGAGTCTAACTGAAGAAAACTATCGATTGCTCATATCCTTCATCATTTTTCTGTAACAAGACCACTGCTATGGTGTGGAAAGAAGCAAAGGAGAACAACTGAAATGGTTTGGAAAAATTAGAAGATTTCAAAACTAGTGCTTCTTTGATTTCTCTCTTAATGTTGGCAAATGCTTCCAAGCCTTCTTCTATCCAATTTAGAACTGCATCTTTCTTTAACATCTTTGTAATAGGTTTTATGATTTCTAAAAAATTTGGGACAAACCTTCTCACAAAGTTAATTTGTCCAAAGAAAGATTGAATCCCCTTAACATTTTTAGGGATCTGAACCCTATCAATTGCTTCAATCCTTTCTAGTTTTATTCTGACTCCTTCCTTAGAAATAATGTGACCAAGGATTTTACCATCAATTACCCCAAAATGACATTTCTTTGGGTTTAAGGATACTCCATATTCAAGGGCCCTTTTGAAAATCTTCTCTAGATGCTTGCAATGATCTTATGCCTTCTTAGAATAAGATGTGATGTCATCCTGATATATTACCATGATAATATCAATGAAATCCTCAAAAGCCACATCCATGGCTCTCTAAAAAGTATCTCCAGCGTTCGTAAGTCCAAACAGAATTCTTGCATAAACATATGTACCCCATGGTGTAGTGAATGTTGTTTTGTATTGTTCTTCTTCTTTAACCTTTACCTGATTGTGCTCGGAGAACCCATCCATCATGGATAATAATTCATTTCCTATGACCTTCTGTAATAATGCTTCCATGTTTGGTAATGCATAATTGTCCTTTAACGAAGATATGTTTAGGTTTTTGAAATCCACACAAAGCCTAATATATCTGTTCTTCTTCCTAATAGGTACCAGATTTGAAACCCAAGTAGAGTGTCTAATCGGCTTGATGATACCAGCATCCCACATCTTAATGAGTTCCTCCTTCATCTTAGGAGCCAAAGTTAGATTGATCAATCTTTGCCTTTGTCTAAAAGGCTTCGTATCAAGTTTTAGGGGTATTTCGTGTTGGAACAAGTCCTCTCTATAAGCCTTAAGATTGCCATAGGACCAAGAAAACACATGTCTATACTTTCTTAACAAACTAACAATATCAGATCTGATTTTAGGAGTTAACTTTTTACCAATGAAAATCTCTTTAGGAGTATGTTCATTTCCTAAATTTATCTTTTCCACTTCCTCTATAGTAGTATTTTCCATTTTAACCCTACTACTAGAATATTTACTAGCAAACATTTTTTCTAGTACAACAAGGCCTTTAGGAATTTTATTAGTTTTAAGTTGAATTACATCTTTTCCAAATAAAGTATCTTTTTCATCTATTGTTTCAACATAAGCATTTAAATCAGTAGATTGATCTTCGTACCTTTCCTCACATGCAAGGAACTTTATAATGTCTCTATTGTTCTCAAAGATTTGTCAATTATGAATGTTATCAAGTATTGCTGGCCTTGGTTTGATCTCTACCTATGCAATGTCTTCACATGGAATATCATTATGCTTAACTACTATGTTAGCCATGAAATCAGCAAGAATATTCTTAGATCTATCTATCCATGTTATCGAAAAAGCATCAAAAATTTCTATGGAATCCCAAACTTCATTCTTGTACCTTTTTAGGGTATGATTCTTAGTAATAAACTTATCCCTAATCTGAGATACAACTAATTCAAAATCACCATAAATAGAAAGAATTTTGATACCATGCTTACCTGCTATTTTTAGACCTAGTAGGAGCACTTCATATTCTGTAGTATTGTTAGTACATTCAAAAGCTAACAAAAAGGAATATTTAAAAGATTTCCCATTTGGGAATATGAAAACTACACCTGCTCCATTACCATTTTTACTACATGATCCATCAAAAAATATTTTCCAAATGAAATCCCTATTTTCCTTAGCACATATTTCAATAGGACTAGTATTTTGAATGAGATTTTTATGAATTCTTACCAGGAAATTCTCCATGTCGGTATGGCAGAAGTGCGTAACCTGGCTTGGATCAATATCTTCAATGATGTAAGTAGATCTTGGTTCCCTATCGATCCTTATAACCTTGTCATTCACTGGGTTAGAAGCATAACATAGATCTAGTTGAATATTTCCACCTACTAAATGTATATGAGAAATAGTACCTTCATAGAATTAGTATTGACAATAATTGAAATAGAAACTAAATAAACCACAATTAAGAAACTATTTAGAAAATTAACGATCAATTGAGCATCCTATGGCTCTCTATCTAAGAATGTTAATAGAAACTCTCAGCAAGCTACCATTAATGACAGTCCTAGAATGAGAATTGATAAGATAAACAAGCTAAAGCTAACAATTAGATCAAATTGAATGCTAATTAAGCTCTTAAATTCCTTTCTAGCTATAAAATGCAAGAGTTTTGATGTAATTCTTGTTGGAAACAATTGTCTGAAGAAAATTGCTACTCAAATTATGTATTGTCTTTGATGTCACACATTGTCATAGTTCGCTACAATCAGTTCCTACCGAGCTCAGTTGGTCTACCTAGCATTAAAATTAGTGCTTACCGAGTTCACTCGATTATCAAAGAAAAATTAGCACTTACCGAGTTCACTCAGTTATCAAAGAAAATCAGTGTTTATCGAGTTCAGTCGGTTGTCAAAGAAAAGTTAGCATCTACCGAGTTCAGTCGGTTATCGAAGAAAAAGGATTATCAGTGTTTACTGAGTTCCCTCGGTCTCCAAAAGATTGTAGAAGATTTTGTTATGGTCACCGAGCACTGTCGGCCCTTGAAGGATCTTTGCAAATAAAGTTTGCTTATTTCAGCCGACTGTTATACTAAGTAATGCCGATTTGACAAATCTAAAATCATATAAATAAAAGGTCAAATGTGAAAAATAAACAAGAAACATAGCAGAAGATATATAGAAGAAAGACAGGAAAGGTGTGTGCGAAATTGTGAAGGATGATCAGATATCCTTGAGGAGCAGCAGAGATATATTCGATCAGGAAGGATCACACTTATACAGAACAGAGATCTGTAATCAGCAAGGCAGTTGCATTATTATACAGGTCATTTTCATTGTTACCTTTTTATCATTGTAATAGTGAATTCTAAATCTCTTAACCGAGTTGGTTTAACAACCATATTAAATCCTCTAACAAGGTCACACTTAACAGTGTGTTTTGTAACCTTTTACCGGGTTGGCTTCTAACCAGGCATCACTTCAGAAAAGTGAAAATCAGTATCTAGATACATTGGTGGTTTATCCCATATTGGGTTTCCACATTAAATTCTATGTCTCTTGTGTTCTTAATAGTTATCTTAATCATATACAAGTGGTGATGAATATCTAAAAGATAATTTTACTAATACTTTCTGCATCTACAAAGTTACTGCAATCTATTTACCAAGTGTTTAACAGATAATATTCATTAAGATATCCTAAGGGATCTGGAAAAAAATAATTGTGAAGTGTTTTATGGTTGACTGATTCACCCCCCCTCTCAGTCACTTCATCCATATTCCATCAATTCTAAGATATGTGGTTATGAATTATGAGGAATTTCATCTTCCTTTTATAGATTTTCCCAATGGTAGGGGGTGTAGTATAGTTGATCATGATTAAGCCTTGGTTGAGTCTTTGGTTCCACCCTTTGAAGACAATGAAAATTTTGTGTCCTCAAAGCTTGGGACAAGTAGACAAGATGTATGGACAAGATTCTCTTTCACTTTGGGTGATTGAGATTGAATTTGGCTTGATCCATGTGAATGCCTTTCCTCAAATCCTATTGGTTGATTGAATTTCCTCCCTTTGGGGTTGTTGAGGGAAATTAAGATTTATTAATTGATTTAAATCATTTTTTTAGCCATGTACCCCTTGAATGGGTTGAATTTGATTTAATCCAAAATTATACAATTAATTGATTTAATTGCACTTTTATTTGATTGCATTTGATTAAAACACTCTCAATTTTGATTTATCTCGAATTAAGACTTGATTTTAATTTTGATTGGCTAATTATGCATTGTGATTCAATTACTTTGATTTTATCCTTGATTTGTCTTGATTTACCTTGATTTATCCTTTAATTGTCTTTGTCCATTTTTAGGTGATTGCAAATGCCCCTCTTTGAGTTGACGTATGAAGCATGTCATTTCAAAGAATACTCTAATTTTGCTGATAAAAGATCCTGATTCATTGATGGTTGATTCTTTGATGTTCATTTGATGTCTTTCGATGGTCGATTTTGATATCTGATATGAGATTGATGTAGATTTCAATTGATTTAATACCCTTGATGCAATTTTGATGATCGTTCTGATATGATGTTTGATTCTGATGATTGTTCTGATGATGAATCCTTGATACAATGTTTGATTCTAATGCGATGCCCCATTCGATTGATTTACAAAAAAAAAAATTGATAAAATCTTTCGCTTTGATTTTGATGATCGATCTCTTGATTTGATGATGATGTTGTTGTTGTTGATTATCCGATGGTATGCCCTCTCAAGAAATGAATCGAAATGATTTTGGATGATTTGATTGAGATGGGGAAATTTTGATTTATTTCCCAATATAAAAATTTGGAAATGCCCCAATCATGAGAGAATTTGATGTGAAAAGATTTGATTGATAAGATGTTGTTGATGCTCTAGATAAGTTGATGATGATTTGGTATCATTTGATGTCAATTCGAATTGCTTGGTTGATGTTGATGTCAATCTGATAGAATAATTTGATGGGTTGATATTTCTCTCTCAAGATCTAGAGAGACAAAACAATGATTTTCCTTCCTCAAGATCTAGAGTTAGGAGATTTGATGCACTCAAGATGAGGAAATGGATGATAGGATAGCTTGATTGACGTTAGATGGTCAATTGGATGATTTGACTAATTGATATTTGATATGACATGATTAGATGTTTTGATGATATGAGGTCGATTGGATTTTTTCATGATGCAAAATTAAGGATTGATAGAAAAGAAGATAATGAACAGAATTAGGTTGCCCCTATTTGATCAACATGATTGATTTTTGATGATTTCCTTGATGGAGTATGAATCCTTCTGATAGATCAAACATTTGATAATGTATCTTGATGATCTTGATGTACCTTTGATGATCAGATTGAGCATGATTTTTGATGATGGATACTTCAAGCATTGATGATGTTGATCAGGACTTTGATTATACATTGATGAACATTTGATGATGTAGATCTCAAGAAATTTGATGATGTACCATTGATGATATCATTGATCATTTGATGTATCTTGATTTGGTCTTTTGATGATGATAACTCCACCCCCTTTTTGTTTCTCTTTTTCAAATCTGTTTTCAAGCTAAGAAAGGCAAATACCTTAAATGCATTTAATCTAGGATGTATGTAGCTAACTGTCATTATTCAGGATTAGGAAGCTTATTTTCATCATCGAGCTTTTGAAACATGAAATTGGCACAACCCTCATTGGTTCAACCATGATGATATGAATACCTCTTTCCTCGGATTTTAGCAATTGTAAGTAAACAAATAAATAATTGATCCCTTTCATATACAAATGTCCTCGATGATTCTTTGATGATCATGTCATTAGACGGATTTGCATACTATTATGAATCAACATGGAAAGCACTCAAGAAGAAATCAATAAAATAACATGTCTTCATCATCGCTCATCTAGTCCAAGACTTCATCGATTTGCTAAAAAGACATGATTCCAAAAATTTAGTAACACTTTGAACATTTTTGCTTTTGTTTGTAGATCCGTATTTCAAAAACTTCATCCACTTTGATCCTTAGTTATGTTTAAGCCTTTTAGATTTTGATCTGATTTGATTAAGCTTTTTAGATTTTGATTTGATTTATCCAATGTTGTTGTTTAGATCAAGTATTTGGATGTTTGAAACGTGATATTGATCAATAAGTTCAAGTGTAGCCATTTTTCAATTTTGTTGCAATGATTTGAGCCAATTAATGTTTTCTTTTCTAAGCTCGTTGAATTTGGATTGGTGCCCCTAGTTTGATTTCGAAAAGATAGTGCTTTGTTGGGAAATGCAACTTTTGAGTGTTTACTTAAGATTTGCAATATTTAGATTTTTAGATTTTTTTGGCTTTTTAAAGATTTTTTATGTTTTTGGATTTTTAGAAATTTTTTATGTTTTTGAATTATCTGAGAAACATTTTCACTTTTTTTTTTATATATTTTTAAAGATTACTAATTTCTCAAGAAAGATCACATTGAATTTCTCCCAATGTCTATCAAGGTATAGCACATGAAAGATGGATTTGCAAATTAATGGATGTTGGATGAAGCAAGTGTGTTACCCATAGGACCATCTCTTCAAGATTATCCAAGCTAGGAAAAATAATATCTCAATATAGGCCAATGATATGGTGTTGGATAGCATATGTAATAATGGCCTGGTGTCATGCAAATGGTCCAAAGGAATGGACATATCAAGAGACTTTCTCTAACACTTTTTTTCTTTTCATTTCTCATTTGGATCAAGATCAAGGGATCAATCTGGATAGGATCACACAATCATGATAAAGGGGTGATGAAGGCTATGAGTGAATGGTTTGGGATTATGGGTAGGCTTCTTAGAAATAATGAAGGTGGCTTTAGGATAAGCAAGATCATGGTAAGGTAGCGTGAATGCAACAAGTGAATAGGCTGATGGATAGGATAACTCATGTCAAAATACTTAATGCTCACAGATATGTTCAACCTTGTCAAGATCAAAGGTGAAAAATGAAGTACGGATGTAAGTGAGATAAATGGTACAAAGATGCAGGATATTATGGATGAAACTTGCCCCCAAGTGTAGAGTGCAAGAGAGAGGAATTACCCATGATGCCTGTTTGCTAGGTTTTCATCATGGTACTTGTCCAAGATGCCACAAGAAGTGGTTTTCACCATAGGATGGATTTATTTTCTTTTCTTTTCTTTTTCTTCTTTTTTTCAATTTTCTCTTTTTTGGATGGACTCAAGCCTCATGCTCTTTGTATACTCCCTAAAAAGGTATGATATGATGTGCCAAGGCCGCTGAAAGGTATGCTCAAAGATGTTGATAGGGTGATGGAAATGTGATATGGTGGATAAGGTAGAGGGTGGCTAAATATTTATGCAATAGATTGGATAAGGGAAATAGAAGGATAATGAATAGGAGGATAAGAAGTATTATCAAGATCAACATTGATACACACCTTGAAGGGTAGTGGAATAATGGAGGAAAAATGGGTGATATAGCTTGAGACTTTGAAGTAAGAGAGGATATGGATCTTGGGACACAAGGACTCAAAATGGATGGATGAGATGGAATGCATTTGGGAGAATGTGGAGTGAAGCCTTTGGAAGCTTAAATGTCAACTTTGAGTTCTCTTTTGTGTGTAAGTCCTTCAAAAGTGACTTGGGAATCCACACTTTCTTTGATTTTTCTTTCCTTTTGGATGCTTTAGAATGTATTTCTTCAATGAGGCATTTAGGAACTTGCATTTTCTTTGATTTTTCTTTTTTTGTGATGGACTTTTGTGGTCTCTTGAATATTTCTTTTTTTCTTTCATTCACATGTTGATTAGATGGGACATGGTGCTCTTCATACATAAGTGGATTCTTGGTTTTCTAATTTTTATATTGCGCATTCAAATTTCTTCCAAAGGACTTGGGATTGGTGGATGAATAAGGTTGATATGAATGGTTCATATGGATGGGTTCATATGGAGGGTTCATAGGGATGGGTGTTTGGTTTCTCAAGTATGTATGTCTTTGTTGATTTTGATAGGATATAGGGTAAGTGGATTGAGGGATAGGGATGGTAGGAAAGGTTGATGGAGGAATATAAGGGCCCAATATGTATTTGGAGAATGTATAAGGTTTCAAGTTTGGGATATAGGGACCAAGGATGGATTTGGAGGATGTATAAGGACTATGCTTATGCACAAATGGAGGTAAATGGGATGTGGGAGGGATATCAACATCTTTATTTTGAACTGCATGGCCAAGGCTTTCATCTTTCGGATTTATCTTTGTACCAATAGGCTTATATGTAGCTTTGATAGGAGTGACTTTGATAGGAGCAGTTGAAGCTTGAGGGGATTTATTCTTATGTAATGGATTAGGAATAATGGGATAATTTTGAGGTAGATATGGAGGCTTATGAAAAGTGGATGTTGGGGTACTTTGATCTTGACAAGGATCTTTTGATAGCCTAGGAAGAATACTTTTCTTTTCATTTTAAATAAGTTCATTAGAGATGGAAGGAATACTTTGATCTTGCTTAGGAGATGGGTATGATATAGGAGGTGAAGGTTCTAGCACCTACAAAAAATTTCATGGATATATGATTTCTTCTCTGGCCCCTGCAAAGGTTTTCTATGTCTCTGGCTTGAAACCCTAGGTCTCATTCCATATTTCTAGTTGTTGGGAGGAAGAACCCTGAATTCTCTAGGCCAGGTTCTAATTAGTCATTGCCTTTTTTAGGCTACTTAAGTGATTTTAAGTGCATGTACGCTTTTCCCTCCTGGTTAGTTGCCAGTTCTCTGAGTTTCCAGGCAGTTAGTAATTCTATTCGACGACTTTGATTTTGTTGTTGTCGCAAGATCTCTTGTTTTTAGCGGTTAAGTCCCATACATTAAGTGACTCTACTAGCGGCTTATATTTTCTCTTCAGTCACTATATCACATGATGATAGACCCTTTATAAAGATGGTACAGGTGGATATACAGTTAGATTGAGCTGAGGTGACAACTTTTCATTGGTTGAAGTAGTGAGTTGGCAGTTGTCAGTGGGCCCAAGGTCTTCGGTCTGTGAGGTGAGCTTAAAGCTCAGATTAATCTCATAGTTGTCATTATACCATTGATATAAGATGCATGATATTTAAGCTAGTGGTATAATGACAGCTGTTTGATTCTCTTTAGGGAATGAAATGAGAAGTGGGACCTCCCTGCCAGTGGGCACTTACATGCTTTTTCTTGATTGGTTGACGTGGATAATGACATGGAATGTTGTTAGTGGGACCGATGTTTTAGCATTCAGGCATGATAAAGATTGACATGATCTCACATTTGTCATTATACCACTTGGATAACATGCATGATATTTAAGTCAGTGGTATAACGACAGTCGTTGATCTTAGTAAGCTCAGAATTTAGAAGGTATTTAGTGATCTAGTGACTTAAGGTTGTCACGCAATCTCAGGATCTGACTCGGGGTTAAGAAAATATCTAGCAACTTGGAGATTTTCCTTAGTCACGTGTTCTCAGGACTTAACCCCAGTTGATGAAATGATTGTGAGATTCAGCGAAGACTCTTTGTTGCTGAATCTCCAGATTATGTGGGGTTAAGGTGAAGTTAGCATCTGGTTTGCCCTGGTGGTTAAGTAATGTATTTGATGATCTAGTGATTGTGTGGTCACATGGTCTCGGGTTCCTAACAGTTAAGTGCCTAGCCTCCAGTGATTCAGCAATACGGTTAGTCTCATGGTCGCTGAATCAAACAGTTAAGTCAGGGATGCTCTAGTGACTTAATATAGACTGTAGGATGAAGTGAAGATGGTGATCAATGATGGTCGCGAGGTCTTAGAAGGAAATTTGAAAAGTCAAAAGGTTCTCATGATTAAGAGACTCTCTGACTTGTCACCAGATCGCCAGATGAAAAAATTGAAAATGTCTTTAGTCGCAAGATCACCTGATAAAAATTTGAAGGTCTCTTATAGTCGCCAGATTAGGGAATGAAGAAAGTTTATTCGGCGACTGAGAAGATGGCTTATGGTCACATGATCACTAAATGAAAGAAAAGTTAAGGGTCTCCTGTAGTCGTGTAATCGCTAAGTATAACTTGATGTTAATGAGATTTCTGGCAATCTTGCGACTAAAGGATAAATGTAAGCTAGGATTCCTGTTAAGGTTAAGCTGAGAAGCCCGAGAAAGGTGAGGAGATCTGACAGTCGTGATATAAAGTGAGCCCAGATTTGAATGTTGACCATCGATATGTTGTCTGGTGCCATAAAGTAGCTGTTATTTTTCAAATTCAAATATTTTTAGGGTTTTCTCTATAGGGCTTGTAACAGTAAGTCGTATAAGACAAAGAGTTGTTCAGAATTGATTTCTCCAGGATAGTTGCAGTTAGAAATTGATGAGGAAGGCGTGGGTTGCCACGTAGATCTGATCTTTCTTTCCTGGGGTGCCATGTTGTTTTAAATACAAAGGACTATTATTTGACATAGGCAGCTAGGGTTTTGATTGATGTCATAGGTCTCCATGTTATGTACACATGAGATCTATGGCTGGCTCTAGCATTAAATTTTGCTTTGTCGGTAGCAAGAAATTGGTTGGATTTGTAAATGTAGTAAGCCTAGAATATGAAGCTAAATATTTGTACATCAGATTTGATCTGATTTTCCCAGGTTTCTAGGCTTTTCCTGCATTCTTTTATTTCTTTTTTAGTCTAGTTGGGGAGGTTTTTGTAGACCTACTCTTGCTCTAAATGATCCATAGCTTGTTGCAATCCTTGTTCCTATAAAAGGATTTTCAAGATCATTTAGAAGGGTTCCACCTTTCTGGTTCCAATTTTTGAGTTCTAGATCTTGGTTCCATGAAGGGTCCTTTTCCTATAGATATTTTCCTTCTTCTCTGCATATAGGGTGTTCCCTCTTTCCTTTCTGGTTTGGAGAAGATAATATAAGTTATAACAGTTTGTCTTATGTATGAGATTTCAATATATTTGTACTGTTATTAGATTGTCTCCATTTGAATCCTAAACTTGTTGATTATAGCATCAAGGATGTTTGATCTTTATTTGTATTTCCTATGTGTCTGCAATAGAGTTGTCTTCGTAGAGATAACTGAGTTCAAGATTAGTTTTCAGATGTGTATGAGCTGGGGTATCAAGGGTATCTCACGCTTGTCTTTTAGTGGAAGCTAATTAATGTATTTCTTGTTTATAGGTCTCTTCTAAGGGGAGGGTTAAAATCCTTTGAATAGGTGATAGCACATCTAGGTACACAGGTGGATTGTTGAAGTGAGGTATGATTAATGGTGTATGATTGATGTAAGGCATCAACATATTAGAATGTATTGTCTTCTTCTTTCATAGCTCTCTATTGTAGTGATGTATTTGACTCTGTTGCCCATTGGATAAGGCACTGGTCTATGAGAGACTTATGGTATCTTAGGGGTCCTTTCAACCCAACATCAAATCATCCAAATGAGAATACTTATCCTTTCATGTTGGTTGTAGTAGTAGGAGGTCCTTTCTAGTTTTCAGATTCATTCCATGCAAGCAGGTTATTGCATTAGGTTTTTTTCATTAGGGTACAAGATACCTATAGGGGTTTGATAACTATTCCACAATAATCTATCTGTAGGCCTTTTTTTTATCAAGAAGATTCATGAGTGTGCAGATAAGGCAATACCCGCCTGAGTGATGTGGAGCTCAAAGAAGAAGGAGGATGCTCTTTGTCCTCATCAATTGGCCCTTTTTCCCTATCAGACTTTGGAGTGGAGACTAACCAATTTGTCATCATAGTGTAAACCTGACACTGTGTGGAAAAAGAAAGCCAACAGAAGGAATATGGGGTGTTTGAGATGGAAGTATATCTTCTTGAAAGAAATGGAAGGGTATGAAGGGTTCATCATGGGATTTTTGGGATATGGGACTTTGGTCAACTATAGGATAAGGATGGATATTATGTTGATCTTGATACTTAATAAGACTTATTTCTTTGCAATTTTGACTAGTCTCTTGACATGGAGCCACGTCTAAGGACAATTTAGGAGTTTGGATCCACATGAGGGATTCTTGAAAGGATGATGAATGTTCATTTGAAATAGGAATGATAGGAATTGTAGCACATGAAGGCTTGGAATCTATAACCTTTGAAGCATTGAAGAAGTTTTTAGCAAGATGTAGGTTAGCTTGGATCCCTTTTAGAGGTAGCCCTTGAGGGTATACATAGTCATTATGAAAACAGTTTGGATCTTTGTTTGATGGAGGAATATTGGATAGCTTTTCTTCTATATGAAATGGAGGAATGGTGGAATAAGTGAAAGCTATAAGAGGACCACCACTACTAGACATGTGTTCATAAGTTTGATCCTATTTGAGAAAAGTATCTTCATTAGATGATTCATTAGGATTTTTAATTTCAATTATGTCATCATCAATAACATTTTGGATTTTATGTTTCAACTCCATGCAATCTAAAGTTTCATGCTCATTATGTCTATGATATGCACAATATTTACTCAAAAAGATAAAACCACATGAAGTGATTTGAGGCAACGTGATGAGATCATTTTCAAGAAGTTTTTCCAAAATTGATTCATATGAATTTCCCAAAGGAGTGAACGTTCTATCCCAAGGATATTTGGATGTATTTGTGTTTCTCAAATAGTTGTCATATGATGAATATTGTTGAGATGGGACTAATTCCTCTTGATTTCCTTGATCAAAGATGAGATTCTCTTGATATTTTGAAATAGGTTCTTCATCAAATATTGGTTTATCATTAGGATATTCTTGATCAAATA
Source organism: Chamaecyparis obtusa (assembly GCA_027943335.1). Taxonomy (NCBI): domain Eukaryota; kingdom Viridiplantae; phylum Streptophyta; class Pinopsida; order Cupressales; family Cupressaceae; genus Chamaecyparis; species Chamaecyparis obtusa. The sequence continues at coordinate 401,865 of BSBK01001661.1, read as the reverse complement.
TAGGGTTTTCATGATATTAATTTTGATCAAATTTTGAATTATCAAAGATATGATGTTCATAATGTTTTTCTTGATCATAGAGGTAAGGAAACAATGTTCTTAATGAGAATTGGCTGGATAATGTTTCCATTTCTTTTTCCATTTCTTGAATTCTTGTGAATAGAATATTCTTTTGAATCTTTATTGTTAATTGATTTTTGGATCTTAATAGATATTTTCTTTTTGTAATCAAAGACCTTCAAGCACAACACAATGATTTTATCAATTATCACAAGAAATTCTTCCAAGAAATCTACCTTAGGTCAAATTTGTCTTTTAAATGGCTCTAATGAGGTAGGCTTGCTAATTTATCAAGGATTTAGTATGGATTCCATTCAAAATGGATCTTAAACTTTCATCCCCCAAGTATGTTAAGGGGCTTCCCGCCATCAGTATGTCGAAGTTTTGCGCAATTCGTGAGGACTACTCGAGGAAGTTCAAAAAATTTAAAATCCTTTTGTCACACACCCCATTAAGGATGTATGCATTTCATTTTATAGTGGGTTGGATTCTCATAGCAAAAGCAAGTGTATCCCACTTTGGGTTGTCCCTCTCACCAACCCTTTTAAGGCAAATCTCGGGAGGTGAGCCCAACTAAAGTTCTAGCATGGTATTCTCTGTAGGACATTATTTTTTGTTTCTTTTTTGCATGCAAAAAAGGAAAAAAAAATTAGCACTTTTTAACAAACATACTAACACCAATTACCAAAGCTTAGTGAATTGGGTTTTATTAACAAATTGGGAGAATGTTGGGAGCTTCGCGGGATGCTAGGGTTTCTCCTAGGGTTTTTCCTCTTGTGGCAGATTTGTTGCTTGATGTTGGGGTTTCTTCTAGGGTTTTTCCTCTTGCAGTAGATTTGCTACCTGATGCTAGGGTTTCTTCTAGGGTTTTCCCTCCCACAGTAGATTTTCTACCTGATGCTGGGGTCTCTTCTAGGGTTTTTCCTCCCACAGCAGATTTACTACCTGTTGGGAAGTTCTAGTCTGCTGAAGCATTGATGGGAGATTCATGAGATGTTGGAGTTACTTTAAGAATTTTTCCTCCCGCTATAGATTTTCTTCAAGATGGAAAGTTCCAATCTGCTAATTTGTTGCTGGAAGTTTCACAGTTTGTTGGGGTTTCACCCAAGGCTCCTCCACCCGTCGGTGTTCTTCAATTAGCTAGAAGGATCTTGCTGGATACTGGTGTGTCCATTGGGGTTTTGTCGGTTGTTTCTGATGGGCCTCTAGAGGTCTCTCTAGCTACTGGTGTGGTTTTTCAGTTAGCTAATGGGGTTTCTTCTTCTACTTGTTTCCCTACTAGAGGCTCAGTTGTTGGTTTTGTTCCTCTTGGTGGTGTTGGCTTGCCAAAGGGAACATTATCGTATGTTGGTATGGTTTCTTCTGGGGCCTCTACCACTCACTCTGGTGGGGTTGGGATTGGTGTTGGTTTGGATTTTTCTAAGGGACCTTTTCCTATTTCAAACCCTATCTGAATCTCTTTGGATGAGGAAGTGGTGAAAGATATTGAATGTGAAACCTCTGATTATTCATCTCTTGGTGTTATCTATTGCTTCCTGGGCCTATGTTCAAACCTTGCTGACTTGCATAGGTGGATTTCTATTCATTGGGAACCTATTATTTCTAGTTTTGTTCATATCTTTCCCATGGCTAGGGATTTTTTTATTGCTACTTTTGATCATGTTGAAGATAGAAAGTTGATTATGTGTAATCTTTCTTTCTCTTGGGAAAACCGTAATATGTTGGTTATTAAACCTTGGTCTCCTGATTTTTCCCCCTCTTTTGAAATCTTTAATAAGATTCCAATTTGGGTGAGGCTCCCCTACCTCCCCCTCCATATTTGGGTTGATTCCCTATTTGAGGCAGTGGGTGATGCTCTTGGAGACTTTCTGATGATAGATGTAGAATCTTCTAGAACTATGCATTCAACTTATGCACGTATTCTGGTAGAGATGGATATCTCTAAGGGGTTACCAGAAATGATTAAGTTAGATTACTTAAATACTTCCTGGATTCAAACTTTGGACTATGAAGGGATTCCCTTCAGATGTAGGAAGTGTTTTAAAATGGGTCATTTGGTGGCTCAGTGTGGATTACAGAGGACTAAGACTAAAAGGTCTACATCTTGGTGGAAGGGTGTTTCCTTAGATCATTATATAGTTGTTAAGAAGAATGAGAATGTTGGTCTTGAAGATGTCCCTACTATTGGAATTATTCCTTTGGGGGCTTCCTTCAATTTTGCCGGTAGTTCTGAGGTTGTTCAGCCTGCTGGTGTTTCTTCTGCTGGTAATATTCCTGCTATTTCTAATTGTATTTCTCCTAGTAATCCTTTTATTGCTGGGGTTCATCCAGTTGATTCTAGTATTGCTGGTGGACAGTCTATTGGTGTTTCTATTGGCACTATTCATGTATTTGCTCCCAGTGATTCTCTTGCTGGTGGACAGTTTGTCGGTGTTTCTAATGGCACTGTTCCTGTATTTTCTCCCTGTAATTCTATTGTTGGGTCCTATGGTACTGGATAGTTTGATTCTACTAGTTTTGTTCTTGTTCATGTTGGATATGCTGGTTTCCTTCCAGCTAGCCCTATTTTATCTGCTCTTCCTACTGGTTGTCATGGCGTTGGTCAGTCTGTTGGTGTCTTTTATGCTAGTTCTGTTCTAGTTGGGTGTATTGGTTTCCCTCTAGTCAACCCTATTTTGGTTGGTCCTTCTAATGGTGTAGAGAAATATGGACCTGGTGCTTCTCTTAAGGAGGAAGGTTCTTTGGTTGGTTCTATCCAAACTTCTTCTACTGCATCTCTCTTGAGATCCTCCTCTCAAGAATGGTAGGAAAAGGCTTCCTTGGTGGAGGAGGGGTGAACCCCAGTTACTGGTAAACATCATAAAAAGTCCTCTCCTCAATTTTAAATGACTCTCCATTCTAAGAAGAAGGGAGGTAATGGAAAATCTTAGATTATGTCTTGGGTTGTTTCCCTTTTCTTGGTGACAACATTCTTTCTTGGCTGGCTGGGGGTCTTTAGCTAGTATCTTTGGATTTGTTTCTTTGTGAGGGGTTTGTGATGTCCAAGTTTATGTTTTGGCTGGACTATTTTATGTATGGAACTCTTATAGTTTTATCTTAAGTTCCGGTATTGTAAAGGGTTTCAGGGTCCCTTCAAAACCTATTTTTACCTTAATAAAAAACAAACATACTTAACAAGGTTCAATTTCCAACCCACTAACTAATGAGAATCGAGTATTGCTACTCTTTTCTACAAACAAGGGGTTTTTCAATTAAGTGTTTGGTTTATTCATTTAAGCTATCCAAATTACTAGATTTTGAAAGGACAAAGCCACAATTTAAGCACGCAAATCACCAAGTTTTAAGGCTTACCTTTCCTTGTAGCTAACAAAAGTTAGGGGCATTTTTTAGTTATTTCCGTGATTTTATGCTTACCTTAGCTATAGTTCCTTTCCAAATGTGCTTTTCCACCAGCAAGTTAGTCAACAAAGCTAACCAAAGTGAAGAAACCAAAGATAACTTTGAGAAAACAAAGACAACCTAAATTTTAAGCCTTACTTGTCAAAGCTTTGCCTTCTCTATTGAATCTTCTCTCTAGATTTTTTGCTTTTCTATGGTTAGACATCCTGCAGAGTTATGAAAATCATTTTACCACAGTCAGATAATGAAAATTTACAGTTTATGCAAAAGCATTGTCGTAATGTTTCAAAGTGCTATTTTACTGCGTAAAAGCACTACTAATCTAATTAGAAGCACTGCTTTAACTCTGTCAAAAAATTTAAAAGTGCACAAATAACTAGTAGAAGCACTACTGAAATGATTAAAGGTGGTAAACAATAGTAAAAGTGCTCAGTAAAATATCAAAAGTTCTCCGTAGTCAGGAAAAATGTGCTATTTGTCTGTGCAAAAGCACTACAAAATTGATAGACAGATAATAGAAAGATCAAAAGCACCACTGATCAGGGAAAAGGTGCCCAAATTTATCACAGAAGCACTGAAATAGTGCTTGAAAGTGTCATTTTATCATTCAAAAGCATCATTTCACATGTCAAAAGTGTTGTTTCCTAAAAAACCCAAGAGTTAAACATGTGCAAATTTGATAAAAATGAAATAATTCTGAGCATTTAGTAAAGTGAAGCATCCTACCCCACAATGGGCACCATTTTGTATATTAGAAATAGTATCTTCATAGAATTAGTATTGACAATAATTGAAATAGAAACTAAATAAACCATAATTAATAAACCACAATTAAGCAACTATTTAGCAAATTAATGATCAATTGAGCATCTTATGGCTCTCTATCTAAGAATGTTAATAGAAACTCTCAGCAAGCTACCATTAATGACAGTCCTAGAGTGAGAATTGATAAGATAAAAAAGCTAAAGCTAACAATTAGATCAAATTGAATGCTAATTAAGCTCTTAAATGCCTTTCTAGCTATAAAATGCAAGAGGTTTGATGTAATTCTAAGATATGTGGTTATGAATTATGAGGAATTTGGTCTTCCTTTTATAGATTTTCCCAATGGTAGGGGGTGTAGTGTAGTTGATCATGATTAAGCCTTAGTTGAGTCTTTGGTTCCACCTTTTGAAGACAATGCAAATTTTGTGTCCTCAAAGCTTGGGACAAGTAGACAAGATGGATGGACAAGATTCTCTTTCACTTTGGGTGATTGAGATTGAATTTGGCTTGATCCATGTGAATGCCTTTCCTCAAATCCTATTGGTTGATTGAATTTCCTCCCTTTGGGGTTGTTGAGGGAAATTAGGATTTATTAATTGATTTAAATCATTTGTTTAGCCATGTACCCCTTGAATGGGTTGAATTTGATTTAATCCAAAACTATAAAATTAATTGATTTAATTTCACTTTGATTTGATTGCATTTGATTAAAACACTCTCAATTTTGATTTATCTCGAATTAAGACTTGATTTTAATTTTGATTGGCTAATTATGCATTGTGATTCAATTACTTTGATTTTATCCTTGATTTGTCTTGATTTACCTTGATTTATCCTTTAATGGTCTTTGTCCATTTTTAGGTGATTACACTAAATTAGACCATTGTCTCGATAATAGCATTCCATAACTAGGTGGTACTTCAACAACAGTAATATCTATTTTATAAGATTTTTCAGGACAGGAAGGAAACTTAAATTCAACATTTTTCATTATTCCAATAACTGGAACTGACCTATTGTCCATAGCATAACATTTTCCATAAGTAGTATCCATGTTCATTCCTAATTCTTTCATTACCCCATGAGGCATAATATTAACCACCGCCCCGGAGATAAGCATACAATTTTTAACCAATTTATTGTTTATCAACAAAGTTAGAAAGAAAGGATCTACTTTAGTAGCATCTTCATTAATAGAAGTTCCTAGGTAAATAACTAGCAATTCTTCATTATCCTTTTGTTCCTTTGAATCTTTTTTAACAACATCATTTATTATCTTGATCGTTTCATTCCTGCAATCAGTTAATTTAACTATTTCCATTAGAGGGATAGAAAGTTTCACTTGAGATAATGCTTGAGACATGAATGAAGTACAATTTGAAATTTCCTTACCATTACTTTGCTTATCCACAGGTTTTCTTATCTTTGATGTCTGAGCAACTTGCCTTTTAGGGAAATCTTCCTTTGCCTTTTTTATCTCTGCGTTCTTGTTTGAAATCTTGTACATCTTTGCTTCTTGTTCATTGCCTGAGTTCACATTCATGTTCCTTAAGCGATAGTTGCTAAGAACCTGTTCCATTGCTATCACAATGTAAGCCTCTCTTTCCTCTTTTAATTTCCTTCTAATATCTGGACTCTCATCATTATCTAAAAAGACTTGCTATTCTTGTTGGTAACCTAGCCTCCTATAGCTTTCATTTGGCATGTATTCACCATCTAAATCATCGCTATCTCTTGACCAAAAAGGGGTAGATGAAAGAGCATTTATCATGGGCCTCTCTTCATATCTCTAGTTTTCCTCCTCCAAAATATTATGTGCTATAAGGCATTGTTCCGGAGGGTGAGGCATTTTGCAAATATCACACCAAAGCTCATCCCCTATAAAATGATTATTTTTCTTAAGAGGGTCTGGAGTGTCTGTCTTCTTTTTTAAGGGCTTTCCATCTTTCCATTCTGTATGATAAGGCATGTCCTGCAACCTATACCTATCATTCATGTTGAAATTTATGTCATGCCTTCCTACTTGAAAGTGACTTTTGTTTGGTTGCAAATTCTTCATCAAACTCACTAATTCATCCATCTTATCACCTTCACTATTCTTCTTTAGGACTGCAGGATTAAATAGCTTAGGACCATTTATTTTATCAACTCTCCTGGCAGCTATTCTATTATTTTCAATATTTAATGTGATCTTAAAATTATGTTGTAATGTTGTTGAATTATGAGAGTTTATCTCATAATTCATTTTGACATCGAAGGCTGTCAAATAAAAAGTGATTAGAAAAGGATCAAAGGGGCGAATATCTTTTGGAATCTTATTCAACACCCTGTTAAACCTTTTATTAAACTCCTTTACTGTTTCATTCATATTTTTCCTTATACTAGTTAATTCATGAGTTGCAAAGGATGGGTCTCTGTGATCCCCAAATTCTTCAATAAATTGATCAACAAAGCTTTGCCAACTGGTAATTGATCCATCTGGCAAATTTTGATACCACTCATCTGCACTATCTTTGAGTGAAATTACTAACATTTTCATATGCACATCCTCATAAGTAATGTCAAATTCATAAACAATATTTTTGACATTAATAACATGATGTTTCGCTAATTGGGATCCATCACCAGTAAACTTAGGGATAGCATTCTTTAATTGATTAGGTATGGGGTCAGCACAACATATTATATTTGAAAAATCCAATGGTTTATATCTTTCATTAACTTCTTGAAATCTGGCATCAAATAGATTTCTATTATTATTATTCTGAAAATGTTGATTTTGGGGAATAGGGTTACCTCTCTAGTATTGATTTGCTAGATTACCATATTGGCTAGTGTGAGGCTAGTGAGCCATATTCATTGGATTTTGTGCCCATCCTCCATGCTATTGACATTGCTACTATACAGGATTTCCAAGTTGTCGATTTGTGCCCATAGCATATTGGTGTGCATAGCCATTCGGATGTATTGAACCCTGCATTTGATGTTCATGACATGGCTATGTATGATTTCTTGGAGGCTATAAATTAATATAAAAAAATTCTCCTCTTTCCTGCGTGTAATCTCCATTCTACTGCAAGCATTCATCTCTTAAATCCTCTTTAAAAGTATTAAAAACCTATGCACCACCTTGGCTCTGTGCATGGTTTCTTGTATATTATCCAGTACTTTGACCATGATTACATTTATTTTCATCTTCAATATATTGATTATGTACTTTATTTCTCTGCGCATTAATGTTTCCACTATATAAATAATTACTTTGTTGTGGACAAACATCTTTATTTATATTTTCAAAATTAACGTGAATATTTTTATTACCATAATCATATTCATCATTCTCAGTAATTTGATAATAATTACCTTGCCTATAATGTAGCTCACCACCTTTTACTCCCTCTCCTTGCGTAGATTCATGATAATCAGCTTGTCATTTATGAAGACATTTATTCTTACTCTGCTCAATATTAAAATTCCCTTTTACATAATCCTGCACAAATTTATGACTTCTATGTGGCTGTTTGCATTCATTATTTTCAGTCTCATATAAATATTTATCTCTACACTTTACTCCAGTGCTACTTACATGCCGGTCACTCGTGAAGTTGTTTGACTGCTTATACATATGAGGGTAACACCCATCATACATTTGTTGATGCCCATCTTCTCACTGCTCACCCAACGCATGCCTGTTCTCTTCTCCAGTACTCACGTGTTGACCATACATGGGATGATTTAGCGGTAAGAATTCTTGCGCAAACTTGGAAGTACCATACTGCTCACGCAAGACACTAGATTTTTGCGTGCATTTTGGGTGAAGAATGAGCTACTTCTCATCCTGCACAAACTCATCTTGATATTGCATTTGTATTTCCAGTTGCATGACATAATGTTCATGGCCATATTGCTATTGATGCAAATTCCCATACTGTTGTTGCTCATAATTATTCTCCAACATATTATTTACTTGTTGCATATCTATCTGGTCTTGCGCAAGATAATAGATGTCTTCTGGCTTGCATAAAATACTTGCCTGCCTATGTGGACTCCCAATGTGGTGTATCTCCTTTTGATCTTTTGGAACTGCATAAGGTTGTTTGCACCGATCATTAGGTTGTCAGATTTGACTTTGATCATCAACATCTCCTTTTTGTTGTGTTACATGAGCATCTTGCACATTACATTGGCCTTGCGCAAGTATATAACTATAATTACCAGTGGGCTAGATATCCAAATGCCTCTCAACATGCTGGTCACATTTTTTACCGTAGAAGCTAGGTTTTTGATAATATATATTTTCAATTTGCCTATTGGGAATATTTACATACTCCTCCTTTTGTGTAGGTTTATTATTATGTTTTTTGTTTTCACCACCTTCCACTTCTTCCTGCACAGATTTATAATCATACACTTGCTCACATGTGCTCCCAAGCTGCTGGGTCTAGTGCATATTATACGCATCAATTTATTATTTGTATGTGCTACAAGGTTGCAAAGGGACCCTAATATAATATTGGTTATGCATATTGCTTGCATGACCATCATTAATACCTCTTCTTGGTGCGTGATAATATATTTTATCATTGTATTGACATGAGTGCACATTTTTTGCAAATTCCTCTGGTTGTATGGGCTCTACACCAAGCTGCGCATAGACCCCAACGTGCTGGCAATAATCAATATTCTGGTGATTATCTTGATTCACATTATAACCTCTTTTTTGCATTTGTTCACGATAAAATATATCATTACCTTGACTTTTCTCCCTCCGCACAAGCTGATGTTGTTCATAAAATTTATTATTCTTCACTTCATGTTGGTGATGTGGTAAGTGAGTAGAAAACAAATTACTTGGCCCATTTTGGATACCTTCTTTCATATGCACATATGATTTAGGGTAATGTATATTATTACTTCACTGGTTATTACTATTTTCCAGCGTAATATTTGTTGGGTGCCCATCCTCCTTCATATATGCATGTGATTTAGGGTAATATTGACTGTCTACATACTGATGTGTGTGATTAAATCCATATGGCTGCTTATATCCATAATTTTCTCCAGTAGTATTATCATGCTCATCTTGTATTTTATCTTGAGATGGCTCATAATATTCACCTTCATTTTTAATATTCTTATTATAATATTCACCCTTTTGCTAATTCTGAATATAATCATCTTGAAAATGTTGATCATTATTTAATAAACTATAGACATGCATATCATTTCTATTTTCTTTGTAATATGCATCCTTTGTATGTAGATATGCTTTAATATTTTTTTTTCCCTGTATGATTTCATAATGTTGTGTATTATGGTTTTGCCCAGAATTATTACAATTTTGATCCAAATCATTTATATCATTACCTCTTCACTCTCGTCCACCTTCACCATACTGGAAGTGACTATATTCACTATTATTAAATAAACTGTAGACATTTCCACTACGCACAAGTTGTCCTTGCAAATTATGCAAGTCACATTCATTATCTTGATTTTGATCTTTCCCATCACTGTCATTCCTTGCAGTCCCTTGTGCATTGTCTTGATTTTCACAGTGATCATTATTGTTTCCCTGCTTGTTACTTAGATCACACATCAAATTTGAAAAAATTTTGAACCATTCACTGTCACTTCCTGTAGTTCTTCCTTCTTTGTTTGTTTCGAACATAGGATTGGTAGAATTTTTTGAGAAGTATGACCACTATTCTTTCTATGAGGAGGGGTGTAAACCGGCACCCGAATGCTTCTATTAATAACTTCATTATTATTTATTTCAAAATTTCTGGCATCACTTCTATCAGGTGAAATTATGCTTTCCCTTTCTATTCCCAACTTCCTAAGAGCTTCATCCAGCTGTCTGCTAAGGGCTCTGAGCATCCTCCTATCTTTATGCTCCAATCTAATCATCCCCTCAACTATATCATCCATCTGTATATCCTCCTACTCCTATTCACACACAGCCTCTTGATTACTAGGCTCATAATATGGGAAAGTATTTCTATACTCACTGTTATTCATTGGGCTATGGTGATTTGAAGTTGGGAATTTCTTACAAGCAAATTCCCAACCTTCATCTTTGTTAGGTTTCTTTTCTGAAGATATATACAACATCTTCTTTTTCGATTTCTTATTCCTCCTATTCAATTTCAATTTAGAAAATGAATTGTTCTTTAGAGATCTTCTCCCTAACATAGGCTTTGCCTGAAACTATGTTTTAGATTCACCACCTCACTTTCTGTGAGGAATCAATAACTGCTCCGAGTCATTATCTGAGCAAAGTCTTTATAATAGTAACTAGAGATTCTAAAACTGTCTTTCACTAATAAGTCCCCAGTAGAGTCACCAATTTGTCAGTGCTCAAAAACATTGGACCATTTTGAGGCCAACTAACAGGCATAAACAAGTGCCTCTGCAATTCTGACTCAATCGAGCCAAGGCTGGTAGGCCTGAATCAAAAGTGCTTTCTAACTGCACAGACAAAATCAATTCCTTCCAAAGGGATTAATAATCCTTGGAGGATAATAACCTAATCTCCTAATTGTTAAAAAGTTTGATATCTAAACTAAAGCCTAAAAGTACTAGTAAAACCTAATTGAGTGCTTTGTAAAGAAGATAACAGATATAATGTGTAAACTATAGAAAGAACAAAATGACAATTACAAATGAAATGGGATCAGTGCTTGATGCCAAATTGGGAATAGAGTCAATTACATGCAATCATACATATAGACAGAGATGGTTTTAAGGTAACTCACTCTTGTAAAGTGAGACCATCATTCTACAGGCTTCAATTGAAACAAAAATTTAAATAACTTATACAATTAATCCTGTGGATTTTAACCCAACTTAAGAGCCTGAAAGGAACAATAACAGGTTCTCATACCATGCAACTGCTATTCAAATTGTATAAATTAACCATAAACAAATGAATCAATGAAAGAACATAGTAGGATACCCTGGTTCACAGAGTAATCTGAAAAACTAATTGAAAAATAAGAAACTATATAACATCAAAGAATAAACACTTATCTGTCATTTGCATTTGAAAATTTGGGCATTAGGTTCAAATTTGTAATTCGGGAGAGTTTTCCAATTTTTTGTCGTGATGTGGTGATGTCTATTGTTTACAAATTGAATTAATATAAATATCTCTCCCAATGGTTCTCTGTGAAAGGACATGCCCTTTCATAGGACCTAATCCTAGCAACTAACCCTAAAAAATACAAATTAAACCATAATAATGGTTTTTAGGGAAATATTTCTCGTACAATTAACCTTATTCTTCTTTAGGTGCTCTATGCATTAATAATCCAATGTTTAAGTTCCTGCACAAAACACCTAACATTAGATAGTATTAAGAAAATAAAAAATCATTACATATATAAGGTTTTCATAAAAACTATTTATTATTCACTCATTAATTAATAAATAAAAATACATTCATGCCATGCATTATACATGCATTTGATAAATAAAGTGAAAAATAAAAAATTAAATATTAATTATATGGTATCCACATTAATTATCCAAAAACATAAGAAATCACATTAATTATTAAATCATGAGGAATATACAAAAAATAAAAAATAAAATGACATTATGTTTATAATGTTGCTTTTATTTTCAAGATAAGTCATAATGCACTTATATTTATTTTTTGATATATCCACAACTATAACGCAATGTAACATAGAAATGTTAAAAACATTAGGGTGAAGGATTTTACAATTTACCCTCAAAAGGGGGCATTTTACCCTATATTCACAATATCACTTGAATAATTTTTACATAGGGTAAGTGCAATAACAACCCTAAAATTAATAATACTTTTAATATAAAACCATATAGAACCAAATAAGGGTTTTTTAGAAATAAAGTATTATTAAAACACAAACCCTTTAAACAAGAAAGTGAGAAAAAAATTAAGTTTTATTTAAAAATAAATTACTTAAGCCTTTTCACCCTTCAAAATAAAATTATCAAAGTTAAGAATATAATAAGGTGAAAATACAAAATACATGTAGGGATATGAAAACTAAAAATTAATATTAAAAAACATGTCAAAACCCTAAAACACATACACATTTACTTTATCATATCTTTTCATTTTAGGGTTTTAAGAATAAAATATAAATTAAGATTAAAAACAATTATTAGTAACCATAATAATTTCGCAAAGTGCAAAACTTCTATCACACACACACCAAATATTTATTCCCTTATTAATTTATTTCAAAAAGGAATCAGATTATTTTTAACTTATACCTTTATTTACACCTACACTCTCAAGGAATAACATAGAGTAATTGGTAGGGATAGAGTCAGGTAGTTAGGTAGGAAAAGGGATGGGTTAAGAGGTCGAGTGTTCAACTCCCTCTCCCCATTCTTTTTCCTAAAATTGGAAAATAAATAATTCATGAGAAAATAATATTTCACATTGATCTGAAAAAGTGATTAAGGAAGAGATTACTCCCTGTGTAAAAGATGTATTAACTTCTCACCTGCACATGAAAACAAAAATAAATAAATTTCTCCTCCTAATCCTCTCCAAGAAAATAAATAGACTAACTGGTTAGGGGGTAGGAGGGTAGATAGGTAGGAAAAAAGGTCGGCTTGAGAGGTCGAGTGTTCAACTCCCTCTCGCCACATTTTTTTCACTTAATTTATTTTATTTATTATTTTTAGAATTATTATTTATTTCAAAATGGATATACATTAAATAAGTTGAAATAAAACAATTAACAACCTAATATATGAAAATAGAAAGTGACAAACATACATGCCTTTTTATCATTTTAATTTTTTAACATAGGGAAATTATATAAAATTGAAAATAAAACATCATACTTCCCTGACGTTTCGTCCATTTGGAACTTGAAATTTTCAGTGTCAACACAAGTAATGATACTTGATAGAAATATGCTTAGTCTTAGTGTGCATCACTGGATTATTTGATATGTTAATAGCACTTGTGTTATCATAGAAAATAACAACTGGCTCAATGATTTCTTCCTTCATACCTTTTAACAATTGCTTGATCCACACTAAATTTGAACAATTTATTGTTGTTGCTACATAGTCAGCTTCTATTGTAGATTGGGAAATTAAGTTATGTTTCTTTCTTGTCTAGGAGACTAATCTCTTTCCTATAAATAATGCTCCACCACTTGTACTCTTTTTGTCATCAACATTTCCAGCAAAATTTGCATTAGTGTAAACTTTCAGTTCAAAATTGTCATTTTTCTTGTAGTATAATCCATAGTCCTATGTTCCTTTCAGATATCTCAATATCCTTTTCACTTCCATCATATGATTTTCCTTAGGATTGGCAAAAAATCTTGCCACAATCCCAACTGCTAGGGAAATATCTGGTCTATTGTGAACAACATATTGTAGCTTTTCAATCATAGATCTATACAAGGTTTGATTCACTTCATTTGTATCATTGGTTTTAGATAGTTTATGTCCAGTAGCCATAGGAGTACTTACTGGTCTGGAATCCTCCATACCAAAAAATTTTAGTATCTCTTTAACATATTTAGATTGAGTAATAAAGATACCTTTCTTCATTTGATAGACTTGCAAACCAACAAAGAATTTGATCTCACCAAACATAGACATTTCAAATTTAATTTGCATCTCATTTGCAAAGTCTTGACATAGGACATCTTGTCCTCCAAATATGATATCATCAATAAATATTTCAACTAGCAAAATCCCTTTACCTTCTTCAGTCTTCATATACAAATTGTTGTTGTCACTTTTCCTTACAAATCCAATCTTTTGTTAGGAATGAATGTTGAATATATCATATGGGAGTATTAGCAGCCATTCTATAGCAGTTGTTGTTGCATTCATGACTGTGATTGTCATTGATGTCAACACAGTGATCTATTGAAGATTAGCAGACGAGTAGACAGTGTTTGGGTTAGCGCACGTGAGATTTTAGAGATCAAGATATGTGATGTTAAGGACTTATTCTATAATGTTTTATATGTTCATGGTTAAGAGTGCAGATAGTAATTCATTTATTCATGGAAGTTATGAGCATTTCAGTGGAAGCAGTATTCAGGCAGTGTTCCTGAGTAGCAGTTTGTGGTAATTGGATGATATCTCCTAATTGGGATGGAATCTAGTTATGCATAGTTAGAGAGTAGTTGAAGACATGTTGATAGTGATGTGGATGATAGCACAAACTTTGAGGTTGCATGAGTGAAGAGTTATTCTAATTGGAAGCTGACAGTTTTGTGTAATTTTTGTGTAGCGTATGGAAACTTTTATTTTGTAATTTGTATGCCGACTCATTTGTAATTACTTTAGTGTGGTATAAAGGAAGGAATATTTTCCTTGTTGTAATATGGAATATGGAATGAAGTAATGAAATTGTGAAAGTGAATTTTTGGAAAGAGGATATGCGAGATACAGAGATCTAAAATTGAGATCTGGTGTAGCAGTGAGTGTCATTTGGCACAGTCAGAGGAGAGGTAACATATTGTTGAGATCAGTAATATTTTGATATTATTTTGTTGAATAATCTAGAGATCAGTTGGCTGAAAGTGTGTTCAGTGATCTTTCCATTGAAGTTGTTTGGGCAGTGGGTCCTTCTGTCTTCCATAACTCTTAACAGAGTTAGAATCTTTTAGCAGGGATTCAAAATCTCCTAACAAGGATTCATATGTACTGAATGTATTTCATAAGACTCCTAACAAAGTCCATCCTTTCACAAGGAATATTCATATTAGTGCATCTTTTGTGGGCATCATTCCCACTCGGGTTTACTCTTTGATCAAGAGGTTCCCTAGTCAACATATCTTGTGTCATTGTGTTATTGTGCATGAATATCTTTCTATGGTTGTTGGTTACATTGCTTATATGGTTAAAATCTATTAAAGTTGATAAAGATTATAATTATCTGATAACTTATTCACCCCCCCCCCCCCTCTCTCAGTTATCTTGGTGGACTTTACTTTCTAACAATTGGTATCAGAGCGGCATGTCCTTGAAAGAAAAGTTTAACATCTTAAGGAGATCCATGGTGAATTTCAGGAAAGAAAGCCCTAAGTTTGATGGAGTAAATTTTGACAGCTGGGAAGAAAAGATGAAGACACATCTACTATGTTTAGGACCAAGTTATTGGTTGATTACTAAGAATGAGAAGACTGTCATTGATGAGGATAATATTGAAACATGTATTAATGATGAAAGAGATCTATTCATGTGTAACACACTTGCCAGAGAAGCACTTTTGTCAGCCCTTCTGGAGAATGAGTACAGTTAGGTAAAATATTTGAAAACATCTCATGAAATTTGGTTAGCTTTACAGTCTACTTTTGAAGGTGATGAATATGCAAAGAAAGTCAGATTACATAATTGGATATGTGCATTTGAAGATATAAGAATGATGGAAGATGAATCTGTTAGAAGCTATATTGGTAGAATGTCAGAGATTGTTGCAGGTATAAAATCTTGTCGAGGAACAAAGATGGAGAATGAAGTGATATGGAAAATTTTAAGGACATTGACTCCTGCATTTAAGTAGACAACACAGATGATTGAACAAGCTATACCTTGTACTACAAACTTTACAAGAGAGACTCTTCTTGGAAGATTGGAAGCAGCAGAAATGAACCTAAGGTTATCAAGAGACTAACCTAGAATGGAGACAACATTCAATGCTCTTAGTGTTCGCCCTACTTTTTCAAGAAGCATTAGTGTGATTGGAGATTATGCTGGTAGCAGTAGATCTAGAAATGAAGAAGATAGGAAGATTGAAGAAGGTATTTCCTTTCTTGTGAAGAGAGAACCAAATGGTAATAAAAATTTTAAATGTTGGACATGTCAAGAATATTGTCATTTTGCATCTAAATGTCCTAAGAGAGTTAAGAAGTACAAAAACAATTTTAAGCCTAGAAGATCTAAGGAATGTTATTATGCTAATGATGAAGAACTTGAAGCTAGTATAGAGAGAACCTTAAGTGAAAGTGATACTGAGAATAATGATGATATATGATTTGTAGCAATTAAAGAAGAAACTCCTGAAATAGAGGTTAGGGAAGACAAAGCTCTAGTTTCTCAAGTTGAAAAGAAATTTGATTGGATTATAGATAGTGGTTGTTCACATCATATAACTGGAGACATGAAAAAGTTCATAAAGTTTAACAATCATGATAGAGTAGTTGTTAGAGTTGGAAACAATGCACCTTGTTTGATTAAAGGTATAGGATCTATTACTCTTGATGGAAAGACTAATACTGATGATGTTTACTTTTTGGATGGTTTGAAACATAATCTTTTGAGTGTTGGATAGTTAGTTGATAAGGGATATAAAGTTTGGTTTACTGAGAAAACTTGTGTGATAAAAGAAAAAGATGGAAATTTGATTGGTACTGGATCTCAAACCAGAGGTAATGTATTCCAGTTGAATCCTATTGAGATGACATGCTTGATTACTAAGATTGATGATAGTTGGCTATGACACAAAAGATTTTGTCATATAAATTTTGATAACATTGTGAAAGTGAGTACTACACTTGCAGTAAGAGATTTGCCTATAATTATGAAGCCTACTAACATGATGTTCAAGGAATGTGTGATAGCTAAATAGAAGAGAAGCTCATTTCCTAGTAAGAAGTTTACATCAATAGAGAAGTTGGAGATTGTTCATACAAACTTGAGCAGTCCTACAAGGATTAGAGGATTCTATGGAGAAAGGTATTTTATGACTCTTGTTGATTATTTTACAAGAATGATGTGGATCACATTTCTTAAAGAAAAATCTGAAGCATTTGATAAGTTTAAGGTCATTAAGAATAAATTTGAGAATGAATCTAGAATGAAGATTAAATGTTTGAGATCAGATAGAGGTGGATAATTTACTTCTAGAGAATTTAACACCTTTTGTGAAGTGAATGGTATTAAGAGATAATTTTCAATCCCTAGGACACCTGAACAAAATGGTATTGCAAAAAGAAGAAACAGAACAGTGACTTAAGCAGCAAGAGCTATGTTACTTGAGAATGACTTAGCAAAGATATTCTGGAGAGAAGCAATGAACACAGCAGTATATACAATGAATAGAGTACAAATTAGAGAAAACATATACAAGATACCCTATGAACTATGGTTTGGACATGCACCCTCAGTTAAGTATTTTAGAATTTTTGGAAGAAAATGTTATATAAAGAGAGATTATGACATTGGAAAGTTTGATCCTAGAAGTGATGAAGGTATATTTCTTGGATATTCTTTGAAAAGAAAAGCTTATAGATGTTATAATAAGAGAACTAAGACTATTGTTGAGAGCACAAATGTTAAAGTTGATGAAAAGTTCAAAATTTAGGAAAGAATGTTTGATTATGAATCAGATGAAGGAACTCATGCTAGATATAACATTAATACTACTGAATTATTCTATGAAACTGACAGTGATTTGTTGAATGATAGCCACAGTGAGGTAATTAAAGAACTGACACCTGAAGTGAGATCTGAAACAGTGACACCTAACAAGAATTTATCAAGGAATCATCCTATTGAGCATATTATTGGAAGCATAGACAGAGGAGTTTAGACTCGAAATAAGGTACAAGAATAGTTATGTTTGATTTCTCAAATTGAACCTAAATCTACTAGTGAAGCTTGTGAAGATGAACATTGGATTAAAGCTATGAAAGAAGAACTAGATCATATTGAAAAGAACAAGACATGGGAATTGGTCCCTAGACCTAAAGATAAGAATGTTATAGGAACAAAATGGGTATTCAGAAACAAGATGAATGAACAAGGAGAAGTAGTAAGGAACAAAGCAACATTGGTATGTAAAGGATACTCATAGCAAGAAGGAACTGTCTATCAAGAAACTTTTTCACCAGTAGTAAGAATTGAAGCAGTAAGAATGTTTTTGGCTTATGCAGCTTTTAAGAAGTTCAAAGTGTATCAGATGGATGTGAAGTCAATATTTCTGAATGGAGAGTTGGAAGAAGAAGTCTACATTGAGCAACCTAAAGGTTTTCCTTTAACTCAAGAAGGGTACATGGTATGTAAACTGAAGAAAGCTTTATATGGACTAAAGCAAGCACCTAGAACTTGGTATGCAAGATTGGACAAGTATTTGATAAAATTAGGATTTACAAAAGGAACAGTTGATAGCAACCTGTACACAAAAGAAATTGAAAATGGTTTTTTGGTTGTAGTTATTTTTGTTGATGATATCATTTTTTGAGGAGAAGATGAAGCCGGTGATAAATTTGCTGATGAAATGAAGGCTGAATTTGAAATGAGTATGATTGGTGAAATGAAATATTTTTGGGGATTACAGATAACATAGAATAGTGATGGTATCTTTGTAAGTCAAACAAAGTACTTGAATGATTTGTTAAATATATTTGTAATGGAGAACTGCAAACCAGTTGGAACACCTATGGTAACTGGACATAAGTTATCTAGCATAGATGAGACTCCTGCAGTGCAACAAAAGAAGTACAGATCTATGATTGGAGGATTGTAGTACTTGACACATACAAGACCTAATATATCACATTCAGTTGGAATTGTAGCAATATTTCAAGCTGAACCTAGAGAATCAAATTATGCAACAGTGAAGAGGATACTAAGATATTTAAGAGGCACAATTGAGTATGGATTGTGGTATAAAAAATCTAATGATTTTACCCTGTGTGCATATACAGATGTTGATTGGGGAGGTAGTGTTGATGATAAAAAGAGCACCAGTGGTGGAGCATTTTTCCTTGGAGGAAGATTGGTTTCTTGGCTAAGCAAGAAGCAGAATTGTATTTCACAAAGCACAGCAGAAGTAGAGTATGTAGCAGTAGCAAACAATTGTAACCAAATACTTTGGATGAAGTAGATGCTGAAGGATATTGGAATAAAATTTGTTGAGCCTATTGTTATACATTGTGACAACACCAGTACAGTTAGTATGTCTAAGAACCTTGTATTACATTCTAAGACAAAGCATATAGAGATAAAGTATCATGTAGTAAGAGAGAAATTTGTTGAGAAAGAAGTAAGACTTGAATACATAAGCACAAAGGAGTAGATTGTAGACATATTTACAAAACCTTTGCCTAAGGATACATTTGAGTATCTGAGAGGTATGCTTGGGGTTATGCCCCAGCCTACTTTTGAGAAGTGATGGAGATTTTTGCATCCATCCAGTGGTATATGAGCCCTATCTTTCTTCTGGACTAGATGTTGGTACTTCCTATATGGGGGAGTATCTGTATCTGAGATGAGTCATGAGGACTCTAGTGAATGTATTTTCTAAACAGTGTCTTTTGACATTAGAGTTGTTGTTGACATAATGATAAAAATTTTGTCATTGATGTCAATGGGGGAGAAGTGTACATGAAAAACCATTTGTACCATCTGTTGGAGAGAACTGAATAGGAAAATGAAGCAAGATTTGATTGATGAAGAGGACTTGAAGTATTTTTCAAAGCAGCAGTGCTGCAATGTTGGATTTATGGAACATTGGATATTTTTCATCTATGTTGCCATCAATGCCAATGGGGAAGATTGTTAGGAATGAATGTTGAATATATCCTATGGGAGTATTAGCAGCCATTCTATAGCAGTTGTTGTTGCATTCATGACTATGATTGTCATTCATGTCAACACAGTGATCTACTGAAGATTAGCAGAGGAGCAGATAGTGTTTGGGTTAGCTCATGTGGGATATTAGAGATCAAGCTATGCGGTGTTAAGGACTTATTCTATGATGTGTTAAATGTTCATGGTTAGAGTGCAGATAGTAATTCATTTATTCATGGAAGTTATGAGCATTTTAGTGGAAGCAATATTCAGGCAGTGTTCCTGAGTAGCGGTTTGTGGTAATCAGATGATATCTCCTAATCGGGATGGAATATGGCTATGTGTGGGTAGAGATAATTTGAATACATGTTGATAGTGATGTGGATGATAGCACAAACTTTGAGGTTGCATGAGTGAAGAGTTATTCTAATTGGAAGCTGACAATTTTGTGTAATTTTTGTGTAGCATGTGGAAACTTTTATTTTGTAATTTGTATGTCGACTCATAATTACTTGAGTGTGGTATAAAGGAAGGAATGTTTTCCTTGTTGTAATATGTAATATGGAATGAAGTAATGAAATTTTGAAAGTGAATTTGTGGAAAGAGGATATGCGAGATATAGAGATCTGAAATTGAGATCTAGTGTAGCAGTGAGTGCGATTTGGCACAGTCAGAGGAGAGGTAACATATTATTGAGATCATTAATATTTTGATATTATTCTATTGAATAATCTAGCGATCAGTTGGACAATGTGTTGAGTGATCTTTCCATTGAATTTGATTGGGCAGTGGGTCCTTCTATCTTCCATAACTCCTAATAGAGTTAGAATCTTTTAGCAAGGATTCAAAATCTCCTAATAGGGATTCATATGTACTGAATGTATTTCATAAGACTCCTAACAGAGTCCATCCTTTCACAAGGAATATTCATATTAGTGCATCTTTTTTGGGCATCATTCCCACCGGGGTTTACTCTTTGATTAAGAGGTTCCCTAGTCAACATGTCTTGTGTCATTGTGTTATTGTGCATGAATATCTTTCTATGGTTGTTGGTTACATTTATTATATGGTTAAAATCTATTAAACTTGATAAAGGTTATAATTATCTAATAACTGATTCACCCCCCCCCCCCCCCCCTCTTAGTTATCTTGGTGGAATTTACTTTCTAACATCTTTATCAAGTAATTATGCAGTCTCACATACCATGCTCTAGGGGATTATTTCAATCCATATAGTGCCTTGTGCAACTTGCAAACCATATTCTTCTTACTTGGGTCAAAAAATCCTTCAGGTTGTTCAATGTATACTTCTTCTAATATCACATTCATAAATTGTATATTTGACATCCATTTGATATACTTTGAATCCTTTATAATTTGCATATGAAAGTAGAGTCCTTACTCCTAATCTTGCAATACGGGAAAATGTATCCCCATAGTCAATTCCTTCTTCTTGTGCATACCCCTTGCATACTAATACAGCTTTGTTTCTAGTGACTTCTCCATATTCATTGAGCTTGTTTCTGAATACCCATTTTGTTCCAATAACATTCTTATCTTCTAGTCTCGGCACTAGAGTCGAGGTATTATTCTTCTCTATCTTCTCTATTTCTTCATTCATGGCTTGTATCCAGTCATCATTATCTAAAGCATCTTTTATTATTTTAGGCTCAAACTCAGATAGTAATCATGTATGATCTTTCAACTTACTTCGTGTCATGACTCTAGATTATGTATCTCCAATGATTTTTTCATGTGTATGATGTCTTCTTACATATTGTGCCAATGTATGTTTAGATTTGTTTTCTCCATGTTGTTCATGTAGATTCAACATTAGGAACAGTGTAGTTATCATAATTAGATAGCTCAAAAGCAATAAGCTTACCAACAAGACTTTCTAGAGTTAGAACATTGTCAGGGTTACATCTTGATTCTTGTATTACATAAATTCGAATAGCATAGATAGGAAGAAAAGTTCTCAATACTTTACCAATAGTAGTTTCATCATCAATGTTTCCATTATCTCCTCTAATAGCATTCACTACCTCCTTAATTCTACCACAATACTAAGCAATATTTTCACCTTCTTGCATTTTCATTTCATCAAACTTACCTCTCAGGCTTTTAGATTTGGCTCTCAGTATATTTGTATCTCCACCATAGATACTTTCAAGAGTGTCTCACATTTTCTTTGCATTAGTACAGTGCTTGATGTCTTCAAATAAAGGATAGCTTAGGGTAGATGCAATCTCCAACATTGCTTGATTGTGTTCTTGTTTTTCTTTCATCTCCTCAAAATTCAAAGGTGTAGTAGGTATAACATACTCATTTTCAACATAGTACATTGCCAAATCACCAATACCAGCTAGATGCAATTTCATCAAAATCTACCATGCAGGGAAGTTCTCTTTGTTCAGGTTCGGTACCTCCTTTTTGTACATCTTGATTATTAGCTTCAAGTACCTTTAAAATTTTCTCTATAAGCACCAACAGCTCTGATACCAATTTTTATAATGATTTAGAACAACAGAGAGGGAGGATGAATCAGTTGTTTTCAGGTCCATATGTACCAATTGAACTTTATAGTACTTCAACAAACTCAGATCTAATCAACAATTCAACTCAGTCTCTTAAATATATATCAGAAATATATAACATACATTCCACTGTCCAAAAGTAATTAACTTGCCGAATGTAAAGCTTTCAACAACATCCACATAAAAATCATTCACACAAGTATAACACTAGGATTTATAGTAGAAACCCAATTTAGGAAAAACCACTTTGTAACATGCTACTAATTTTTACTCTTTTGAAGTGAGCTTTGTGAAAAGCCAAACCTATTAAAGGTTTACATACACACTGTTAGGTGTGACCCTGTTAAAGGATTTAAAAAACTCTGTCAAAAGTGACCTAGTTAGAGGGTTTAAGAACATTCCATTAGAATGTCACCTTGATTAAAGGATTTATACAATGACTGTTAGGTCAACCTTGATTAAAGGATTTAGAGTGATATAATGGTTAGAAAGTAACAGTAGGTTCTAATATAAAAAATATACAAATCACTTTTGCAAATACAGATCCACTTCAAACATATGTTGATTTACTAACTAACCTTCATTTCCATCTCCATCTCTAATCTACTCAAAATTCACTTCAAGAAATCACCACTCTGTTCAGCTCCTTCAAAATTTCACTTTCAACCTTCTACTAAGACTTATTAGTCAATAACATCGACCTCTTATGCATCCATTGTAACCTCACAATTAGGTTAATCTTATACCTCCTTGATCAGGTAGATTAATCTTTTTTCGCTTAATCTCCTTTGTAGATCTTAGGTTTAGGTTAGATTCAACGAATACTTCCATCATTATGTTCTTCATCTTTTCCTTCTACATACATCTTCAAACTTCTCTTTGAATCCATAAGAAAATAATTTAGCATGCATTAAATACTCCATACAATTCATTAATAATGTCAACACGATTTACATATCCCAAGAATTCATATATGTCAGCGGGGATCATCAATTCTTTCTCCAAATGTAAATTACTGACACTCAATCAATACTGTGTTCATCTCCCTGATCATCATTGTGTATCTCTGTCATCTCTACAAACTATCTTCCAAGAAAAATATTGTCTTTTCTCAGTAATTTCCTATCGCTCAACAATTACTGATGTCTGGTCAACACTAGATATACTTGGCATATACTGGCACTTAGTTGACACTAACATCACTCGACTTAAACTAGATTTCTTCACTTTTTCTCAGTTAAGCCTACATTTCCAGTCTTTCTTCTTACTAGATAAACAACACACTACCTTGTCAATGTGCCAACTAATCAAGTACCCATTGAAGTATCACATAACTCAACTTTTCCTAATGTTTTCTTGTTATCTCCTCTTTTCACATCCTCTTCATCAATCCAATGATATGGTACTATCCTAGATAGAAATTGTCTTACCAGTTAAGGTTTTACATCAATGACAATATAACAATTATTTCAATTGTAGTTTCCAACATGTGTGTGTGTGTGTGTGTTGCATCATTAGATTTGGCTAAGGCCCACAAAGTCTAAAAGTATTAAAGAAGATATATATATATATATATATATATATAGATTAAAAAAGTAGGTGTTTTGAAGAGTATTAAGATAAATGGAAAAAAGGCCCTCCAATAACCACCATATGAGGATTTCTACATATTTGAATTAAACAACCCATGAATGCATATAAGTTGCCTATTAAAACTGTATAAACATAACCAATCAAAGATATAAAAAATCTTAGTATTTTTGTAGATAGAGTATCCCTAACCCTTGTTAGAAAGTAATCCATTTTCTTTAGAAACATCAAACATTAGTGTCAAAATTAGAAAACCCTAGATAAATGTAATCATCTGATAAAGGGCCAAGTACCATAAGCCATAATTGTCGAGAAAGGGTAACAATTTAGTAAAGAGTAGTTCATATTTATATATAAAAGTATAAACATAAATATATAGAGCCATTTAAACTGGAGAGTTTTTCAAAACCACAACATGTGTCCAAGTAAAATCATTACATTATTTTAATAAACATTTAAACTGTAACTTTAGCCTTACTAAACTAGAGAGAGATATATCCCTATATCTACATGGAAAGTCTAAATTTATTGTAACAAAATTGTAGGAACTAATATTATCAAAGGATTCCTAAAGGCTTATTTCTTCTCCTTATGAGCATTAAAAACCATTTCCTCCTAATAATCTAATTCCTCATCATCAATTGTTACCATAACTGATAACAATGTTGAAGATTGATTATATGATGGAGTTGATGATGAAAACTGACCAATATCAAAGAAATGCATGATAGTACAAAGATTAGATCAGTTATAGTCTTGTCATTGGTGTCAAGCAATTTATTTCTGATTTATATTACGTTTTCATATCATTCGTTAATGATATAAGATGAATGAGTTAAGGAGAAGAGGAAATGATAAGTTGAGAAGTTGTAGAACTTAAATGGGTAACTAATACAAATCAGACAATGATTTGATTATGTTGCTATGATTGTTTTCTACCTAACATATGAGTATGTTAAGTCAATAAAGCATGGTGATGAAGATTTGACAATTTGATAAGTTAAGTTGTTTTGGCTACTGAGATGGAAAAGTCACTCGGTAAGGTAAAGGTAAAAAGGTCACTCGGTAAAGAAGGAAGGTTTAGGCACTGAGAAATATATTGGAAATTCTAATGAAGAACAACAAGAAAGGAAAAGGTATTAAATATGGATAGAATTGACATTTAATGATTAGCTATGATGAGCTAGATGATCATGATGATGAGGAGAGTTATTTATAAGATATCTACGACTATGAAAATTCAAGATTAAGATCTACAATAAGGTCTAAGCAGAAAAAATATATGAAATGTGTTACAAGAAAAGTTCAAGTTCCTAGGTGAAAAGGAAACATGTTACCGAGATCCAGATATGATGTTTAATGAATTGAATGGTCAAGATTGATTAAATTAAAATGTAATAGATAAGATTAAGAGGAAAAAATTATCTATATAAAGGTTGATCTTATATGGGAAAATGGCTGGAAAACTAAATAGTTGAAGGTTTACCGACTATTGTAGAGAAGAAGGAATAGAGAGATTCTGAGTAGGAAAATAGTGATTTGATGAAGTATTGATGCCAATGAAAGATGAAGAATTGAAGAGAAGATTGAAGAGTGCATAAGGATCTGATTGAAGAAAGATAGTTGCACATCTACAAATCATTTTTATTACCGTTTCTTACTAGCATTTGTAACAAAGAAATATCTTAATAGAGTGGACTTAACAGTCTTATTGTAAATCCTTGAGAAAGGTGAAATTCTAAAGAGTGTTTTAAGCCCTCTAACAAGGCCACTCCTAATAGGGTGAAGATCCTAATAGATCTAAGGTAAATCCTTTAACTAGGTCACACCTAACAATGTGTTTTTTAATCTTTATCTTAACCAGGTGTACTTCACAAGAGTATTTTATTAGTGGGTGATAATTCCCACAATGGTTTTTCCCAAAGTTGGGTTTCCACGTTAAATATTGGTGTTACACATTGTGAATGATTTATGTGAATGATTTACTAATTGATATAGTTTATTTACTGTTGTCGGTAAATAGTGAACTATGTTATTACTGAGTTAATCAGAGAAAAGTATTTTAAGTTATTTGTGATCAGGATTACTGATTCACCCCCCCTCTATAATCCAACGTCGATGTCCACAAAGGTTGACTCTAGTTTCTATACAATTCATTTTGCCTTCAACTTTCTAATTTTATCCCTATTATCTAACATCGAAGCCTTGATAATCATCGATGGAATGAATTAGTATCATTCCAGGTCACCATATCCAAAGTCATCTAATACCTTGTAGCCCTCATCTTGCATATAATATCTTAACCAGATCACATTCTCTGAGGGAATAATGTGTAACCACCGAAGGAGATATTTCTTTCCATCATCGGTATAGGATTGTCAAAGACTTACATGAGTTGCCTAATTTCCCTTCAACATTTACCAAAGCCCCAATTTTATGGACCATAAAGTGATTATGGTATGGAACTTCTAAATCATCATCAACACTGTAAATGACATGATCTAAACCCCCACAAAAATTTCTACCAAAAATAGAGAGACATAAAGATACTGTATCCTACTTGTGAATTATAGTTGTGAGAAGGACAATGGCAAAGATACCTACTAAATTAAAATTTATTTTGAACGTGTTTTGGTTGTTGTAGTAGTCTTCACCCATCATAATTTCTATAGCCCTCCTAGCCATTTCATCGAGATGCTTTAGCATTCTATCTAATCTACCTGATTTGATGGCTCCCCTAAAATCCATTTGTATGTTATATGTAATGTGAAAGAGATGCATATTAGACTCCATATTGCAGATGGCTATCTTTGGTTAAAATGATAAAGAATGAAGGGAAAATAAAAGAGAAGGTTAAAAAGCTTAACCTTTTCTAGGTCAATCTAGAACTTTCTAGGTGAAGCAACCAAAAATGGGGATGATGTGTTTATCATTTTCCTATGATAGAAAGTGCTTAATTATTATGAGATGATCTTAGCAGCATATGATGTTACATCGTGGGATTTACTCCTGAAAGGCCAAGAAATATAAAGAGGTTAGGTAATCAAATTAAGTATAAAGTGAATCCTCAAATGAAACAAAGTTAGTGAGATAACCTTATTTTAAGTTCCTATAATCTTTTCTATTTTTATATATATTTAAAATTAAAATCATGGGAAAGAGTGAAACAAGGTTTTCTATGGGTGAAATTTAGTTCTAATTATGTAAAAGCAGGTTTTGAAAGGAGCCAAAACCTTTTACATCAAGATTACAATATAGGCATTTAAGCTCCAATAAGACAAGTGCAACAGCACCAAAAAAATCCACATAAATGAGTCCTTAAACAAAAAGAACAGAAAAAAGACAAAGGACAACAAGATAGCAAGTTGTTTTCTAAACACATTTCATAATTTATGCTACCTGATCAGCCAACATCTGCATGTTAGCTGCAAAAAATTTTAGATCTTCAATATCATTATTCTTATCATCCTCCATCTTCCTGAACCTGGATCTAGTACACTTGTTGGGACCTTGATCATCTTTGGCCTCAGTGATTACCTGCTCCCCTTTCCCTTGGTCCAGCTTGTCCACCAGGATCTTCACATGATCATTCGATACCTTAAGAATAGCATAGCTCTACTCTGCTATATTCCCAATTATTTTCTCCAGCTTATCAATTCTATTTTCCATTATCTCAATTCTTTTGTTCATTCCTTCACTATTATCATTTTTTTTCTCCATAGCAATAATTTTGTCATTGAAGATAGTGAGCCCCTCAGTCCTACTGACAGTCTTAATGAGCTCATCAATAGTTTGGCCCATGGTTTTCTCCCCCAGGTTCATCTTTTTAAGGACCCCCGTCTCTTTTTGGAGCTGATGAATATGAGACTTCATGGCTGTAATGTTAGTTTTCATATTGCTAGGGGTGATCAAAAAAGTCAGACAACCCAGATTCTCAAACTCCTTGTTCCCTCCCTCCATCTTGTCCATGGAACTCTCCACTTTATCCTTCCCTGTGTTGACTGTATCCTTCCCTTGCCCATCTTTCTCAATATTAGTCATAGCCTGTGTGACATCATGCAGAATATTATCCTCGACCAACACATTTTGCTTAAGCCCCACACTCTCTTCCACAACAGGGTTGTTGTCCACATGGTCATCCTAGTTATTATGCTGATTATGGGTGAAATTTAGTTAAACATACACCATCTACACCTTAATTAGCTAGCTTAACTAATTTTTTATTTCCCTCTCTGAAAATGTGGTTGAACGTACATTTTTTAAAGGATGTAATTAGGTTAAGAGCCAATGAGAATAAAAATTTTAGTTTCCAGTTAGGCATACTACCTTTTCTTAAGGCATTAATAATTATGACTGAGTCCCCTTCAATCTCAAGTTTCTTATTTTTCAGTTCTTTACAAACCCTTAAACCCTTAATCAATGTTGAGAGATCTACCATATTCTTAGAGGTTTGGCCTAAAGGTTTTGATATAGATACTATTTATTTTCTCTCCCAATTATTAATGGAACAACCTAATCCTGTAATGCCCAGGTTACCCTTAAAGGCCCTGTTAAAGGATTGTTTGAACCATCCTTTTTAGGGGGATTCCAAGTGCATTCTTGCCTCTTCCTAGTTTTATCATGATCTCCAAGTCCTACAAAGTTGCTGATTTTTAACTCCGACCATATAAAATGAATATTTTCATCCCAATATGCCATTTTAGTCTTAGTTCTAGGTTGATTTAGGATTCTACTATTAACTATCTAAATAATTAGTGTATTAATTTTGTTTATCAATTGATCCCTTGTCATTTTATTATCTTTGTATAGCCATCTATTTATTTCCCTCCATAATTCCCATATCATTTTGGAGGGACCATTTGTCCATAGCATATTGTAGATGCTATTTTTTTGTGTTAGGCCATGCTTGAAAGAGGTCGAATATGTTGTTGGGCAGGGTTGAAATCCATATCATTCTTCCACATAACCATTTCCAACATTCATTTGAAAATTTACAGTTGAGTAGGATATGGTCTTCAATTTCCTAATCCTTCTCATAGATGGGGCATCTCCTAGGTCCCTCATAGCCCATCTTATTAAATCTATCTATAGTAAGTATCTTCCTTTGTAAAGCAATCCAAGAGAAAATACCTTCTTTAGGAAGATAGTTTTTATTCCAGCATAGATTGCTCGGGGAAGGTTATTTTTCGGTCTAAGTTTTTTCTTGATTAGCATCTTATACCAATATTTAGAGTTATATTCTCTTGAATTGGAATCATCACATAATATCCTATCATTTCCATTTCTAAATGTTACACTTCTTTTCTGAAGGATCTCACATAGCTTTTGTTTTTTCTCATCTAGGATATTGATGTTTTCTAATGCTTTCCATTTCAAACTCAAATTAATATCATTATAGGGGTGTTCTATATAGTCTTTGACATGTTTCCCCCACTGTGCTTCCAAGATATCTTTAGATATTTTGAAATTATGCATTCTTCCAACCACCTCATAACCTCCCTACGAATCCTCCCAAAATAGATCATCTTTTCCATCCCCTAAATTCCAAGTTAATTTCTCCCATATGATATCTCTAAAGTCCATCATTATCATAATGATAATTTTAGTATCAAATATTAACATTAAATAAATTCTTATTTTAATATGGCCTAATTATATTTACTTAATTTATTAGCATTTATGTTATGATGTTTTCTATTAAAGAAATTTTTTTACTTAATTGCTCAAATCTCTCGATATAATAGGTAAAAAATGAAAGGAAACACACGAACAAAACCAAAGAAGAAAATAAAGAAAATCACCAACCAAGAACAATATATAGAAACTATGGAACTGAAGTCTATCTCCATCAACAACTAATTTCCATCAGGTGGAGGCATGCTTAGTCTTTCCAATTCAGGGGAGACAATGTCTAGTACCTGTAATATGCATCAAAAAGATGAGATATACATATACATATATACAAAGATACATAATACCAAACAAGGAGTGGGAGGAGAGAGACATTATGTGGACCTCTTGTAGGAGTAACTATGACTTCCTCCCCATATCCTATAGGCATTCCATACAAGAAGAAAACATAATGCAGTAGTCAAGATTCATTAGTATTGTTAGTACATCATCAATCATATATACATAAGCAAATCAAAACATGTAAATAATCATCCATAGAAATGAAAAGATAACATATAAGCACTAAATCCATAAAATGCATAGGTAACATGTAAACACATCATAATACAATCATATCCATAACTATCAAGTGTCTTATGAATACTAAAGTGGTCATCATATCAATATAGCAGTATCATCACATCAAAATTAATAGTACCATCATAGGCAACAAAAACATCAAACCAATAATTTGGAACAATCCACATAAGTACTATTATATTCTCACAACTCAAACCAAAATGAGGCTAAAACACCAAAGCAAATATATCCATGTGGAGGGGCACTACATCCTCCCCTATAGAAATGGGATTACTCCTAGAAGCCCTCAAATATATAGGGGTCTAACACTCTCATCTATGATGCCTCCTCCCAAGTAGTTCAGTCATCAACAATGGGGTCCCATTGGTCCCTTACTTGGTCAATGTTTTGACCCCTAAGGGTCAAACTCCAATGCTAGAGTATGCGTGCAAGATCTAGTGCAAGCTTCTCATCCTCAACCTATAAAGAAGTCCAATTAAGTACATGTGTAGTGTCAGGATGTCATCACCTAAGGACTAATACATGAAAAACATCATGAATATGAGATAGGTTGGGTAAAAAGGAAAGACAATAGGAAACTTGACCTATACATTCAAGAACCTCAAATGGACATACAAAATGAGGTGACAAATTAGAACCCTTTCCGAAGTGAATTGGGCTCTTTCATAGCCCCACTCTAAAAAACTTTTTCACCAACAAAAAATTGTCAGTCTACTTGATGTGCATATGCATAATTCTTCTAGCGATCCTGAGTTGTAACCAAGTGCTCACAAATGAGCTCCACCTAGTGCTCCATGTTCCAAAGCATATCAAGACCCAATAAAACATGACCCTCTAATCTGTCCCAATGCAATGGTGTATAGTAAGGACCAACATACAGATCTTGGAAATGTACCATCTTGATCAGGCTATGGTAAACATTGTTATAAGAAAACTCCACCAAGTACAAGTATTCCTCCCAACACAACTACTGGACCATCATGTATGTTACACTTGTATTTTTATTTTCTCTCATGGTCAATTGTTTTGTCCAGGTAAATGTCTTAGTCGAAGTTGAACTTGAACCTTTTTCTTTAAGTCAGTTCAAGTTCAAGATCAACTATTGTTAGGAATTGTAAAAGGTCATAGTATTTAAGTCATTAGTCTTTCAGTTGGTAATATGTGAAAGTTGAACTTGAACCTTCAACCTTCAGAAGTTCAAGTTCAAGTTCAAGTTTGAAGGCCTAATGGATAGAATATTATGTTTGAATAACTGACTCCCTACATGTAAATTATTTTAAAGTTATCAAACCTTATTTCTCAAAGGATTTTATATAAAGTCCAAAGTCACAACATTTTATGGGACAGTGTAGCCATACCATGACACGATGAAAGATAGTTGGCAGCTCACAGTACTATATGGGTCATCATTATAAAAAGTGTGATAATTAGATGAGGTCATTGAAAGCCAAAAGAATGTGTCAATTTGAATGGGGAGTTAATAGAAAGACCATAATATGTCATATCAGAAACCCTCTTGCACAAGTGAATTTATTATTCCATTCTACCCAAACTAGCCTATAATCTTCACCAACTTTGATCATAAATAGTAGTCTTTTCATCATCAATTGTTCATCAGTTGTTGTGGAGAGAGAAAGTAGTGAGAATTTGATAAGGGATTACAAGAGTGTTATGCATAGTAAATTACTGAGTAAACCCTTTTTCTATAACGAATTACAGTTTTTGGTTTCCCTAAAGTAAGTTTGGTTACTACATGTTGTGGGTTTTCTTTTATTTTTCTTAAAATGTCTCTGTTTCGGCCGAAGCTACCCAAAGTTGAAAAGGGAACCCATTTGCTTATCTCCCTTCCTGAAATTTGTGATACCTCACTAGTAAATGTAAGCTTGATAGAATTGAATGAAAGAGTCAGAAATGCTCTAGATGGGTCTTTTTTGAAGAATTTAGTCAACAATGGATTATTGGAGGCTGGAGCTTTTCCACATATCTTCGTATGCCCTAAATTAGTGTTAGAATGTGCTAGTAGATATAATGCCATAAATAGGTGTATCATAAATGCTTCAGGAGAAATTTTGGTAAAGGTTAGTAGGGAGACAATCATAGAAGCCCTGAAAATTCCTCATATGGAACCCTATGAACCCTAGACCTTTGAAGAAGCAACCTGCATATATGATGAGGAAAGGAAGAAATACAACTCCCTCATTCCACAGAGCTAGTTGTAGAAGCCAAAAAAAGCAGGTTCATGATTACCAAAGCCCTTAACCATTGAACATTTCAGGAAAGAAATAGCATATATAGTTTTTCTCCTAAAAAAGGTAAAAGGAAATGAGAATGCCTTTTATTGGGAGAATTGGATGTACTATTTTATCCACAAAATACTGGGAGGTGAGAAATTTATTGATTGGGATGAGCTAATAGCTGAAAAATTGTACAAGGAACTATTGATTTTAACTAATATAACCCCTTATTACATGCCCTCCTACCTTTTCTACATCTTAGCCTACTGCAAGGATTGGGAGGGATTACCCCATGAGCCCTAGACTAAAGATATGAGAATTTACAAATACTATAGACACTTGCAAAGGGAAAGGTTTGTCAAAGAATTTAGAAGGGTCAATGACATGTTCCTGGGAAGGTTAGTCTTTGAGCTTAAAGGTAAAGAAAGTAGTAGGCTTACTGAAGAGGCTATGCAAGTAATGAATATCTATGGCTATTATTTTATTCAATTTCCAAAATTCACCTACATTAGAGTTGGAGAATTTGAAGGGGAGCCTCTAAAGTTACCATGATATTATTTAGATAATGTTGTTCTAATGGAGATATGTAGGTAGTAAGTTTCCATTGAACGGAAATTGGGAGTCTTTAAGAAGTCATCTGGAGTCTTATTTCTCATAGAGCTTGGTCATTACAGATGTAGAAATTTATAGGATGCTATAGCAATGGAAGGTGAGCTTCAAAATCTGAACTTGAAATCTTACACCTCAAGGAATAACTTTGATTACAGAGGGTTTTCTAAAGCTAATCTCAATGTCTCATCCACATTCATGCATATACTAGAGCTAGAAGATTATTGGGCTAACTGTTCAAATGATTTTGAAGTCAAGAGAAGGCTATGGTCCAGAATGACCCTAAAATGGATAGTAACCTTTAGGGTAGGTTTGAACATAGAAGACATCAAAGAAGATAAGAATGAAGATTTGATAGACCCTTAGTATCTGGAACATATTGAAGGCCTCCCCATTCCATAAATAGATTGGAACAAAAGGGAAGAAGACAACTTACAATCCAGAACAGCCAATGTGATTAAAAGAATAGAGAGTTGGTTAGAGGGGAAGAAAGCTCTCAAGATAGTTGTTCAAACACTGGGATAGCAAGTAAAAGAAAAGAAAAAGAGATCTTCAAGAAAAGTATCTATTTCAACTAACTATGTTGTTAATGATTTTTTTGCAGGTAATTATGAACCTAAGGTTGAACCAGGCTCGCCAAAAGTTCAAGTTCAGCACAAAGTAGGGCCTAGTGTATGAGTGACCTGCTTAAGCAAAAAGAAAGGGAAGAAAGAGAACAAGTCTATAGTAATCCATAAATTCTTGGTAGACTTGGACCCTCCAGAGGTAGAGCAAGAAGAAAAATAGGTCCTTGACTCCAGTCTTCCTAACATG
Organism: Chamaecyparis obtusa; assembly: GCA_027943335.1. NCBI lineage: Eukaryota > Viridiplantae > Streptophyta > Pinopsida > Cupressales > Cupressaceae > Chamaecyparis > Chamaecyparis obtusa. The sequence goes on along the minus strand of BSBK01001661.1, from coordinate 368,093 downwards.
GGTGATAATCAACAAGTACAAGGTGGTGAAGATAATACTTCAATGGATTCTCTCACTTTTCTTAGGGGCCACGAAGCTAAAGAAAAGACTCCAATAGCTCCAAAATGGTTGCAGACCTCCATAGCCAAAAAGAGAAGTGTTATGCCTTTATCATTACCTATTGAAGATGTAGTGAATAAATATTTGGGTAAAACACCCAAGAGTAAAAATTCCAAGACCGAATCCAGGCTTGAATTTGATGCAGACACTGGGCATTGGATGGGAGAAATTGCCAAGTCAGTCAATAATAAAAATATTAATGATGTCACTACATAGGATTACTAGATATCAAAAGTGGACCTCGGGAAAGACAATAGAGCACTTGACATGAAACTCTTTGAGGTATCAAACAAGAAAATTGCCAACAGAGTATGGAAGGATGCTAAAGACAAACAAGAGATGAAGGAGACTATGAAGAATATGGCTCCATATATCTATGCCAGCCAACATCCCGAGCCTTTTCCACTAAATGAAATGGTTTCCTCAATTGACATAAAATCCCCAGTCAATCAAAAGTTCCTAGACCAAGTGTAGAGGAACAGAGAAATCACCAAATCATTTAAGGAATGGGCAGACCATGTCAAGATCGAGGTATTCAAACACATCAACTATTTGAATGATGCTTATAAAGAAGCCATTAATGTAACCAAGAAGCTTGAGTCAAACATAGAGTCTTGGGGAAATGAGAAATGTAACTAGATCTAAGAGATCTTATGGATGGAAGAAGTACAGAAATATGGCTTGCAAAATTTTCTTATGGAACGACCAGTCCCGGGGTTGGATGACAAAATTATCTATGTATTAAAAGAATGCATTGAATGGAGAAATGACTTCTAAGATCAAATATTTATTCAAAGAGTTAGAAATCATAAAGGATATCATTCAAGGGGACCTGAAGTGGACTGATAAGCAATGTGTCGAGACAGAAGAAAATCCAGTCAAGTTGGATGAAGAAACTGTTAAAGACTTGCAGGAGAAATTCAACGAGCTGAAGGAAGCAAAAACACTGGTTGTAAAACACTTCTCTAGGATTTCTCGCATGCAGTCTATGTTGATTATTAATTATAAATACTTGGAGATGCATGATGAAAAGGTCACTCAAATTTATAAAGACAAAGAATTATGGAAACAGAGGATCCCATACCTCGGGTTGCCACATCAATAGATTATCTTCGCATTTACCTCCACCTACAAAAACTAGAAGGTTGCTCGGTTGATCTCTATCCCATCAAATAAATCTTACGGGTCATTGATGTATGCACCCTAAAATGGTCCCCTAGACTTTGGGCCCCATTTATTCAATTTGTCAAAATCAATTCCTGAATCAATGATTGCCATATATTCAAATCAATTTTTTTGATCAAATCATAATTATTTCAATTATTTCAATTCTCCCTAAGGTTTGAATATTTCATTAAATTTTATTTAATTAAAAGAAATAAATCCCTTTTTAAATAAATAAAATAATGTTATTTAATTGAAATTAATATTCCTTAAATGAAATAATGTTATTTAATTTAAATCCATTTTTAATTAAATGATTTTATTTTATTTTATTAATATTCATCTTTAAATTATATAATCTTATTTTATTTTATTACAAGAGATATTATTCTTTTAAAATAAATAAAATCCTCTCAAAAGATCTTTTGTGATGAAAAAGGAAATAAGTGAAATAAAAATAAATAAAATAAAGAGATTTCCTTTTCTCTCCATACTTTCTAAAAATCAGATTTCTTTCCTCTTTTTACATTAATCCCACATTGATCTTGGAGATGCAATATCTTCCACAATTTCTTATATAAGGAGCCCTCTCCTTCTCAAAAAAAAATCTACAATTTTCATATTATCATTATGCTGAAGATTTTTTTTGACAACATTAGAGCTTTAGAAATCATCATTTTAGATTGCACATTTAGTTTAATTTTCATATAGATTAATTAGTGAAGTAGTTTATTTCTTGTATTGCATATAGATTAATTTCAATAAAATAGTTTATTTCTTGCAATCATATAGTTTAATGTTCATTTCAATAAATTAGTTTATTTTCTTGCATTTGCAATCATATAGATTAGTTTTATTTGCATGCAAGAACTCGATTCAATGGAGATTAGCATTCTTGCTTCTCCTCCTTGAATCTCTCGTTTTGCAGTGTACTTGCATGGGTTCAATCTGAGGATCCCTCATAATAATTCATGCACTCCATAGATAGAGCTGTGAATCGATATTCAAGAGCTCATTATTGGGTATTCTTGAATGCAAGGATTCATAGAAGTGTGACCATTTTCTATCACACAGTTGACACCTAGAAGAGCTTAGTGGGTGTGAGGCTCCATAGTTTAGTTTCATTTTTTGTTATGCTTTGAGTAGTTTAGTTAGTTATGATAACTAATAAACTATCTACTCCTGGTGGAGTAATTTTGACTATGGTCAATTCTAGCCTACGTGGCTATATATGTTTAAATCTGAAACTAATTAAAGGTCGGCTCTTTGTGATACCAAAAACTAAATTTTGATATCTATGTTTTTTTTTATGAACGTATATGGTGAAATATATATAAAATCCTGCAATTTTATATGATAGGCTATCTTAGTGGTGAATATTATTGTTCATTAATGCATATAGTTTGTATCTGAAGCAACAGAGAGAAGTCATTGAATGATCTTAGGTATAATCATGTGGTTGATTATTGTCATAAGATTTGAATGGTTTTTAAGATTTCACATTATATTCATAATGATGAATTGAGTTTTATACCTTTGTATTTTTTGGTTAAAAATACCCTTGAATTATATTCTTTTGGAATAAAATTGGATTGAATAAATTCTAGCAAGGTAGCTACACCTTGAAAAACTACAGAGAGTTTTTTGTCATAGAAACTCAATTGTTAGTGTCATAATTATTTTTCCATATTTGTGAGAATCAGCCAAGTTAATTTTTAAAAAGGAAAAATTGTTCACTAACAGTTTTTGGCGACTCTTATGGGGAGTTAGATATTTATATGCTATGATAAAATGGTTTTTGCTATCATGAATGAGCAACCTATGTTATAGCCAAATTTGGGCTTCCAAGACACACAAGAAGACCTCATTTTAGACCTTAACGCATGTGCTTAGGCAAATACAATAGATAATCAACAATACCTTCAAGTTCAACAAGTGCTTGAAACAAAGGAATAAACTGGTGAAAGAAGGGGAATACCCATCTCCCACGAAGTTATTGTCATAAACAGGATTTCTAGGCCCAACTAAATTAGAGTTTATTTTAAAACTAGCCGAAAAAAGATACACTAGAGGAGACCGGGCAAAAGGTCTAATAGACACAAATTTTGAAGACTTGGCGAGACTTGACTTTAAATCCCAAACTCCCTCTAGAGAAAGATGGTATAAAACAATAAGAAGACCTTCTTCTCCCACCAAGACAACTCCTATGAATTTTTATTTCCAGTCCTTGGTTTCACTAGGAACTCTAATTCCCTCTTTTATAAATTTACAAACCCTAAATATTATATTTCTCATCATGGCCCAAAATCAACCCTGGGGTTTTGTTGTAGGCCCTTTGAGTCCAGGAGAAAATTTGGGAATTTTACCTAAGGGTCAGGATATTCTTCCCAAGTTTAGTGGGAATGGAAAGAAATCCCCTGAGGAACATTTAAATTATTTTAACACAACCTTTGGAATCTTGGTCATGTCTACCGAAGATGTGGTCATGTGGTTGTTTGTTCAGACTCTGACAGATGCGGCTGCAAAATGGTTCCATCACTTACCTCGCACCTCAATCACCAACTGGAATACTATGAAAATGGCCTTTGAAGCAAGGTTTAAATCAGTTGATGATAATAATTCACTCTTAATACAATTAATTCAAATGAAGAATGAAATACAAGTGCCCATGCGAGAATTCATGGTAAGATTCAATAAGGCCCTTCAAAATATTCTCATTGCAAGTAGACCTAATGACGAAAATGAAAAGGGTTTCTTTTTTAATGAGATGTTGTCTAACATTTCTTTCCCTTTGAAAAGAGCTCAGCTAGTAACTCTTGAAGCCACTCAAACATTTTCCATTGAGTTAGAGGATGATTTAATCACAACCAAAAAATGGAGGAAAGATGTCCAAACACCTAGTTCTCAAGCCTCTACTTCCTCATCGTCAAACCCAGTGATATAGAGGTTGATGAATGACTTGATAATAATAAAATGACAGTTGCCTAAAATCATAGCTCCTTATCAAGATATTCCATGCAAATATCCAAATCAAGGGACCCCAAATGCTGGAAAACAATTCAACTTGCCTCTTGTGCAGAAAAGGCTTCAAATTGAAACCTCACCTAGTAAAAGCAATATCTGTATTATCCACCTCACGGATGAGCATGAGGGAGCTACATGTCATGAAAAATGTATGACATGAACAACTAGAAGCTGAAAAGGAGGTTGTAGCAAAGTTGATCGTTAAAGATGTATCCTCTGAAACACCTATTGTCTCTATAAGTTACTATCTGGAGTATGAATATAACTCCGAAAGAGGTAGTGACATATTGGTAACTTTAGAGGATCTTTCTTGCTCAGTTTTGACTAGAAGTCAATGCAGGGGAAAGGTGAATAGTCAATAAAATATGCCCTTAATTACATCACAAGAAAAATATGCTGGAATCCACACCAATGAAGCTCCTAAAGCACAAAAAGTGGTATTCCCAAAAGTTCAAGTTTTGAAGAGGTCTGAACCCAAACTCCCTTTTAACATAGTCAATTTTTGTAAATCTTCTAGAATTGAGATCTATCATGTTGATTACTTGAAAATGAATCCTCATTAGTTAGATAAGCTAGTTAATTATGTTAGAGGTCCCTCTATTATATATGATTCTCAACAAACTAATAAAGTGTGTTTAAAAGAAAAGGCTAAAAATGAAAAGGTGAAAACAAAGTAGGGGTATGTAAAAAACCTAACCTTTGTTACCACTTCTAAGTTGAAACCAGAACCTTTTTATGTGTCTTTTTTTATTCATGGTTTCAAGATGAACAATTAGATCATTGATTTTGGGGCTTCTAAAAATGTCATGCCTTCTTCTATAGCTAAAGCCTTAGATCTCCCTGTGATAGCCACATTCAGTAAATACTACTCCATGGATTCAAAATAAGTCCCACTCATACATCAAATCAAGGATGCACAAATCTCACTACCATCTTTCCCTCATAAGATATTGAAGCTGACTATTTTAGTTATAGATATCCCAGCCAGTTATAGAATGATTTTAAGTCAAACCTTTTGTAGGGATTTAGGTGGTGAAATAAAATTGGATTGGTCCCAATCCATTGTCCCTATAGGCAAAAAGAAAGTCACTTTACTTCTTGAAGCCAAATACAAGTACATTATTTTTCCCTTAGAAGATCCCAAATCCCAATTCTTATACTAGGAGACAGATTTTTCTAACTATATTATTATGCCTGAAAGTGATGTTGCAGGTCCTGACTCTACAAATGAAGACATCCCTTAAGCTCTATAATTTGATGGCAGCTGCTCTAGAAAAAGTTTGGGAGTAGGTGTGGTACTTATTTCTCCTTCTAGAAAGAAATTCCCTTCCTCTTTCAAACTTGAATTTGAGAATACAAACAATACAGTGGAATATGAAGCTCTATTGTTGGGGCTTGAGGAGGTGAAAAAGAAAGGCATTAAGATACTCAAAGTGTGCGGAGATGCAGAACTAATTGTAAAGTAGGTTAGAAGCCTATATTTTGTCAAGAATGAAAGGTTGAAACATTATGGGAACTAGGTATGGGATGAGATAGAATGATTTGATGACTTCTTCAATTGAATCTATCCCAAGAGAATACAACTCAAGAGTTGATTCCCTCACAATATCATCTTCTCTGCTAATTCCACACCCAAACTTCACCGAGGATTTTTATACTATTCATGAAATAATACATAGGCCTAGTATGCCTAAAAATGCTCACTCTTGAAAAATATTTAGGAATGATACACATATAAATGAGTTTTTGAAAGGGTTGGATAAGTTTTCCACTAACTACTACGAAGGCTCAAAGTCTGAATATCATGAATTCTTCCCAAATAAAGAGATTAGCTAGCCAAAAGGAGTTCTTCAACTCAAGGGAAATTCTATACCTAAAGGATTGGTAGACCTCGACAAGATTTCTAATATAATAGAATATTTCATAAACTAAGAAGAAAAATCAGATGATATCCCTTCTAGTGAATATGAAAAAGTGAACATTAGAGATGGGAAAAACCCTAAATTAATAAACTTAGGCATATGTTGTGATGTTGATGAAATAGACCGCTTCATGAAGTTTTTGAAAGAGTACAAAGATGTTTTCACCTGGTCTTATGATGATCTAAAGAATTTTTGAGAAGGAAATTTCAAACATCATCTCTATGAAGCCTAAGACATCCCCTTTCTGACAAAAGTTAAGGACTTATAATCTGAAGGTGGCTGATGTTATTTTTAGGGAGGTTGATAAAATGCTTAAGGCACACATAATCTTTCCAATATACCACTCTACTTGGGTGGCTAATATTGTTCCTATGCATAATAAAAATGGAGAAATTAGGATCTATGTGGATTTCAGGAATCTCAACCAATCTAGTCTAAAAGACAACTTTTCTTTACCCATGATGGATCAAATCCTCCACACAGTAGTTGGCTCATAGATGATGTCTTTACCTGATAGGTTTTTAGGCTATAATCAGATCAGCGTTGTAGAGGAAGATCAACATAAGACATCTTTCACTACTCCCTGGGGTACGTTCACTTCCCAGAGAATGCCTTTTGGACTTATCAATGCTAGAGCCATTTTTCAGTGGGCTATGAATTCTACTTTTGGTCACTTATTGAATAAAACCATCACCATTTATTTAGATGATATGACAGCCTTTTCTAGAAGACATAAAAAGCATTTGAAGGACCTGAGGGAAGTATTGCAGAGATGTCAAGAGCATGGAGTTTCCTTGAATCTAAAGAAATCCACTTTCTATGTAATAGAGGGAAAATTGTTCATCCATTTGGTTTTGAAAGGTATTAAGATTGATCCAGAAAGAGTTAAAGCTATCCAACAATTATGTCTCACTGTAAATCAAAAGGGTATAAGATATGTTTTTGGTCAAGTTAACATTTTGATAAAGTTTGTTCTTGAGTTTGTTGAAACAACAAAACCTATGGTTGACCTTTTGAGTGAGAAACACAGTTTCAAATGGGATGAAGCATCCATGAAATCATTTGAGAATGTAAAAGAATTAATAGCCCAAGCCCCAACCCTAATTCATCCAAATTTTAAAAAGGACTTCATAATATATTGCTATGCTTCAAATCATACCATGTCTAGAGTGTTGTTACAGAAAAATGAGAAGAATAAAGAAGTTCCCATATCCTTTATGAGCATACCATTGGAAAAACATAAATTGTGTTACTCTCTAGCTAAGAAGTAGGCCTGTGATGTGGTAAAAAATTTAAAGCATTTTCAGTATTATATCATCCATTCTCATTCCATAGTGTATGTTCCAAGTCCTACTGTAAAAAGCATTCTTACTCAATAAGAAGTGGTCGTAAACAATAGAGCTACTTGGGTAGCAAAAGTTCATGAATCTAACCTCGAAATAAATCCTACCAAGTTATTCAAGGGGAAAGGTTTGTGTAAATTGATGGCCAAGAATAGAGAAGAAAAGACACTTCCTAACCATCTATTCATTGGTATGAATGATGCATAGTTTTTAGACATTGCATATTTCTTGACTTATGGAGATTGTCCTAATCACCTGACAAGTAAAGAAAAAATGAACTTGCGAATCAAAGTAGCAAAGTATTTTATCATGGAAGATATCTTGTACAAAAAGGGGGTAGATGGGATGTTCCTTCGATGCGTAGATATAGATCAACAATAGAAGCTGTTGCAAACATTTCACAATGAAGCTTGTGGTGGGTACATAAATTTTTTGGTTGTATCATCTCTAAGTTATTTGTTCCTCCCTTGTACATAAAGTTTTTGGTTGTATCTTTAGGTGCTAGAAGGTTTTTGTTGTGTTTGAGTCATCCTTTGATTTAATTAGTTTGGGTCCATTATATAAAACTAGTGATTCTGAGTTCATCCTCAGTCCTGTATAGTCTCGGTCCCCAGTCAAAGCCAGTTGTTACATTTGTATTTTTCTTTGCTCTCATGGTCAATTTTTTTGTCCAGGTAAATGGCTTAGTCAAAGTTGGACTTGAATATTTTTCTTTAACTCAATTCAAGTTCAAGTTTAGGATCCACAGCTATCAAGAATTGTAAAAGGTCGAGTCTTTAAGTTGTCAGTCTTTCAGTCGGTAATATGTGAAAGTTGAACTTGAACCTTGAACCTTCCAAAGTTAAAGTTAAAGTTCAAGTTTGAAGGTCTGATGCATGGAATATTTTGTTTGAATAACTGACTCCCTACAGGTAGATTCTTTTAAAGTTATCAAACCCGAGTTCTTGGAGGAGTTTATATAAAGACCAAAGTCATCACATTTGATGGAACAATGTAGCCATACTATGACATGATGAAAGATAGCTAGAAGCTCACAGTGCTATATGGGTCATCATTATAAAAAGTGTGATAATCAAATGAGGTCATTGAAAGTCAAAAGAACATGCTGATTTGACAGGGGATTTAATAGAAAGACCGTAATATGTCATATCAAAAACCCTCTCGCACAAGTGAATTTATTATTTTGTTCTACCCAAATCTACCTGTAATCTTTGCTAACTTTGATCATAAATAGTAGTCTTTTCATTATCAATTGTTCATTAGTTGTTGTAGAGAGTGAAAGCAGCAAGAATTTGGTAAGGGATTGTAGGAGTGTTATGCACGATAAATCGATGAGTAGAAAAGGGAACCTATTTTCTTATCTCCCTTCCTAAAATTTGTGATACCTCACTAGTGAATGTAAGCTTGACGGAATTGAATGAAAGAGCCAGAAATGCTCCAGATGGGTCTTTTTCTAAGAAGTTACCCAACAATAGATTGTTGGAGGCTATTGCTTTTTTGCCTATCTTGGCATGCACTAAATTAGTGTTAGAATGTGCTAATAGATACGATGCTAGAAATAGGTGTATCAAAAATGCTTCAAGAGAAATTATAATAAAGGTTAGTAGGGAGACAATCATAGAAGCCCTGAAAACTCCTCATAAGGAGCCCTATTAACCCTAGACCTTTGAATAATTAACCCGTAGATATGACAAGGAAAGGAAGAAATACAACTCCCTCATTTTATAGAGTTGGTTGCTGAAGCTAGAAAAAGGAGGTTCACAGTTACCAAAGCCCTTAACCATTGAATATTTTAGGAAACAAATAGAAGATATAGTTTTTCTCCAAAACAGGGTAAAAGGAAATGAACATGCCTTTAATTGGGAGGATTGGATATATTGTTTTATCTAGAAAATACTAGGAGGTGAGAAATTTATTGATTGGGCCGAGCTAATAGCTAAAAAATTGCACAGGGAACTATTGATTTTAACCAATTTAACCCCTTTTTACATGACCTATTATATTTTCTATGTCTTATCCTGCTATAAGGATTGGGAGGGATTACCCCATGAGCCCTGGACTGAAGATATGAGAATTTATGAATATTATAGACACTTACAAATTGAAATGTTTGTCAAAGAATTCAGAAGGGTCAAAGATGTGTTCCTGGGAAGGTTAATTTTTAAGATTAAAGGTAAATAAAGTAGTAGGCTTACTGAAGAGGCTATTTGCTAAAATGTTGTCACACTTCTATGAGTCATTAAATCCAAGATTTCTCAAGAATGAGGTCTCAAATGGCAACTCATAGCTCTCTATTCATGGAGTGCAAGGGTCTGTAATGGAGGCCCTTAGTTTAGACCTAGTTTGTGCCTATGCAAGTACACTATAAAATGAGAGATTCAAAGAGGAAAAGAAAGAATGCCAGTCTCCATGATCATCAAGTATGCATGCAAATGAAAATGAAATCTATTCTAAATGATAACAATGTGTGAAAGAAAACTAATCTATGAAGGGAAATGTTTATGCAAGATTATTCTATGAAAGGAAATATGAATCTAATCTAATATGAAAGTGTGAGATTAATCTAAATGGATTGTCATGGAGGCATGAGAGAAGAAGACAAGAAAAGAGTGTTGGACTACAACTGATTTAGAATCTGATTGAAGGATCTGTGATTGCAAGATCACTGAGAAGTTGTTGATTAGATATGTAATATTATTAAATCAGTATTATGTTGTCATTGATGTCAACTAGTTTGACAACACTTATCTTGTAAATTACTACACTGAGACATCTGAAGAAAAGTGGAAAAGAGATGAAGAACAGAGAATTCTACATGAGGAAAGATGTACATGACAGATGAGGATAAGGAACACATTGAGTAACTTATTGATGAGTCTATGACTTGATGATATTGACTTTATTATGTTGCATTCATCTATAATGAAGTATAGAGCTGAAAGACACAAAGTAATGTTGTCGGTAAATGAAGCATTGTTAGTATACACTGATAGAGTGTAGTGTATACCAACCGTAGTATTAACCAAGCAGTGTTCACCGATGCATTCTTTGTTAACCGAGCAGAATAGAATGAATTAAATGATTAGTTTAAGCTGATAGGAATGATGAGCTGGCAAGAGTATAACATTGAGGTAACAGATAATGTTTGTTACGCAGATCAACGGCTGACAAAATTCAAAGAAGATCCAACAGAGAAGATTGAAACATGTTATTGACACAAGTACCAAGAAAGTTTTAAGTGGCAAAATCTATGAATGTGATTAAGCAGCAAAATTTGATGGTGGAGAAGAAAATGATTTACTTGTCTATATAAGAAAACATAATTTATTTAGTAAGATGTTGAGGAGAAGAAGAAGCTGCAAGAATTTCACGTGAACAAGCCCTCATGCATTCTAATCATACTGGTTAGTGAGAATCGAGCTGCAGAACTATTACCGAGCTACAAAGAGCTATTACCAACGAACAGTAAGTTGATACAATATTGAAACTGAAGTGAAATATTGATTAGAAGGATTTGTATGGACTAAATATTGATCTGTAATCTGCAATTGAAGTTGTATTAAGGTAGGTCATTTTACGATTACATATTTAACCATTGTATATAGTCTAAATCTCTTAACCAAGTGGACTCTGAAAGTCTTATGATGTATCATTCATAGAATGAACATTGTTATCCTGTCAACCCCTAGTGAATGATGGTTGGATGATAACTTCTAGTCTAAAATCCTCTAACAAGGTCACACCCGACAGTGTGTTTGTAACCTTTAATAGGGTTGGGTCTTAACTGACCTCACTTCAGAAGAGTGAACAATTTTGGGTTTCCAGTCCCAGGTGGTTTTTCCCTTTACAGGGTTTCCACATTAAATCTCTTGTGTTATGTGTTAGTTGTGATATTTGTTTATTATCATACTTTGCATGTTACATGGTAGATTTGATCGGTAAATAGTTTAGTATTAGACTGGTAATCGGTAAAAGCACAGACAGTAAGAGTTATTATTGCTTACCGACGAGTAGAAAGTGAAGAAATTGTTTTGAATTATACATTTTATATTGGGACACTGCATAACTGATTCACCCACCCCTCTCAATTATTCTAACAATTGGTATCAAAGCATGAGTTTCTTGGAGAAGAGTTTTAAGGACTTAAGTATAAAGATCTCAAGATGTATAAGAGGGAAGTACCAAAATTGAATAAAGAGAACTTCATAGTATGGCAAAGTAGAATGAAGTTGCACATATCTAGAATTGGGAACTCAGCACTAGATCTGATGCAAAATGGCTACATGCAACCGCCCACTGGTCCCCTAACTATTGATCAACTAAAGGATAAGCATGAACACAATGTTACTATGATGGAACTTGTTGCTGCCTGTACCGACACTGAATTTGAAGATATCAAGACATGCACAACTGCCAAAGGAATGTGGGATAAGTTAGCACAAATCTACAGTGGAGATCTAAATGTCAAAAGAGCCCGAGCTGAAATTCTGAGAGGCAGATTTGATGATATGAGAATGAAAGATGGTGAAAATATTATCCAATATTCAAATAGACCCAAAGAGGTGGTACATGCTATTAGAGCATCTGATGGAGTAATTGATGATGAAACAGTGATAAGCAAGATTCTCAAAACTTTGCTACAAGTTTATGCAATCAGGATTTCTGCAATTCATGAAACAAGAGCTACATCCAACCTTACTCTTGACACTCTGATTGGTAAACTTACAACCTTTTAATTAAACAACTTTGATAATAGTGTCGTTCCTTCTATTGAATCTTCTTTCATGTCTTCTCTAAAGATTGGAAAGTCTAGTAGGAATGGTAAGAATTGTAATAGTGATGACAATACTGATGATGAACTTAAAGAGCTTGAAGCACTTATGGCCAGAGATTGACCAAAGGTAAAGGAAGGTATAGAGGCAAGCTACCTTTAGCATGCTTTAATTGTAAAGAAGTCAGTTACATTGCTGCTAGATGTCCTCAGAAGAAAGATGATGATAGATCCAAAGATCGATCTGAAGGAAGTTATGGGAGAAGAGTCAACAGAGGTTACTGATGCAGGAGCATCCTGGGTGTAAGAGCAATCTTGCATCACCCAAAAATATTTCTATTTTTATTTTCAATAAGGGCTATTTGTGCATAGCTGCTATTTATGGAAAGTTACTATTTTTGGTCATTTTCGTATGTGCTCAGAATGATCTGATTTCTTTCTTGGAGGTTCATTTTGGTCATACAAGTCTGCCAGTAAAGTTTCATTGCCAGATCAAGTGTATATTGGAAAATATTGAAGATTTTTGGTATTGGCAGCAGGGTACAGAAACTTTGAACTCAGTTTTGAAGGCTTTAGAGGCCCCGGATGAGGTCAAAAAATTGGGTGACGAGTGCTTGCGCGGGTCAAGCTTGTAGTGCACTTCGTGGCATTTCCATAATGGGGTTATAATAGCCGATCGGGTCAACTGGTGATGACTTATGGTCTTCGGAAGTTGGGCCACCTAAAATGGCAGAAAATAATTTTCTTCAAAATTTCTGTTTGGGTTTCAAAGGTTATCTTGAGCCGACTATGATGTAATGAAATATAAAATAAAATAATTCTAAGTTTGGTCGGCCTTATTGGCTAAAATTTTGGAACCTTCCCAGGCAGTGGGGAATTGCCTATATAAGGAAGGCTGTATTATTGTCTTAGGTAGTTCAGAATAGTTCTGGGTAGTAGATCTGGGTAATAGTTCGAGGCTTTGTCCTACAGAATATTGTAAGGGAATGCCCATGGGGCTTTGCATGTTGTAATTCTAAAAATTTGTAATTCCACATTTGTGGAGATAATAAGAAGCCAATTTTCTGTTCTTGCATATTATTATTGTTGTTTCTCTATGTCTGTTATGTGTTTGTGGTATTAAGGGGAGCACCCTTCATCAAGTGGTATCAGAGCAGGTTTTCTTGAGTGTGTAAATAGATCGCCGACTGTGAGGCAGTTTGCACCAGGACCGTGGTTAGGGTTTCAACGTGCATCGCGAAAACGCCTCCACGAAGAGAACGTGGCGGAAGAGCTGGTGCTGTGACACCTGAGGTTAGAGAGCTGCAGAGACAAGTGCGAGCATTGCAAGAAGAGATTCGCAGAGGAATGAATCTTAATGTTAGAGACGAAAGCGAGGATGAAGCCGAAGAAGAATATCAAGAAGGAGAAGTTAAAATTGTGAACCAAGAGGAAGAAAGACTTTTTCGGGCGATTTCCAAGATTGGGAAAAAACCTAAGATTGAGGTTCCTACATTTTCTAGAAATCTTAACCCGGAGGAATTGATCGACTGGATCAATGAATGTGAAGAATATTTTGAGTATGAAGATGTTGAGGATCCTGATAGGGTCAAATTTGTGAAGGCCAGACTGAAACGTCATGCGAAGATATGGTGGCAAGAGATTTAGTTGGAGCAAAATAGAAGGGGAAAGGAGAAAATCACGAGATGGGATCGGATGGTGGATAAATTGAAGTGACAGTTCATTCCTGTTGATTATGAGCTTGACCTACTGAAGAAAATGCAGAGTTTGAAGCAAGCAGGAAGATCTGTTCAGGAGTATACAGAAGAGTTCTATCGACTTCTCATCAGAACAGGCCATGCAAAAGCTGATAAGGAGAAAGTTGCTTGATACCTTAATGGGTTAAGGCCAAACATTCAGGAGGAGCTGAATCTGGTTAGAATGAATAGTATTGAAGAGGTATACCAGTTTGCCCTAAAAGTTGAGGAAAAGCTAAACAAGAAGTTTGAGAGCAGACAAAACGGAAGAGGTCGCGGTGGACGATCTGGTGGACGGTCATATGGTGGCCGAAATGAAGATCCGAAAAAGAAGGATGAGGCCAGTAGCAGCCAGAATCAGAGAGGAAAAAATTCCAATCGCTTCCAAGATTAGAATAATAGAGATCAAAGAGGAAGGGGAAGAGGACAAGGATCTGGAAGAGGTGGCTTCCATGGAACATGTTTTCACTGTGGAGAAGAAGGTCATAGGGCATTTGAATGTCCTCAGCGCCAAGGCAAAATAGATAGGAGAAATGAAGGCTAAGCCAGAGTTGCACATGTAGATGAAGATGCCAGATCATCAAATTCTGAAGATGCTGAAAAAGGAGAAACGTTGATTAGCAGAAGAGTCTTATTGAGTGGTGAGAATGAACTTGAGCAAAGGAGGAGCTTGTTTCGCACCAGGTGCAAGTGTGAAGGTAAATATTGTGATGTGATTATCGATAGTGGAAGCACTGACAATTTGGTGTCAGAAGAGATGGTGACAAAGTTGAAGCTCAAGAGATAGAAACACCCACATCCATATCGGATTGCTTGGGTACAGGATGACCACAAGGTCATGGTCAATGAACAATACATGGTGAAGTTCAAGATTGGTGGATACCAAGATGAGGTACTGTGTGATATCATATCTATGGATGCATGTCATATGTTGTTGGGTAGACCATGGCAGTTTGACAGATGTGCTGTACATGATGGTCGTATGAATACCTATTCCCTGACAAAGGATGGAGTGCGACATAAGCTAAAACCATTGAAGGAGACTAAAGAAAAGGTATGTGGTAATGCAAGGATAAATTTTGTTAATGGAAGAAATTTCCTAGATGGTATGAGGCATGAGCATGTATGTTTTGCTTTAATTCTAAAAGCTGGTAAAAAGGAAGTAAAAGATGTTCCTGTAGAAGTTGCAGATTTGTTGAATGAGTTTCAGGATATTGTATCCGATAATGTGCCTGATGGATTACCATCAGTCAGGAAGCTCAGTCATCAGATGGACTTGATCCCAAGAGCAATTTTGCCGAATAAGGCAGCACACAGAATGACACCTGCAGAAAGTGAGGAGTTGAACAGACAAGTACATGAACTGTTACAGAAGGGGTTGATTCAAGAGAGTCTGAGTCCTTGTGCTGTACTAGCGGTATTAGCACCAAAGAAGAATGAAGAGTGGAGGATGTGTAAAGATTCTAAGTTAATAAACAAGATCACAATCAAGTACAGGTTTCCATTGCCATGAATGGATGATATCATGGACTGTTTGAGTGGAGCTGTGTATTTTTCAAAGATAGATCTGAAAAGTGGATATCATCAGATTCGGATCAGAGAAGGAGATGAATGGAAGACTACCTTCAAGATAAAGGAAGGACTGTATGAGTGGTTAGTCATGCCTTTTGGGCTAACCAATGCACCGAGCACTTTCATGCGGCTCATGAATGAGGTTCTGAAAGAATTTCTGGGTAAGTTTTTCATTGTTTACCTAGATGATATTTTGATCTTTAGTAAGACATTGGAGGAGCATATGATGCATATTCGTATGGTATTTGAGAAGCTAAGAGAAGAGAAATTGTTGATTAATTTGAAGAAGTGCAGTTTTGTGAAGAAAGAGTTAGTGTATTTGAGATTTGTAGTTTCAGCAGAAGGTCTAAAAATGGACCCATAAAAGGTACAGGCTATCCTTGAATGGCCTACTCTAAGGAGTGCTATTGAGGTAAGATCTTTTCATAGTTTGGCTAGTTTTTATAGAAAGTTTATCAAAAAATTTAGCAGTATTTGTGGTCCCTTGACTGAAACAATGAGAAGGGATATAAAAGAGTTTAAGTGGACTAATGTGGCAGAAAAGAATTTTCAATTGTTGAAACAAAAAGTTACAGAACAACCTATTTTAGCACTTCTAGATTTTAATAAGTTGTTTCAAGTAGATTGTGATGCTAGTGGCACTGCAATAGGAGCTGTTATGAGCCAAGAAGATAAATCTATTGCTTATTTCAGTGAGAAGTTAAATGATGCCAAGAGGAAATATTCTGTTTATGATCAGGAATTTTATGTTATAGTTCAACCATTAAAGAAGTGGAGACATTATCTACTTTCTAAGGAGTTTTTTTTGTATACTGATCATCAAGCTTTGCAATATTTGAATAGTCAGTGAAAGTTGAATCAGAGGCATTTGAAATAGGTTGATTTTTTGGAGAGTTATACATTTGTTTTGAAACACAGGAGTGGAAAGTCTAATAGGGTTGCAGATGCTCTTAGCAGAAGGAAACTATTGCTGACAGAAATGCAGATTGAAGTGGTTGGGTTCAAGGAACTCAAGAATTTGTATCCAGAGGATCCTGATTTTGGTGAAGCTTGGAAAGCTTGTACAGAACCTGTTACTCTAGACAGGACGAAATGGTTGGATTTCATCATCCAGGATGATATGCTATTCAGAGGAAGTCAGTTGTGCATTCCACGAAGTTCTATGAGGGAGAATCTCATCAAGGAGAAGCATAGTAGAGGATTGGCTGGACATTTTGGTCGTGATAAAACCCTTGGTTTGGTTAGTGAGAATTATTATTGGCCACAGTTGCAGCAAGATGTGAAGAAGTTTGTACAGAGTTGTAGAGTATGTCAGATGGTGAAAGGAGTGAAGTAGAATACAGGATTGTATCAGCCATTACCCGTACCAAAGAAGCCTTGGGAGGATATCAGCATGGACTTTGTTCTTGGTTTACCGAGGACTCAGCGGGGACATGATTCAATTTTTGTAGTGGTTGACAGATTTTCAAAGATGGCACATTTCATTCCCTGCAAGAAGACTAATGATGATGTTCATGTAGCAGAATTGTTTTTCAGAGAAGTAGTGAGACTTCATGGTTTGCCAAAGACCATAGTTTCAGATCGGGACACTAAGT
Source organism: Chamaecyparis obtusa (assembly GCA_027943335.1). Classification (NCBI taxonomy): domain Eukaryota; kingdom Viridiplantae; phylum Streptophyta; class Pinopsida; order Cupressales; family Cupressaceae; genus Chamaecyparis; species Chamaecyparis obtusa. The sequence continues at coordinate 350,867 of BSBK01001661.1, read as the reverse complement.
TTGTTGGATATTTTTGGCGTACGTTGTGGAAGAAGTTGAAGACAGATTTGAAGTTCAGTTCATCACATCATCCACAGACTGATGGACACACATAGGTGGTGAATAGGAGTTTGAGAAATTTGCTGAGATGTTTGGTTTGAGATAAGCCAACAGGATGGGATTTGATTTTACCACAGGCGGAATTTCATTCAATAATTTTGTCAAGAAGACCACGTGTAAATCACCATTCCAGATTGTATATGGAAGTAGTCCAAGAAATGCATCTGAATTAAGGAAGATAGATAAAGGAGAAATAAGTAGTGCTGAAGCTGAGGATTTTGCAGAACACTTGAAGAACATCCATGGGGAGGTGAGGAAGTATATTACCAAGATGAACGCACAGTATAAAGCTAAGGCAGATGAGAAAAGGAGGTATAAGGAATTTCAAGTTGGTGATGAAGTCATGGTTCATTTGCGGAAGGAGCGGTTTTCAGTTGGTACATATAACAAGTTGAAAATGAAGAAGTTTGGACCATGTAGGATACTGAAAAAACATGATTCAGGAAATGCATATGAGGTAGAATTGCCTACTGAGCTAAATATTTCACTACTGTTTAACATTTCAGATCTGATAGAGTATCATGAAGGAGGTGTTGAAGATGAGATCACAGCAGCACAGTGGAGTATTCCAGCAACTAGTTCAGACACTAAGGAGATCGAAGATATACTGGACAGTTGTGTTGGTAGAAGCACAATGAACAGGACATATAAAGAATATTTGGTCAAGTGGAAAGGATGACCTATTGAAGATTCATCATGGCTGACAAAGGAGGAGGTTAGCCATCTTGGTTTTCCTTTGCACACCTGAGTCGTGACAGGGTCACTTCTCAAATTACCCCGGTTGTCTGATGCAGGAGCATCCTGGGTGTAAGAGCAATCTTGCATCACCCAAAAATATTTCTATTTTTATTCTCAATAAGGGCTATTTGTGCAGAGCTACTATTTATGGAAAGTTACTATTTTTGGTCATTTTCGTATGTGCTCAGAATGATCTAATTTGTTTCTTAGAGGTTCATTTTGGTCATACAAGTCTGTCAGTAAAGTTTCATTGCCAGATCAAGTGTATATTGGAAGATATTGAAGATTTTCGGTATTGGTAGTAGGGTACAGAAACTTTGAACTCAGTTTTGAAGGCTTTAGAGGCCCCGAATGAGGTCAAAAAATTTTGTGACGGGCACTTGCATGAGTCAAACCTGTAGTGTGCTTCATGGCGTTTCCGAAATGGGGTTATAATAGCCGATCGGGTCAATTGGTGATGACTTATGGTCTTCGGAAGTTGGGCCACCTAAAATGGCAGAAAATAATTTTCTTCAAAATTTCTGTTTGGGTTTCAAAGGTTATCTTGAGCCGACTATGATGTAATGAAATATAAAATAAAATAATTCTAAGTTTGGTTGGCCTTATTGGCTAAAATTCTGGAACCTTCCTAGGTGGTGGGGAATTGCCTATATAAGGAAGGCTGTATTATTGTCTTAGGTAGTTCAGAATAGTTCTGGGTAGTAGATCTGGGTAATAGTTTGAGGCTTTGTCTTACAGAATATTGTAAGGGAATGCCCATGGGGCTTTGCATGTTGTAATTCTAAAAATTTGTAATTCCACATTTGTGGAGATAATAAGAAGCCAATTTTCTGTTCTTGCATATTATTGTTGTTGTTTCTCTATGTTTGTTATGTGTTTGTGGTATTAAGGGGAGCACCCTTCATCAAGTGGTATCAGAGCAGGTTTTCTTGAGTGTGTAAATAGATCACTGACTGTGAAGTAGTTTGCACCAAGACCGTGGTTAGGGTTTCAGCGCGCATCGCGAAAATGCCTCCACGAAGAGAACGTGGCGGAAGAGCTGGTGCTGTGACACCTGAGGTTAGAGAGCTGTAGAAACAAGTGCGAGCATTGCAAGAAAAGATTCACAGAGGAATGAATCTTAATGTCAGAGATAAAAGCAAGGATGCAGCCGAAGAAGAATATCAAGAAGGAGAAGTTGAAATTGTGAACCAGGAGGAAGAAAGACTTTTTCGGGTGATTTTCAAGATTGGGAAAAGACCTAAGATTGAGGTTCCTACATTTTCTAGAAATCTTAACTCAGAGGAATTGATCGACTCGATCAATGAATGTGAAGAATATTTTGAGTATGAAGATGTCGATGATCCTGATAGGGTCAAATTTGCGAAGGCCGAACTAAAACGGCATGCGAAGATATGGTGGCAAGAGATTCAGTTAGAGCGAAATAGAAGGGGAAAGGAGAAAATCATGAGATGGGATCGGATGGTGGATAAATTGAAGTGACAGTTCATTCCTATTGATTATGAGCTTGACCTACTGAAGAAAATGCAGAGTTTGAAGCAAGCAGGAAGATCTGTTCAGGAGTATACAGAAGAGTTCTATCGACTTCTCATCAGAACAGGTCATGCAGAAGCTGATAAGGAGAAAGTTGCCCGATACCTTAATGGGTTAAGGGCAAGCATTCAGGAGGAGCTAAATCTGGTTCGAATGAATAGTATTGAAGAGGTATACCAGTTTTCCCTAAAAGTAGAGGAAAAGCTAAACAAGAACTTTGAGAGCAGACAAAACGGAAGAGGTCACGGTGGACAATCTGGTGGACGGTCATATGGTGGCCGAAATGAAGATCGGAAAAAGAAGGATGAGGCCAGTAGCAGTCAGAATCAGAAAGGAAACAATTCCAATCGCTTCCAGGATCAGAATAATAGAGATCAAAGAGGAAGGGGAAGAGGACAAGGATCTGGAAGAGGTGGCTTCCGTGGAACATGTTTTCACTGTGGAGAAGAAGGTCATAGGGCATTTGAATTTCCTCAGCGCCAAGGTAGAACAGACAGGAGAAATGAAGGCCAGGCCAGAGTTGCACATGTAGATGAAGATGCCAGATCATCAAATTCTGAAGATGCTGAAAGAGGAGAAATGTTGATTAGCAGAAGAGTCCTGTTGAGTGGTGAGAATGAACCTGAGAAAAGGAGGAGCTTGTTTTGCACCAGGTACAAGTATGAAGGTAATTGTTGTGATGTGATTATCGATAGTGGAAGCACTGACAATTTGGTGTCAGAAGAGATGGTGACAAAGTTGAAGCTCAAGAGACAAAAACACCCACATCCATATCGGATTGCCTGGGTACAGGATGACCACAAGGTCATGGTCAATGAACAATGTCTGGTGAAGTTCAAGATTGGCGGATACCAAGATGAGGTACTATGTGATATCATATCTATGGATGCATGTCATATGTTGTTGGGTAGACCATGGCAGTTTGATAGATGTGTTGTACATGATGGTCGTGCGAATACCTATTCCCTGACAAAGGATGGAGTGTGACATAAGCTAAAACTATTGAAGGAGACTGAAGAAAAGGTATGTGGTAATGCAAGAATAACTTTTGTTGATGGAAGAAATTTTCTAGATGGTATGAGGCATGAGCATGTATGTTTTTCTTTAATTCCAAAAGCTGGTAAAGAGGAAGTAGAAGATGTTCATGTAGAAGTTGCAGATTTGTTGAATGAGTTTCAGAATATTGTATCTGATAACATGCCTGATGGATTACCACCAATCAAGAAGATCAGTCATCAGATGGACTTGATCCCAGGAGTGAGTTTGCCGAATAAGGCAGCACATAGAATGACACCTGCAGAAAGTGAGGAGTTGAACAGACAAGTACATGAACTGTTACAGAAGGGGTTGATTCGAGAGAGTCTGAGTCCCTGTGCTGTACCAGTGATATTATCACCAAAGAAGAATGGAGAGTGGAGGATGTGTACATATTCTAGGGCAATAAACAAGATCACAATCAACTATAGGTTTCCATTGCCACGAATGGATGATATTATGGACTGTTTGAGTGGAGCTGTGTATTTTTCAAAGATAGATCTGAAAAGTGGATATCATTAGATTCGGATCAGAGAAGGAGATGAATGGAAGACTGCCTTCAAGATAAAGGAAGGACTGTATGAGTGGTTAGTCATGCCTTTTGGGCTAACCAATGCACCGAGCACTTTCATGCAGCTCATGAATGAGGTTCTGAAAGAATTTCTGGGTAAGTTTTTCATTGTTTACCTAGATGATATTTTGATCTTTAGTAAGACATTGAAGGAGCATATGATGCATATTCGTATGGTATTTGAGAAGCTGAGAGAAGAGAAATTGTTGATTAATTTGAAGAAGTGCAGTTTTGTGAAGAAAGAGTTAGTGTATTTGAGATTTGTAGTTTCAGCAGAAGGTCTAAAAATGGACCCAGAAAAGGTACAGGCTATCCTTGAATGACCTACTCCAAGGAGTGCTACTGAGGTAAGATCTTTTCATGGTTTAGCTAACTTTTACAGAAAGTTTATCAAAAAATTTAGCAGTATTTGTGGTCCCTTGACTGAAACAATGAGAGGGGATAGAAAAGAGTTTAAGTGGACTAATGGGGCAGAAAAGAGTTTTCAATTGTTGAAACAAAAAGTTACAGAACAACCTGTTTTAGCACTTTCAGATTTTAATAAGGTGTTTCAAGTAGATTGTGATGCTAGTGGCACTGCAATAGGAGCTGTTATGAGCCAAGAAGGTAAACCTGTTGCTTATTTCAGTGAGAAGTTAAATGATGCCAAGAGGAAATATTCGGTTTATGATCAGGAATTTTATGCTATAGTTCAGGCATTAAAGAAGTGGAGACATTATCTACTTCCTAAGGAGTTTGTTTTGTATACTGATCATCAAGCTTTGCAATATTTGAATAGTCAAGGAAAGTTGAATCAGAGGCATTTGAAATGGGTTGAGTTTTTGCAGAGTTATACATTTATTTTGAAACATAGGAGTGGAAAGTCTAATAGGGTTGCAGATGCTATTAGCAGAAGGCAACTATTGTTGACAGAAATGCAGATTGAAGTGGTTGGGTTCAAGGAACTCAAGAATTTTTATCCAGAAGATCCTGATTTTGGTGAAGCTTGGAAAGCTTGTACAGAACCTATTACTCTAGACAGGACGAAATAGTTGGATTTCATCATCTAGGATGATATGCTATTCAGAGGGAGTCATTTGTGCATTCCACGAAGTTCTATGAGGAAGAATCTCATCAAGGAGAAGCATAGTGGAGGATTGGCTGGACATTTTGGTTGTGATAAAACCTTTGGTTTGGTTAGTGAGAATTATTATTGGCCACAGTTGCAGCAAGATGTGAAGAAGTTTGTACAGAGTTGCAGAGTATGTCAGATGGCGAAAGGAGTGAAGCAGAATACAGGATTGTATCAGCCATTACCCGTACCAGAGAAGCCTTGGGAGGATATCAGCATGGACTTTGTTCTTAGTTTACCGAGGACTCAGCGGGGACATAATTCAATTTTTGTAGTAGTTGACAGATTTTCAAAGATGGCACATTTCATTCCCTGCAAGAACACTAATGATGTTGTTCATGTAGCAGAATTGTTTTTCAGAGAAGTAGTGAGACTTCATGGTTTGCCAAAGACCATAGTTACAGATCGGGACACTAAGTTTGTTGGATATTTTTGGCGTACGTTATGGAAGAAGTTGAAGATAGATTTGAAGTTCAGTTCATCACATCATCCACAGACTGATGGACAGACAGAGGTGGTGAATAGGAGTTTGGAAAATTTGCTGAGATGTTTGGTTGGAGATAAGCCAACAGGATGGGATTTGATTTTACCACAGGCGGAATTTGCATACAATAATTCTATCAACAGGAGCACTGGTAAATTACCATTCCAGATTGTATATGGAAGTAGTCCAAGAAATGCATCTGAATTGAGGAAGATAGATAATGGAGAAATAAGTAGTGCTGAAGCTGAGGATTTTGCAGAACACTTGAAGAACATCCATGGGGAGGTGAGGAAGCATATTACCAAGATGAACGCACAGTATAAGGCTAAGGCAGATGAGAAAAGGAGGTATAAGGAATTTTAGGTTGGTGATGAAGTCATGGTTCATTTGTGGAAGGAGCGGTTTCTAGTTGGTACATATAACAAGCTGAAAATTAAGAAGTTTGGACCATGTAGGATACTGAAGAAACATGATTCAGGAAACGCATATGAGGTAGAATTGCCTACTGAGCTAAATATTTCACCAGTGTTTAACATTTCAAATCTGACAGAGTATCATGAAGGAGGTGTTGAAGATGAGATCATAGCAGCACAGTGGAGTATTCCAGCAACTAGTTCAGACACTAAGGAGATCGAAGATATACTGGACAGTCATGTTGGCAGAAGCACAAGGAATAGGACATATGAAGAATATCTGGTCAAGTGGAAAGGATGACCTGTTGAAGATTCATCATGGCTGAAAAAGGAGGAGGTTAGCCGTCTTGGTTTTCCTCTGCACACCTAAGTCGTGACAGGGTCACTTCTCAAATTACCCCGGGTGTTTGATGCAGGAGAATCCTGGGTGTAAGAGCAATCTTGCATCACCCAAAAATATTTCTATTTTTATTTTCAATAAGGGTTTTTTGTGCAGAGCTGCTATTTATGGAAAGTTACTATTTTTGGTCATTTTCGTATGTGCTCAGAATGATTTGATTTCTTTCTTAGAGGTTCATTTTGGTCATACAAGTCTACTAGTAAAGTTTCATTGCCAGATCAAGTGTATATTGGAAGATATTGAAGATTTTCAGTATTGGCTGTAGGGTACAGAAACTTTGAACTCAGTTTTGAAGGCTTTAGAGGCCCCAAATGAGGTTGAAAATTTGGGTGACGGGCACTTGCGTGGGTCAAGCCTGTTGGGCGCTTCGTGGCATTTTTGAAATGGAGTTATAATAGCCGATCGGGTCAACTGGTGATGACTTATGGTCTTCGGAAGTTGGGCCACCTGAAATGCCGAAAAATAATTTTCTTCAAAATTTTTGTTTGGGTTTCAAAGGTTATTTTGAGCTGACTATGATGTAATGAAATATAAAATAAAATAATTTTAAGTTTGGTCGGCCTTATTGGCTAAAATTCTAGAACCTTCCCAGGCGGTGGGGAATTGCCTATATAAGGAAGGCTGTATTATTGTCTTAGGTAGTTCAGAATAGTTCTGGGTAGTAGATCTAGGTAATAGTTCAAGGCTTTGTCCTATAGAATATTGTAAGGGAATGCCCATGGGGCTTTGCATGTTGTAATTCTAAAAATTTGTAATTCCACATTTGTGGAGATAATAAGAAGCCAATTTTTTGTTCTTGCATATTATTGTTGTTGTTTGTCTATGTCTGTTATGTGTTTGTGGTATTAAGGGGAGCACCTTTCATCAGTTACGAACACAACAACCAAGACAACCGAGAGGAAAAATGAAAAAAGGTATGTTACATAGCCAAAGATAATGAAATTGAATTTGATTCTAATGATGATATAGAAGTTGTATTTGTTGCTATGAAAGATGACTCGGAAGAGGAAGAGAAACATGAAGAGACAGCCTTGATCTCTAAAGTAAGCAGAAATGATACATGGATCATAGATAGCGGCTGCACACATCATATGACCGGTGATGTAGAGAAGTTTGATAATCTTGTTGAATATAATGGAGGATCTGTGAGAATGGGAAATGATGCACCTTGTATGTTAAGAGGTAAAGGATCACTGATGATCAATGACAGATTACAATGTGAAAATGCATATTGGGTAGATGGACTGAACTATAATCTGATAAGTGTGGCTCAGTTGAACAATTCAGGCCACCAACTGGCTTTTGAGAGCAAAAAGGTGAAGATTTATAATGATGGAGGAAGACTTGTCAGAATTCATACACAATCCAAAGGTAATCTATTTTATCTTGATATGGATCAGTCTTCTTGTTTGCTAATTAAGGATGAAGATGCTTGGTTGTGGCACCGAAGGTTATGCCATGTGAACTTTGACAACATGATCAAGATTAGTAGAAAAAAAAGAGTTACAGGACTGCATAACTTAACAAAACCTGATCATGCTATGTGCCATGAATGTCAGAGAGGTAAGATGACTAAATCTAATTTTAAAAGTAAAGACTACTCAACAAAGAAGATACTTGAGTTGGTTCATACCAACCTATGTGGTCCTATGAGAACTCAGAGCTATTCTGGTGATAAATATTTTATTCTTTTTGTTGATGATTATACCAAACTGATGACTGTTATGTTCTTGAAAGAAAAATTTGAAGCTTTCAAAATGTTTAAATGGTATAAAGCTAAGGTAGAGAAAGAAATCAGAAAAGAAATAAAATGTTTAAGATCTAATAGAGGAGGCGAATTCATCTCTATTTAATTTACTAACTTTTGCAATGAGCATGGAATTAGGAGGCAGGTATCTGCACCGAGGACACCTCAGCCAAATGGCATTGCTAAAAGAAGGAATAGGTCTATAATTGACTGTGATAGAACACTGATGATACAGAAGAATGTTGCTCAGACATATTGGAGGGAAGCTATCATCATAGTTGTATATGTTCTGAACCGAGTACAACTGAAGAAGGACTCTAACCGAACACCTTATGAACTATAGTTTGGACACAAACCTACTGTAAGTTATTTCAAAATTTTTAGAAGTAAATGCTTTATCTTGAAAGATGAAAGAAATGGAAAATTTGATTATAAATGAGATGAAGGGATATTTCTAGGATATTCCACTACAAGTAAAGCATACAAATGTTTGAATAAGGCTACAAATAAGATTGTTGAAAGTACTAATGTTCATGTTGATGAATTTGATGATAAGTACACTGAGGAAAGTACAAAGGAATTGAAAGAGTATGGTAGATTCACTTACATTGAATATCTAGAGTATCTACCGACACTGCAGACAGTGTCAACCGGTCAAGAGGGAATCAATGTAGTACAACAGGCACCACAAACTGATGAACATGAAGAAGTTACCGAGCAAGAAATTGACCCTGAGCAAAATAGAACAAGAAAGAAGAAATCAAGTCTTGGCTAGTTTTGTCAGAACACATCATCTTGAAACACAAATCATTGGAGACAGACACGTTGGAATGCAAACCAGAAGAAAAACAAGACAAGGTACATGTTTAATTTGTGAATTTGAACCTAAAACTGTGAAAGTTGCATTAGAGAATGAAGAATGGGTTAATGCAATGAAGGAGGAAATATAACACATTGAAAAGAACAAAACCTAGTCCTTGGTACCCTGACCAAAAGATAAGAATGTTATCGATACTAAGTGGATATACAGGAATAAATTGAATGAAAATGGTGAAGTCACAAGAAATAAAGCTAGATTAGTATGCAAGGGATATGCACAGGAAGAAGGCATTGACTATGGTGAGACATTTGCACCTATTGCTAGATTAGAAGGAGTTAGACTACTACTTGCATATGCTACACATAAGAAATTCAAAGTCTATCAAATGGATGTGAAGTCAGCATGTTTGAATGGTATACTTGAAGAAGAAGTCTACATTGAACAACCTGAAGGATTTGTTGATCCCAACAACAAAGACATGGTATGTAGATTACATAATGCTTTATATGGACTAAAGCAAGCACCAAAAGCATGGTATGAAAGACTGCATACTTATTAAGTATTGGATTTGTTAGAACAAGTGAAAATAGCAATCTGTATGTGAAAGGTGATACTAATGACACTATTATCATTGCTGAAATATTTGTTGATGACATTATCTTTGGAGGCTCAGATCTTGTCTGCAAGGCATTTGCTGGTGAAATGCAAAAGGAATTTGAAATGTCAATGTTCAAAGAGATTAAGTTCTTTCTTGGACTACAAGTGATTCAGCAGAGTGATAGAATATTCATCACACAATCTAAATACATAAAGGAAGTACTTAAGCCATTTGGCATGGAAGATGCTAAACCTATAGGAACATCGATGGCTACTGGATGCAAATTGACAAAGGAGGATGAAACTACCAAGGTAAACCAGACACTTTACCGATCCATGATTGGTAAGTTAATGTACATATTTCATAATAGGCCAGATATAGCACATGTTGTAGGAATTGTTGCAAGATTTTCTGCTAATCCTAGAGAATCACACATGATAGCTACAAAAAGGATCTTAAGATACTTGAAGAAAATAGAGAATTATGGATTATGGTATCCTAAGGAAGGAATGTTTGAATTGAAAGTTTACACCGATGCTGGTTGGGCTGGAAATGTGGATGATAGAAAAAGCACCACCGGAGGAGCATTTTTCTTTGGTGAAAGACTTGTGACCTGGACAAGTAAAAAGCAGGCTTGTATTTCTCAGTCTACAGCTGAAGCAGAGTATGTTGCTACTGCTACTAACTATTCAAACATTTCATATATCAAACAAGTGTTGGAAGGAATGAATGAGGTAATCACTGACCCAGTGATTATATATAGTGACAACACTAGTGCAATTAATATTTCAAAGAATCATGTGATGCACTCTAAGACAAAGCATATATCTATTAAGTATCATTACTTCAGAGAAAAAGTGCAAGAGAAGCAAGTTAAGTTAGAATTTGTTACATCCAAAGAACAACTTGCAAATATTTTTACAAAACCCCTACCGAAGGACACATTTGAATACTTGAGGACTAGACTTGGGGTCATTCCCCTGTCTATTGGTCACTAAGGTGATCTAGATGTTGCATCAACCTACTTCTATCAGAAGATCATTCATGTTGATGCAGCATAGCTCACACTTTGAATCTTGTTCAAGGTTGTGATTAAGTTTGATAACTTGAACCGATGAGATATCAGTATACAAAGGAAGTATTGAACACCACAAAGAGTTACTTGGCTATTAGAGAGATGATTGTTTATTTGTTTCTTTGGCATTGTTGTCAAAGGGAGAGATAAACAATAAGAAATGAAAATGGAGAGATAAACAAAAAAAAACAAGCACCGACGACAATTATCTAAGGGAGAGACAATCTGAATGAGACAGAGTACTGAAGATCAGTTACAGAGAACAGAAGCAGGAATAGGAGAACTGAATTGAAAAGATCACAACTATAGAAAGGTAAAGTTGTATTACTTAATGTTGGTTCAGTAACATAGTGATTAAACATATTAAGTCTATTCGACTTACAGAATTTGTTCATAAAGTTGTAGAATGTATGTTTGGTATGTGTATGGTACATTTCATATTACTTGAGTTGCAATCAATGCAAAAGGGAGAGATTGTTGGACTACAACTGATTTAGAATTTGATTGAAGGATCTGTGATTGCAAGATCACTATGAAGTTGCTAATTAGATATGTAATATGATTAAATCAATATTATATTGTCATTGATGTCAACTAGTTTGACAGCACTTATCTTGTAAGTTACTACACCAAGACATCTGAAGAAAAGTGGAAAAGAGATGAAGAATAGAGAAATCTACATGAGGAAAGATGTACATGATAGATGAGGATAAGGAATACATTGAGTAACTTATTAATGAGTCTATGACTTGATGATATTGACTTTATTATGTTGCATTCATCTATAATGAAGTATAGAGCTGAAAGACACAAAGTAGTGCCATCAGTAAATGAAGCATTGTTAGTATATACCGATGGAGTGTAGTGTATACTGACTGCTGTATTAACTAAGCAGTGTTCACCGATGCATTCTTTGTTAACCAAGTGGAATAGAATGAATTAAATGATTAGTTTAAGCTGATAGGAATGATGAGCTGGCAAGAGTATAATATCGAGGTAATAGATAATGTTTGTTATGCAGATCAATGGCTAACAAAATTCAAAGAAGATCTAATGGAGAAGATTGAAACATGTTATTGACACAAGTACCGAGAATTTTTTAAGTGGCAAAATCTATGAATGTGATTAAGCGACAAAATTTGATGGTGGAGAAGAAAATGATTTACTCGTCTATATAAGAGAACAAAATTTCTTTAGTTAGATGCCGAGGAGAAGAAGAAGCTACAAGAATTTCACATGAACAAGCCTTCATGAATTTTGATCATACTGGTTAGTGAGAATCGAGCTGCAGAACTATTACCGAGCTACAAAGAGCTATTACTAACAAACAGTAAGTTGATACAATATTGAAACTGAAGTGAAATATTGATCAGAAGGATTTGTATGGACTAAATATTGATCTGTAATCTGCAATTGAAGTTGTATTAAGGTAGGTCATTTTACTATTACATATTTAACCATTGTATACAGTCTAAATCTCTTAACTAAGTGGATTCTGAAAGTCTTATGATGTATCATTCATAGAATGAACATTGTTATCCTGTCAACCCATAGTGAATGTTGGTTGGATGATAAATTCAAGTCTAAAATCCTCTAACAAGGTCACACCTAACAGTGTGTTTGTAACCTTTAACAGGGTTGGGTCTTAACCGACCTCACTTCAAAAGAGTGAACAATTTTGGGTTGCCGGTCCCAGGTGGTTTTTCCTTTTATAGGGTTTCCATGTTAAATCTTCTGTGTTATGTGTTCATTGTGATATTTGTTTGTTATCATACTTTGCATGTTACATGGTAGATTTGATCGGTAAACAGTTTAAGTATTAGACTGGTAATTGGTAAAAAGCACAGACAATGAGAGTTATTATTGCTTACCAACGAGCAGGGAGGAAGAAATTGTTTTGAATTATACATTTTCTATTGGGACACTGGATAACTGATTCACCCCCCTCTCAATTATTCTAACAATTTTTTTTGCTTTTAATCTCTCCTTTTCAATTTATCTCTTCCTTTTTCATTTCATATTGTTTATCTCTCCCTTTGACAACAATGCCATAGAAACAAATAAACAATCAGCTTTGTAATAGCCAAGTAACTCTCTATGGTGTTCAGTACATCCTCTATATCTCTATATATTGATATCTCATCGGTTCAAGTTCTCAACTTTAATCACAACCTTGAACAAGGTTCAAAGTGTGAGCTATGCTACATCAACATGAATGATCTTCTGATAAAAGTAGGCTGATGCAACAACCAGATCACCTTAGTGATCAATAGATAGGGGACGGACCCCAAGTCTAGTCCTCAAGTATTCAAATGTGTCCTTCGGTAGGGGTTTTGTAAAAATATTTGCAAGTTGTTCTTTGGGTGTAACAAATTCTAACTTAACTTGCTTCTCTTACACTTGTTCTCTTAAGTAATGATACTTAATAGATATATGCTTTCTCTTAGAGTGCATCATAGGATTCTTTGAAATATTAATAGCACTAGTGTTGTCACAGTATATAACCATCAGGTCAGTGATTACCTCATTCATTCCTTCCAACACTTGTTTGATATATGCACTGTTTGAATAGTTAGTAGCAGTAGCAACATACTCTGCTTTAGCTGTAGACTGAGAAATACAAGCCTTTTTTTTACTTGTCCAGTTCACAAGTCTTTCACCAAAGAAAAATGCTCCTCCGATGGTGCTTTTTCTATCATCCACATTTCCAGCCCAATCAGCATCGGTGTAAACTTTCAGTTCAAACATTCCTTCTTCAGGATACCATAATCCATAATTCTCTATTTTCTTCAAGTATCTTAAGATCCTTTTTGTAGCTATCATGTGTGATTCTCTAGGATTAGTAGAAAATCTTGCAACAAATCCTACAGCATGTGCTATATTTGGCCTACTGTGAACTACGTACATTAACTTACCAATCATGGATCGATAAAGTGTCTGGTTTACCTTAGTAGTTTCATCCTCCTTTTTCAATTTTCATCCAGTAGCCATTGGTGTTCCTACAAGTTTAGCATCTTCCATGCCAAATGTCTTTAGTACTTCCTTTATGTATTTAGATTATCTGATGAATATCCCATCACTCTGTTGAATCACTTGTAGTCTAAGAAAGAACTTAATCTCTCCAAACATTGGCATTTCAAATTCCTTTCACATTTCATCAGAAAATGCCTTGCAGATAAGATCTAAGCCTCCAAAGATAATGTCATCAACAAATATTTCAGCAATGATAATAGTGTCATCAGTATCACCTTTCACATACAGAGTGTTTTTTTCACTTGTTCTAACAAATCCAATACTTAATAAGTAAGTATGCAGTCTTTCATACCATGCTCTTGGGGCTTGCTTCAATCCATATAAGGCTTTATGTAATCTACATACCATGTCTTTGTTGTCAGGATCAACAAATCCTTCAGGTTGTTCAATGTAGACTTCTTCTTCAAGTATACCATTCAAAAATGCTGACTTCACATCCATTTGATAGACTTTGAATTTCTTATGTGTAGCATATGCAAGTAGCATTCTAACTCCTTCTAATCTAACAATAGGTGAAAATGTCTCACCATATTCAATGCCTTCTTCCTGTGCATATCCCTTGCATATTAATCTAGCTTTATTTCTTGTAACTTCACCATTTTCATTCAATTTATTCCTGTATATCCACTTGGTACCGATAACATTCTTATCTTTTGGTCGGGGTACTAAGGACCAGGTTTTGTTCTTTTTGATTTGTTATATTTCCTCCTTCATTGCATTAACCCATTCTTCATTCTCTAATGCAACTTTCATAGTTTTAGGTTCAAATTCACAAATTAAACATGTACCTTGTCTTGTTTTGCTTCTGGTTTGCATTCCAGCATGTCTATCTCCAATGATTTGTATTTCAGGATGATGTCTTCTGACAAAACTAGCCAAGACTTGATTTCTTCTTTCTTGTTCATCCTACTCAGGGTCAATTTCTTGCTCGGTAGCTTCTTCATCTTCATCAATTTGTGGTGCCTAATGTACTGCATTGATTCCCTTCTGAATGGTTGACACTGTCTGCGGTGTCGGTAAATACTCTAGATATTCAATGCAAGTGAATCTACCATAGTCTTTAGGTTCCTTTGTACTTTCCTCAATGTACTTATCATCAAATTCATCAACATGAACATTAGTACTTTCAACAATCTTATTTTTAGCCTTATTCAAACATTTGTATGCTTTACTTGTAGTGGAATATCCCAAAAATATTCCTTCATCTCCTTTAGAATCAAATTTTCCATTTCTTTCATCTTTTAAGATAAAGCATTTACTTCTAAAAATTCTGAAATAACTTACAGTACGTTTGTGTCCGAACCATAGTTTATAAGGTGTTCGGTTAGATTCCTTCTTCAGTTGTACTCGATTAAGAACATATACAGTTATGCTGACAGCTTCCCTCCAATATGTCTAACCAACATTCTTCTGTATCATCAATGTTCTAGCACAGTCAATTATAGACCTATTCCTTCTTTCAGCAATGCCATTTTGTTGAGGTGTCCTCGGTGCAGATACCTGCCTCCTGATTCGATGCTCATTACAAAAGTTAGTAAATTCAACAAAGATGAATTCGCCTCCTCTATCAAATCTTAAACATTTTATTTCTTTTTCAGTTTCTTTCTCTACGTTAGCTTTATACCATTTAAACATTTTGAAAGCTTCAAATTTCTCTTTCAAGAACATAACAGCCATCAGTTTGGTATAATCATCAACAAAAAGAATAAAATATTTATCACTAGAATAGCTCTAAGTTCTCATAGGACCACATAGGTCGGTATGAACCAACTCAAGTATCTTCTTTCTTGACTAGTCTTTGCTTTTGAAACTAGATTTAGTCATCTTACCTTTCTGACATTCATGGCACATAGCATGATCGGGTTTTGTCAAGTTAGGGAATCCTCTAACTCTTTTCTTTCTACTAATCTTGATCATGTTGTCAAAGTTCACATGGCATAACCTTCGGTGCCACAACCAAACATCTTCATCCCTTATTAGCAAACAAGAAGACTAATCCATATCAAGATAGAATAGGTTACCTCTGGATTGTGTACCAGTTCTGACAAGTCTTCCTCCATCATTATAAATCTTCACCTTTTTTCTCTCAAAAGCCATTCGATGGCCTGAATCATTCAACTAAGCCACACTTATCAGATTATAGTTTAGTCCATCTACCCAATATGCATTTTCACATTGTAATCTATCATTGATCATTAGTGAGCCTTTTCCTCTTACCATACAAGGTGCATCATTTCTCATTCTCACAAATCCACCATTATATTCAACAAGATGATCAAACTTTTCTACATCACCAATCATATGATGTGTGCAGCCGCTATCTATGATCCATGTATCATTTTTGCTTACTTTAGAGATCAGGGTTGTCTCTTCATATTTCTCTTCCTCTTTTGAGTCATCTTTCATAGCAACAAATACAACTTCTATATCATCATCAGAATCAAATTCGGTTTCAATATCTTGAGCTATGTAACATACATTTTTTCCTTTTTCATCTCAGTTGTCTCAGTTGTTGTGTCGGTAACCTCTGTTGAGTCTTCTCCCATAGCTTCCTTCAAATCGATCTTTGGATCTATCATCATCTTTCTTCTGAGGACATCTAGCAGCAATGTGACCGACTTCTTTACAATTAAAGCATGCTAAAGGTAGCTTGCCTCTATACCTTCCTTTACCTTTGGGAAATCTTCTGGCCATAAGTGCTTCAAGCTCTTCAAGTTCATCATCGGTATTATCATCACTATCACAATTCTTACCATTCTTGCTAGACTTTCCAATCTTGAGAGAAGACATGAAAGCAGATTCAATAGAAGGAACAACATTGTTATCAAATTTGTTTAATTCAAAGGTTGTAAGTTTACCAATCAAAGTGTCAAGAGTAAGGTTGGATGTAGCTCTTGTTTCATGAATTGCAGAAATCCTGATTGCATAAACTGGTAGCAAAGTTCTGAGAATCTTGCTTATCACTGTTTCATCATTAATTACTCCATCAGATGCTCTAATAGCATGTACCACCTCTTTGAGTCTATTTAAATATTGGACAATATTTTCACCTTCTTTCATTCTCATATCATCAAATCTGCCTCTCAGACTTTCAGCTCGGGCTCTTTTGACATTCAGATCTCCACTGTAGATTTGTGCTAACTTATCCCACATTCCTTTGGCAGTTGTGCATGTCTTGATATCTTCAAATTCAGCATCGGTACAGGAAGTAGCAAGTTCCATCATAGTAAAATTGTGTTCTTGCTTATCCTTCAGTTGATCAACAGTTAGGGGACCAGTGGGTGGTTGCATGTAGCCATTTTGCATCAGATCTAGTGCTGAGTTCCCAATTCTAGATATGTGCAACTTCATTCTACTTTGCCATACTATGAAGTTCTCTTTATTCAATTTTGGTACTTCCCTCTTATACATCTTGATACCTTTATGCTTAAGTCCTTAAAACTCTACTCCAAGCAACACTTGCTCTGATACCAATTGTTAGAATAACTAAGAGGGGGGTGAATCAATTATCTAGTGTCCCAATACAAAATGTATAATTCAAAACAATTTCTTCACTTTCTACTCATCGGTAAGCAATAATAACTCTCACTGTCTATGCTTTTTACCGATTACCAGTCTATTACTTAAACTATTTACCGATCAAATCTACCATGTAACATGGAAAGTATGATAACAAACAAATATCACAATCAACACATAACATGAAAGATTTAATGTGGAAACCCTGTAAAGGGAAAAACCACCTGGGACCAGCAACCCAAAATTGTTCACTCTTTTGAAGTGAGGTCAATTAAGACCCAACCCTGTTAAAGGTTACAAACACACTATCAGGTGTGACCTTGTTAGAGGATTTTAGACTTGAAGTTATCATCCAACCAACATTCATTATGGGTTGGCAAGATAACAATGTTCATTCTATGAATGATACATCATAAGACTTTCAAAGTCCACTCAGTTAAGAGATTTAGACTGTATACAATGGTTAAATATGTAACAGTAAAATGACCTGCCTTAATACAACTTCAATTGCAGATTATAGATCAATATTTAGTCCATACAAATCCTTCTGATCAATATTTCACTTCAGTTTCAATGCTATATCAACTTACTATCCATCAGTAATAGCTCTTTGTAGCTCGGTAATAGTTCTGTAGCTCGATTGTCACTAACCAGTATGATCAGAATGCATGAAGGCTTGTTCACGTGAAATTCCTGCAACTTCTTGTCCTCAGTATCTAACTAAAGAAATTATGTTCTCTTATATAGATGAGTAAATCTTTTTCTTCTCCACCATCAGATTTTGCCACTTAATCACATTCATAGATTTTGCCGCTTAAAAATTTCTTGGTACTTGTGTCAATAACACGTTTCAATCTTCTCCATTAGATCTTCTTTGAATTTTGTCAGTCGTTGATCTGCGTAACAAACATTATCTGTTACCTCGATGTTATACTCTTGCCATCTCATCATTCCTATCGGCTTAAACTAATCATTTAATTCTTTCTGTTCCGCTTGGTTAATAAAGAATGTGTCGGTGAACACTGCTCAATTAATACTACGGTCGGTATACACTACACTCCGTCGGTGTATACTAACAATGCTTCATTTACCAATAGCACTGCTTTGTGTCTTTCAACTCTATACTTCATTATAGATGAATGCAACATAATAAAGTCAATATCATCAAGTCATAGACTCATCAATAAGTTACTCAATGTATTCCTTATCCTCATCTGTCATGTACATCTTTCCTCATGTAGATTTCTTTGTTCTTCATCTCTTTTCCACTTTTCTTCAAATGTCTCGGTGTAATAACTTACAAGATAAGTGTTGTCAAACTAGTTGACATCAATCACAACATAATACTGATTTAATCATATTACATATCTAATCAGCAACTTCTCGGTGATGTTGCAATCACAGATCCTTCAATCAGATTCTAAACAATGTTCAAGCTCAAGTGCTCAAATTCTCCTCCAAAATCACTCTCCAAACCTGCATAACAATAACATAAATCTTGATCTCTAAAATCTCCATGCATAAAATGAGAAGGAGAGGGCTCCTTATAAAAGATTTTAGAAATGAATGGACGGTCAAGATTAAGAGGCAAAAAGAAATGAGAAATGGTGGAGATTAAATCTTAGTTGATCCATGTGCTGAAGATTCTCAAGAGGCAAAATCAATGGACATGATTAAGAGGCAAAAAGATGTGTGGAAGAGATTAAGAGGCAAAAGGAGATCCCACTCATCTTGGAAAGTGTGCATTCAATGTGTAGACAAAAAGTATTTTTCTTTTTCTTTTTATTTTATTATTTATTTAGTATTTATTATTTTTAGCAAAGTGGTTTCCATTATTTAATTAAAAGATTTATTTTTTATTTAATTATAAGGGAGCATGTTCTCTTAATTAAATAAAACTTAGGATAAAATGATCAAACCTTAGGAAATATTGAAATATTTGAATTAATTATGATTTGATCAAGAAAATTGATTTGGATTGAAAATATTGCAAGGCATTGATTCAGGAAATTGATAAATTGATGAAAGGGGGCCCAAAGTCTAGGCGACCATTTTAAAGTTCATACAGAGGCTATGCAAATAATTAATATCTATGTTTATTATTTTATTCAATTTCCAAAATTCACCTACATTAGAGTTGGAGCATTTAAAGGGGAGCCTCTAAAGTTACCATGATATTGTTTAGATAATGTTGTTCTAATGGAGATATGTAGGTAGTTAGTTTCCATTGAATAGAAATCAAGATGCTCTAAGAAGTCATCTAGAGTCTTATTTTCCATAGAGCTTGGTCATTACAGATGTAGAAGTTTATAGGATGCTATACAAATGGAAGGTGAACTTCATAATCTAAACTTGAAACCTTTCACCTTAAGTAATAACTTTGATGACAGAGGGTTTGCTAAAGCTAATATCAATGTCTCATCCACATTCATGAATATACCAGAGCTAGAAGATTATTGGGATAACTGTTCAGATGATTTTGAATTCAGGAGAAGACTATGGTCTATAATGACTGTAAAATAGATGGTAACCTTTAGGGTAGGTTTGAACATAGATGAGGTCAAAGATTATGAGAACAACGATGTGTTAGACCCCCAGAATCTGGAACAGATTGAAGGCCTCCCCATTCCAAAAATAGATTGGAGAAAAATGGAAGAAGATAACTTACAATCCAAAACAGCCAATGTGATTAAAAGAATAGAGAGTTGGTTATAGGGGAATAAATCTCTCAAGATAGTTGTTCAAACACCCAGACAACAAGTAAAAGCAAAGAAAAAGATATCTTCAAGAAAAGTCTCTATTTTCACTAACCATGTTGTTAATGATTCTGTTGCAAGTAATTCCAAACCAAAGGGTGAACCACGCTCACCAAAAGTTCAAGTTCAGCACAAAGTAGGTCCTATTGTATGAGTGACCCTCTCAAGTAGTAGGAAAGGGAAGAAATAGAACAAGCCTACAGTAAGCCATAAAATCTTGGTAGACTTGGACCCTCCAGAGGTAGAGCAAGAAGCAAAAAAGGTCCCTAAATCCACTCTTCCTAACATGGGTGATAATCAACAAATCTAGGGTGGTGAAGATAATACTCTAATGGATTCTCTCACTTTTCTTAGCAACCACGAAGCACAAGAAAAGACTCTAATAGCTCCAAAATGGCTAGAGACCTCCTGATGCAAGAGCATCCTAGGTGTAAGAGCAATCTTGCATCACCCAAAAATATTTATGTTTTTGTATTCAATAAGGGCTACCTTGTGCAAAGCTGCTATTTGTGGAAACTTGCTATTTTTAGTAAGTTGGTCATCCAATCTCAAAATCTTCTAATTTCTTCCCTAGAGGTTCATTTTGGTCATATCAGCCTACCAGTAAAGTTTCATTGATAGATCAAGTCTAGCTTTGTAAATATTGAAGATTTTTGGTATTGGTAACAGGGTACAAAAACTTTGAACTCAGTTTTGAAGGCTTTAGAGGCCCCAGATGAGGTTGACAATTTGGGTGACTAGCACTTGCACTAATTGAGCCTGTAGAGCACTTCATGGCCTTTCCAGAATGGGGTTATAATAGTCAATCGGGTCAACTAGCGATGACTTATGGTCTTCGGAAGTTGGGTCACCTGAAATGGCTGAAAATGATTTTCCTTCAAAAATTTTGTTTGGGTTTCAAAAGTTATTTTAAGCCGACTTTGATGTAATAAATTGTAAAATAAAATAATTCTAAGTTTGGTCAGCCTTGTTGGCTAAAATTCTAGAACCTTCCCAGGCGATGGAAAATTGCCTATATAAGGAAGGCTATAGTGTTGTCTTAGGCAGTTTTGGGATAGTTATGGGTGGTAGATCTGGGTAATAATTTGAAGCTTTGTCCTATAGAATATTGTAAGGGAATTCCCATGTGGCTTTGCATATTGTAATTTTGAAAGTTTGTAATTCCACATTTGTGGAGATAATAAGAAGCCCATTTTCTGTTCTTGCATATTGTTGTTGTTTCTCTATTTTGTTATGTGTTTGTGGTATTAAGGGGAGCACCCTTCATCAAGTGGTATTAGAGCATGAGTTCTTGAGTGTGTAAACAAATCACCGACTATGAGGTAGTTTGCACCAAGACCGTGGGTTAGGGTTTTTGTGTAAATAGATCACTGACTGTGAGGCAATTTGCACCAGGACCATGGTTAGGGTTTTTGTGATATGCATGAAAATGCCTCCATGAAGGGAACATGGTGGAAGAGTTGGTGTTGTAACACTTGAGGTTAGAGTGCTCTAGAGATAAGTGCGAGCATTGCAAGAAGAGATTCACAGAGGAATGAATCTTAATGTCAGAGACGAAAGCAAGGATGAAGCCGAAGAAGAAGATCAAGAAGGAGAAGTTGAAGTTTTGAATCAAGAAGAAGAAAGACTTTTTCGAGCCATCTCAAAGATTGGGAAAAGACCTAAGATTGAGGTTTTGACATTTTCCAAAAATCTTAACCCAGAAGAGTTGATCGATTGGATCAATGAATGTGAAGAATATTTTGAGTATGAAGATATCGAGGATCCTGATCGGGTCAAGTTTGTGAAGGCTAGACTGAAGGGTCATGCAAAGATCTGGTGGCAAGAGATTCAATTGGAGCGAAATAGAAGAGGGAAAGATAAAATCACAAGATGGTATTAGATGGTGGATAAATTGAAGTGACAGTTCATCCCTGTTGATTATGAACTTGACCTACTAAGGAAAATGCAAAGTTTGAAGCAAGCAGGAAGATCTGTTCAGGAGTATACAAAGGAGTTCTATCGAATCCTCATCAGAACAGGCCATGCTGAAGCTGATAAGGAGAAAGTTACCCATTACCTTAATGGGTTGAGGCCAAGCATTCAGGAGGAGCTAAATTTGGTTTGAATGAATAGTATTGAAGAGGCATACCAATTTGCCCTAAAAGTAGAGGAAAAGCTTAACAAGAAGTTTGACAGTAGACAAAGCGGAAGAGGTCATGATGGAAGATCTGGTGGATGGTCATATGGAGATCGAAATGAAGATCCAAAAAATTAGGATGAGGCTAGTAATAGTTAGAATCAGAGAGGGGATAATTTCAATCATTTCCATGATCAGAATAATAGAGATCAGAGAGGAAGAGGAAGAGGACAAGGATCTGGAAGAGGAGGCTTCCGTGGAACATTTTTTCACTGTAGAGAAGAAGGTCATAGGGCATTTGAATGTCCTCAATGCCAAAGAAGGACAGATAGGAGGAATGAAGGCTAGGCTAGAGTTGCACATGTTGATGAGGATGCCAAATCATCACATTCTGAAGATGTTGAAAGAGGAGAAATGTTGATTAATAGAAGAGTCCTGCTGAGTGGTGAGAATGAACCTGAACAAAGGAGGAGCCTATTTCACACCAGGTGCAAGTGTGAGGGTAAGTGTTGTGATGTGATTATTGATAGTGGTAGTACTGATAATTTGGTGTTAGAAGAGATGGTGACAAAGTTGAACCTCAAGAGGTAGAAACATCCACATCCATATCGGGTTGCCTGGGTGTAGGATGACCACAAGGTCATGGTCAGTGAACAGTGCCTAGTGAAGTTCAAGATTGGCGAGTACCATGATGAGGTACTATGTGATATCATATCTATGGATGCATGTGATATGTTGTTGGGTAGGCCATGGTAGTTTGACAGATGTGATGTACATGATGGTCATATAAATACCTATTCCCTGAAAAAGGATGGAGTGTGACATAAGCTAAAACCATTGAAGGAAACAGAAGAAAAGGTATGTGGTAATGCAAGAATAACTTTTTTTGATAGAGGAAATTTCTTAGATGGTATGCGGCATGAGCATATGTTTTTTACCTTAATTCCAAAGGCTGGGAAAGAGGAAGTAGAAGATGTACCTATAGAATTTGCAAAATTATTGAATGAGTTTCAAGATATTGTATCCGATAATGTGCCTGATGGATTACCAGTAGTAAGAAAGATCATTCATCAGATGGACTTGATTCCAGGAGCCAGTTTTCCAAATAAGGTAGCACATAGAATGACACTAGCAGAAAGTGAAGAGTTGAAGACAGATTTGAAGTTTGGTTCATCACATCATCCAAAGATTGTATATGGAAGTAGTCCCAAAAATGCATCTGAGTTGAGAAAAATAGATAAAGGAGAAATAAGTAGTGCTGAAGTTGATGATTTTGTAGAACATTTGAAGAACATCCATGAGGAGGTGAGGAAGCACATTACCAAGATGAATGTGTAGTATAAGGCTAAGGAAGATGAGAAAAGAAGGCATAAGGAATTTCAGGTTGGAGATGAAGAAATAATTCATTTGCAGAAGGAGAGATTTCCAGTTGGTACATATAACAAGTTGAAAATGAAGAAGTTTGGGCCATGTAAGATACTGAAGAAGCATGATTTAGGAAATGCATATGAGGTAGAGTTGCTTATAGAGCTGAATATTTCACCAGTATTTAATGTTTCAAATCTAATAGAGTATCATGAAGGAGGTGTTGAAGTTGAGGTTACAGTAGCATAGTGGAGTATTCCAACAACCAGTTCAGATATCAAGGAGATTTAAGACATACTGGATAGTCATGTTGGCAGAAGCACAAGGAATAGGACATATGAAGAGTATTTGGTCAAATGGAAAGGATGACCTATTGAAGATTCATCATGGCTAACAAAGGAGGAGGTTAACCATCTTGGTTTTCCTCTGTACACCTAAGTCATGATAGGGTCACTTCTCAAATTACCCCAAGTGTCTAATGCAGGAGCATCCTGGGTGTAAGAGCAATCTTGCATCACCCAAAAATATTTCTATTTTTGTATTCAATAAGGGCTATCTTGTGCAGAGCTACTATTTGTGGAAACTTGCTATTTTTAGTAAGTTGGTCATCCGATCTCGGAATGTTCTGATTTCTTCCTTGGAAGTTCATTTTGGTCATATCAACCTGCCAGTAAAGTTTCATTGATAGATCAAGTCTAGCTTTGTAGATATTGAAGATTTTTGGTATTGGCAATAGGGTACAGAAACTTTGAACTCAATTTTGAAAGCTTTAGAGGCCCCAGATGAGGTCAACAATTTGGGCAATAGGTGCTTGCACCAGTCAAGCCTGTAGAGTGCTTCGTGGCCTTTCTGGAATGGGGTTATAATAGTTAATCAGGTCAACTGGCGATGACTTATGGTCTTCGGAAGTTGGGTCATCTAAAATGGTAGAAAATGATTTTCCTTCAAAATCTCTATTTGGGTTTCAAAAGTTATTTTAAGCTGACTTTGATGTAATAATTTGTAAAATGAAATAATTCTAAGTTTGGTCGGCCTTATTGGCCAAAATTCTAGAACCTTCCCAAGCGGTGGAATATTGCCTATATAAGGAAGGTTGTAGTGTTGTCATAGGTAGTTTTGGGATAGTTTTGGGTAGTAGATCTGGGTAATAATTTGAGGCTTTGTCCTACAAAATATTGTAAGAGAATGCCCATGTGGCTTTGCATATTGTAATTATGAAAGTTTGTAATTCCACATTTGTGGAGATAATAAGAAGCTCATTTTATGTTCTTGCATATTGTTGTTGTTTCTTTGTTTCATTATGTGTTTGTGGTATTAAGGGGAGCACCCTTCATCACCTTCATAGCCAAAAAAATTAGTGTTGTGCCTCTGTCGTTACCCATCAAAGATGTAGTGAGAAAATGTTTGGGTAAAATGCCCAAGAGTAAAAAGCCCAAGACTGAATCTAGGCTTGAATTTGATGCAGACATCGGGCATTGGATGGCAGAAATCACCAAGCTGGTCAATAATAAAAATAGTAATGGTGTCACTACACAAGACTACCAGATACCAAAAGTGGACCTGGGAAAAGACACCAGGGTAGTTGACATGAAAATGTTTGAGGTATCAAACAATAAAATTGCCAACAGAGTATGGAAGGATGCTAAAGACAAGCAAGAGATGAAGGAGACTATGAAGAATATTTCTTATTAGATCTACCCCATCCAACATCCTGAGCCTTTTCCCCCAAATAAAATGCCCTCCTCAATTGACATAAAATCCCTGGTCAATCAAAATTTCCTAGACCAAGTGCAAAGGAACAGAGAAATCACCAAATCATTTGAGGAATGGCGGAGCATGTCAAGAGCAAGGAAGTTAAAACATCAACTATTTGAATGAACCTTATAAAGAAGCCATTAATGTAACCAAGAAGCTATAGTCAAACATAGAGTCTTGGAAAAATGAGAAAGGCAACTGGATCAAAGAGATCTTGTGGATGGAAGAAATGCAGAAACATGGCTTGTAGAAGTTTCTTGTGGAACGGCCAGTCCCGGGGTTCGATGAAAAATTTCTCTACGTATCAAAAGAATAAATTGAATGGAGAAATGAGGTTATTTCTCAAGGGGTTTATGAGATCAAATATTTACTCAAAGAGTTAGAAATCATAAAGGAAATAATTCAAGGGGACATGAAGTGGATTGATAAGAAATGTGTCGAAACAAAAGAAAAGAAAGTCAAGTTGGGTTAAGAAATTGTTAAAGACTTCCAGGAGAAATTCGACGAGTTGAAGGGGGAAAAAACACTAGTTGTACAAGACTTTTCCAAGATTTCCCACATGGAGTCTATGTTGATAATTAATCAGAAACACTTGGAGATGCATGATGAAAAGGTTGTGCATATTCATAAAGATAGAGAAGTATGGAATTAGAGGATCACATACCTTGGGTTGCCACATCAGTAGATTATCTCTGCATTTACCTTTGCCTATGAAAATTGTAAGGTTGATCGGTTGATCTCTATCCTTTCATAAAAATCTTAGGGTTCGTGGACATCTAGAAGATCTTAGTGGGCATTGGGCGCTATAGTTTAGTTTCATTTTCTATTATGATTTGAGTAGTTTAGTTAGTTATGACAACTGATAAACTATCTACTCTTGGTGGAGTAATTTTGACTATGGTCAATTCTAGCCCTATGTGGCTATATATGTTTAAATCTAAAACTGATTAAAGGTCAGCTCTCTATGATACCAAAAACTAATTTTTGATATCTATGCTTTTGTTTTGATGAACTTATATGGTGAAATATATATAGAATCTTGTGGTTTTTTATACAAGGCTATATGAGTGGTGAATACTATTGTTCATTAATGCATATAGTTTATTTTCCTATGGAAGTAGATTATATGTGAAGGTGATTTATTTTTATCATATGTGTTCCTTTTATATCTGAAGCAGCAAAGAGAATTCATTTAATGATCTTAGGTATAATCATGTGGTTGATTATTGTCATAAGATTTGAATGGTTTTTAAGATTGCACATTCTATTTATAGTGATGAATTGAGTGTTATGCCTTTGTATTTTCTGGTTAGAAATACCCTTGAATTATATTCTTTTGCAATAAAATTAGATTGAATAACTTCTAGCAAGGTAGTTTCACCTTGAAAACTGTCGAGAGTTTGTTGTCATAGAAACTCAATTGTTAATGCTATAATTTTTTTTCCATATTTGAGAGAATCGGACAAGTTAATTTTTAAAAAGGAAAAATTGTTCACTAACAATGTACATACACAAAAAACACTATAAAGTAGGTCTTTGATGGACGGCCACAGGTGGTTAGGAAATCATCCCTATCAGGAATTTGGTCAATCACACCTTCCTTGGTTGTGTGGAAACTATGAAAAGAACGTAATAGGAGGATTTTTAGAGATGAACAGGAATCTATTCAAAGGTTCTTAATGAGATTACAATGTGCAATTGAGGAGGTGGTTAGCACGTCAACCACAAGAAGATAATTTTTGAAAATCCCTTACACAAAAGAGGATAGGGCTAATCAATTGCAATGGTAGGGTATTAGATTTTCCTCTCCTGTTGGTGCTCTAGTAACAAAGAGGAGTCTGTTGGGTAAAGATAGAATTAATTGGATTCTGTCAGAGGTTGGCTGGATAAAGATAAATTTTGATGGGGCTACAAAGAACAATCCTAGTAGAAGTGGTATTGGGGTGATTTTCCAAAATAGTGATGGTAACACTATTCTGACAACATCGAAAAGATGTGAGGATGACACTAATAATTTAGTTGAATGCAAAGCTGCACTTCTCGCAGTAAGACTTGCAAAGAAGCATGGTTTTAGCAGATTACACTTGGAAGGGGATTCATTGTTAGTTGTGCAAGCTATTACCAATTTATCCATTAATGCTTGGCACTTAGAGAATGAGGTTTTATTGATTAGGGAGTTGTTATCGACCTTGGAAAACTATAAGGTCTCCCATATTAAAAGAGATGGTAATGAGGAGGTGGATTTTCTTTCTAAACAGGCTGTGGAGTTTGAAGAAATTGGGGACCTTTTGATTAATGATTTAAACTTAAATCATGAATCAAAGCATTGAATGGTTGTGGTTTTTTGATGTCTTGAATTCTTATGTCATATTTCTATGACATTTGATGGTTGCTTCTTTCATCATTTCATTGGTAAGTTGCTCTTTTCGGCAGACACACACAAGGGAGAATAATGGTAGGAAATGGCGATGGTCTCATATTAATGGTGTTTGGATGTTTGGCACACTTCCGAATGTGTTTGGCATCTTGCGATGGTGAAGCTTTTAAATGCTTTCTCGGTGGGATTTTCATTCTGGTGGTGTTCCAATTTTTTGTTGGCGCTGGTGTGCACTTTGCATTTGGTGTGATTCTCATAGCAATTATGGAGGTGACTTTTACTTTCCATACCAAGAGGCAACAAAAGGGGATTTATGGCTTGGTCCATGATCACAGGGTGAAGTTATTAGTAAAATTCCCCTCTAAGGAGACCATTCAAGCATTCCAGCAGACATTGGGGCCTCTTTTCCATAATGGTGACCGAAAATGGAAATTGTAGGTCGATATTGCAGCCATGATTATGGCCTAAGGTTTGGAGCTAGCTGAAAATGAAAATCATGTGGATTGGGTAATGAGGGTGTTGTTTGATGAGGAGTTGATTGCAGGGTTGGGTTCGTTGTTGGAGTGGGTGCATTCTGATTAGGCATTTAATTATAGTGAAATCTTCTCTGACGAAGAGGAAGGCATGGAGGTCGGCATCTTCCCCTTTGTTCATTGGCCAAAAAGGGTTCATAGAGATAGCTATTTGGCAGCTAGAAGAGCTAGTTGGATTGGCCTGACACAGGGCATTGAAAGGTTTTTGGCTGAAAGGTAGGTTGTGCAGGTGCCAACTATTTTCCCTAAGAGAAGACATTCTCTTTGACACAAAGATGGTGTGGGAGAAAAAAGGGCAATTTAATTTGATGATGGACTGTGTTTTTTGTGGCTAACCCCACGAGAAGTAATGGATGCTCATTTCCTTTTGTTTATAACAGGGTTTTGGCTGGTTGGTGGATGCTCCCTCTATTTTTGTTTGGCTGGTTACATATGGATGTTTGTAGGTTTCATTGGTGGCAAAATTTTGCAAAGGATGGTGGTGTTGTAGCTGATGTGTTTTCCGATGTGTAATGGTCACCTTTAGTTGCCTGAGGGAGGTTTTTTGTATGGAGGTTATGATTTGGCCCAATCTCTTCATAAGGGCATATCTGGATCTTTATTGTATACATATGGATGTTAGGGTCCTTCAGAAGCAATCTTGAATGCTTTGTATATATTGTAATTATTCTTATATTAATAAAATATAACTTATTACTAATAAAAAAAAAAATGTACATACACAACATGTCCTGCAAGATGTGGTTAACCCTCTCCGTCTATCTATTTTTCTTAGGATTATATGTTTACCTAAAGTTCAGCTATGTCCCCAAAGCCTACTAGAGAGAAGTCTAAAAATGTGAAGTAAATATTGAATCCTGATCGGAGACAATCCTCCTAAGAATTTCATGTAGATGAACTATACCCTCCATAAAGATTTGTACAATAGTAGAAGTTGTATAATCTAATATTACAAAGGTGAGAAGTGTGCTACCTTGGTCAACCAATCTATGATGACCATAATGGAATCATGTTTTCATGATGATACTGGTAGACCAATAATGAAATCCATAGAAATGACATCCCATTTCCACTCAAGAATGAGATTGGGTTTTAGAATCCCCGCAGGATGTTGATACTCTACCTTAACCCTGTGATACTCCAAGCATTCTAGAACAAAGTCTTAAATATCCCTCTTCATCTTGGACTAATGATAGATCTGCCAAATATTTGCATGCATCTTCTTCATTCTGGGATGTGTTGAGTAGGGTGCTTGATGAGCCTCTAATAAGATCAAGGTTTTTAACCCCTCTAATGGTGAAACATAAATACAACCTAAATGACACAAAATTCCA
Organism: Chamaecyparis obtusa; assembly: GCA_027943335.1. Classification (NCBI taxonomy): domain Eukaryota; kingdom Viridiplantae; phylum Streptophyta; class Pinopsida; order Cupressales; family Cupressaceae; genus Chamaecyparis; species Chamaecyparis obtusa. Next base: position 321,452 of record BSBK01001661.1, on the reverse strand, counting down.
TCATCCTCTAAGATGAAACTATAATATCTACCCTCCAAGGGTCTCCCTATATTAATCTTTGCCTTCACTTCCTAGTGCCAAGTGTCTACAGAAAGTGCCTAAGTAATGCAACTCCTCAAATCAATGCTAAGAGTAACTGTCAAAATCACATGTCCCTACCTACTCAAGGAATCTGCAACTAAATCCTATTTCCCCTAGATTTATGTCACCTTGAAGTCATACTCATATAAGAACTCCATCCAGCAGCATTGCCTAGCATTCAAATTTGCCTTAGTGAAGATGTACTACAAACTAATGGTCATGGTGAAGTATGAAATAATTCCCCAAAATAAAGTGTCTCCATCTCTGAAGTGTATGTACTACCACAAAAATCTACAAATCATGTGATAGATAGTTTAACTCATGGTCCTTGATTTTTATGGACTCATGTGCAATCAAACGACCATCCTACATGAGTACCACTCTGATATCCTCTAAAGATGCATCCATACACACCATCAAATCACCCACTAGATCAGGTACTCCAAGAATAGGAGCACTAGTCAATCTCTCCTTGAGAATCTAGAATGCAACCTCACACTTCTCAGACCAAATGAACATCTTCCCTATCCTTTGTAGGGAAGTGATGAAATGAGATACCCTCAAGAAATCCTTCACAAACCTTTGATAGTACCCTTCCAGGTTCATCAAGCTACAAACCTCTGAAACATTAGCGGGTGTTGGCCACTCTAGTATACTCTGAATATAAGAGGGATCAATAGAGACACCCTCACAAAAAATCACATACCCAAGTACTTGATCTTAGTTTTGAAGAACTCACACTTTTCTAGATTGGCTCATAGTTGATTATCCCACAAGCACTATAATACTTGTATTAGATGTACCTCGTGCTCCTCAATAATCCTTGATTAAACAAAGATATCATCTAGGAACACAATGACAAATCAATCCAAGTACAGAAGACTCCATTCATCAAGATCATAAAGACTAATGGTGCATTGGTCAAACAAAATGGCACCACTGTGAACTCATAATGTCCATATCTGGTATGAAAAACAATTTGGTGAATGTATGCCTCATGTATCTGCAACTGATGGTACCTTGACTTATTATGAATATTATAAAACACCTTGGATCCCTTCATCTAATCAAACAAGTCATCAATACTAGGCAAAGGATATATGTTCTTTATGGTGAGCTTATTTAGCTGTCTATAATCAATGCACAGTCAAAGAGAACCACCTTCTTCTTCACAAAGATGACAAGATCTCCCCAAGGAGAAACACTGGATTGAATGAAAACTATCTCCTAATAGCTCCTCCAACTAAAGTTGCAACCCACTCAACTCCTAACTTGTCATCCAATACAGCACCTTGGAGGTAGGCTCCACTCTAGGAACAAGCTCTATATGAAAATCAATATCCCCTTTTGGGGGGCATACCTAGATCTCTGTAGGAAAAAAGTTTGTATACTCATACAATAAAGGATGACTATCTAATTTAAAATCTCAACTCTCACCCTCATCTAAATCATCTATAGTAACTACAAAGAAATGACATTCATGCTACATACATTGCTTCAACTACATCGCTAAGATCATATGCAAAGAGATAGGACTATGTATACCAACAATCTCCTTACCAAATCTAGAATCATCTATACACTAGATCAACTTATTTTGATAATTGATTTTGGCTGCATGAGTATCCAACCAATCTATACGACCAACAACATCATAGGATCTGAAAGGAATGACTCAAAGGTCAATAGTAGTGACAAAATTACCAAGACTCAAAATAAAAGCATGGAAAAAAAACATCTACAGATACTTTGGCTCCTAAATCCAACCTAACTTTCCACCTATTATCTTGCTTTGTCATTGTCTACCTGCAAAACTCTACTAGGGAGGGTGAAATAAATGAATCTGTAGCACCAAAATTAAATAAAATAGAAATAGAAACATCACCACACACACCTGATGTCTCAACCATGGTACTCTAATGCTCTACCTAGTGGTGGTCAACAACTACAAATACACAATGAGAACTACCTGCATCGCCCACCATAGGATTAGAAGTATCTTAATCTTGACTAGATGCCTGAACTGACCTTTGTGGACAATTAACTACAATATATCCAGGCTAACCATACGAAAAGCAATCTAACCTCTTGTAAAAATATTTCCTTGTTGGCAGTGCATTTGACTGTTGAACACTGCCTCCACTAAAACTAGGTCTAACTCTCTAATAAGGTTGACTATTTTGTTGTCACTTGTTGTAATACCAATTATCATCCCTCATTGGACCACTCCCATGACTAAACTATGATTTTATTCCTTTATGATTTTAAAATTTCTTCTTTTTAAAGTTCTATAAACCCCTGGAGTAACCTGCACTCTGAGACTGAGCACCTTGATTACCTATGTCTGAATAAGGAACCACACTAGACTAAGCACCTAAACATCCACTATGATTCAAATCTAGTTGATTCTCCTCTATCACCAAGGCCTTCTCGACTGCTTCCTTAATTATTTTAGGCTCAAAAAGTTGAACATTCTTAGTGATTTGAGTATTCTGACCCCCCACAAAGTGTTGAACTAACATCACCTCATCATCTTGAATTCTTGAATATTTCTTCAATTCTATGAAGTGATGCTCATACTACTCCACGGTCATATTATTCTAGCATAAATCGTGAAACTCATTCACTCACTTCTACATCCAGTGTTCAAATAACAAGTAGTCTTGATATCTCTCCAAAAACAACTCTTAAGACACTATAGACATATCTAGGTGTAATTTCTACTCCTCTAACTTCCAACATGTTGATACAAAATCTTGTAAGTGCACAATGAAAAACCTTCCTTTGGTGTTTCTTTTATATGGGTGCATTGTGAAGCGCCTATCTAAATCAATCAACTATGGCTCTGTTGTGGCACCACTGCTCTTACCATAAAACAAAGGAGGATTTTTCCTAACCAAATCTCTCATGTGTATGGATAACATCACATCCTTCTCCACAATAGGATTCCTCCTAGGAGGGCTCCTAGATCTCTCCCTCTCAACATGAGAATGATAGGATTCTCTTTGCTAAAACCTATTCAAGATCTCCTAAAACATATGATGCAATAGTGCACCCTTTGACTTACCCTACTAGATCATGTTCTTCTCTAACCTTCATTCCTCACTATGCTCATCATGTTGTTGCTCCTCATGTGAATTCTCATGGCATGAACTTGGTGAGAAGCTAGGATGATTGTCTCCATCCCAATTTTGAACTTGGCCTAGGCCTTTGTCATGTCCTTTTCCATAGCCTCTACCATGACCTCTACCTCTCACAAGCATATTGCATTAAAAAAACCTTAATTGGCATCAAACAAGTAGATAAATAATGCACAATAGAACATAAAATGGGTGCATTGACTTCCCAATGTATAACTTGTCTCTAATACCATATGTAAAAAAACCCATTCAGGAATTTGAGAGGATAAATAGAAAATAATGAATTTTTTTAACACGCCCAACATTACACTATAAACAAATACAACAATAACAACCTAACATCCTCTTAGGTTCCCCAATTTCGCTACTTAGCAATGCATAAACATTAACACAATATAACCAAAGAATGGAAACATAAAATTAATAATGAAATATCATTTATTAAACCATTGAGAGCCTTACAAATGCATAGTGATCATACATAAGTACATGATCCACTCAATGATACATTTCAATGTTATACAATACATGATCAGGGCATGATAATCAAATGTTTACATGTACATAAGTTTTACAATGTTGAATAAACTTATTTACATGATATGATACAATGATACACCAATGATCAAGAATCAAGAAGGTGTCATGAAGATAAAGAAGAAGCCAGTAAGCCACAATGATCATCTAGAACCCACGAGCCAAAAAATAAGCCTCGGTGGAAAAATGTTCACCACCCCAACCACATAAACCTAACAGTCCACTCCCCTATGCTAGGAGATAGATGACGTAAGAGAGGATAGAAAGAGGGGCCAAAGGCACACCCTAACTAGATCCACCTTGCAGAGATCACATGCGAAAGCAAAAAACACACAAGTGAGAGAGAGAGAATGCAGATCAACTTCTTATATTCATTCAAATAGATTCATATGTCAGGCTGTAAGGCCTTCTTGGTTTAGGCCAGATATTACAATTCAAGTACATAAGTCCTCCAACATGCAAGGACCTGAACAATCTACCATCTTCTAACTTCTACTACTGATGTCCTAATTCCTCCCTAATTCCTCCCTAAAACTACGAACAAGGATTACAATATATACAAGAGGCTACCGAATAAGTCAGCCTTTAGATCCACCATTAGCAGAAGGAATGACCAAATCTAGGTCCACACACTTCCCAATGATAGATACTAGCATTAAATCCATGACCAATAATTAATTGGACAAGTTGGCCTCAACAGGAAACTAAAACAAACACCTCGGTAAGAAAGGATAACTGAGCACTAGACAAGCATCACCGAGCGTTGGGGAAATAACCAAGTTCCAGAGAGATAACTGACCAACTCTGGTTAACAAAGTAAATTGAGCAACATCAAACCAACTCAGTCAAAGCAGGAACCGAAAAGCACTGGAAAACACAAATATGTTTTTGGTGATACAGGATTGCCAAGGACCCGAGATGCTCCTACATCAATAGACTTCAAGCCCACACATGCCATAAAATCAAGCAAGAAATAGATAACACATGATACCAATAATCCAACAAATAGAAGTCCAAAAATACCAAGAGAAAGAATCATAAGAAAATACAAGAGAACATCCTATACCAAAGGTGATGCTAAAACATACATAAGGAGATCGTAGGATACATACTAAAGGGTGTCATCACATAGCTCTCACTCTCTTGGGTACCCTTGATAGTCTCTCTGGACCCAGCTCCCAAGTGGAGCTCATGTGGAACCATCCACCTCTCTTGTGGATAAAGTGTCATACTACCAGATCAACGTCCCACAAATGGTTAGGTCTTCTCCAACCCATCCTCATCTATACATGTGCTCAAGGAAATGGGTGAGGTAATTATCTTTTTTATGTGAATCCATACCTAGTTCATTAATTAAGTTACCACTTGATTAAAACTCTACAATGGGTTACCTTGGAATGACCACTTTGGGCCCCGATCCTCATTGCAAGCCACCCTCCAACTATGTTCATAGTGACCCCTTCTAAAACATGAAATCCAAAGGACATGAAAATCATGATCCACCAAATGTGCAAAGGGGTGCAAGGTCATATAATCAAAACCTCAAGAGCATAAGATACCCAAGAAAATCAAAATTCTCAAAATTAAATCATTTACAATATATCCCAGAATAACCCCATACTGTGGATCCAAAACCATAATAAAATTACCGTACCATAAAAAAAGCTTGGAGTTACAAGGCACAAAACCATAGTAAACAAATAAGTACCCATCAAGGTATTTATACACATCATCATGGCATAGTCCCAAGGAATGTAAAGACCACATAGGGTCTATAATATGAGTCACCATAATCCACCAAATCACATGGATCTTAAAAGGATTAAAAAAAAAATCTCAAAATTAACATCGGGGTTAAAGCATCATCAAAATATAATTACGCTTAACCACTTGCCTCTGGTAAACACATATTTTCCCAAAAAACCAACTTACAAACTCCACATGAAATAAACATACAAATGTACACAACGCAATACTATTACATCATTTAATGATAACAATCAATGCTAACTAAAGTTTTCTAGCATGGTCACACCTCATAATTTATAGCATCATGAATAATTTATGTTTAACTAATATCTTCTCATTAGAACATACACAAAATATCTTAGTTGATTAATAAGTAAAATTTATTGATAAGGAAAAGGACAACTTCAGTAATACTTTAGCTAGATTCAAATTTCTTTACATTAAATTAAAGAATTAAATCAATTAAAACAAATTACTATTAATGTAGAATATAAATAACTAATTTAACTTTATTACTATTAATAATTAATTAACTCCTCATACTATTTACCTTTAATGTTATTAAACTAGGTCATCAAATGTAATAATACATACTTGTTGAAATCTGGATTTTCTGGAGCAAGATTCCTCCATTATTTCACCCTCTTAGCCCCTCACTCATCCACAACTCTCGGCCCCACCTCAACCCATTCCTGATCTTAACCTAAAGCTCGGTTTTGCTGATACCTCCTTTGTTTTTATGGAAGACTAATTTTTTTTATATTATGCTGTGAATATTGCTCTCTTTTGGTATTTTGTTCTTTGTTATGTGTGCAGGTTTTCATACACGAGGCTCCTATATATCAGTTGACTCCATTTCTTAGGCATCCCTCTCTATCTTTGATTGGAGATGTACATATACAGATTCAAAGGCATCTTTTTTCAAGCTTAATAGTGGTCACATCATCTCAAATGAAGGAATATTGATACTGCATCTTCTCGCTCCTGTGTCCACATTTTGTGTATTCTATAAATTTCATCCATTTCTTAGGGGTGATATATTTTTGGAATCTTTTATATATCTTCAGGATAATATAATTGCCCATTGGGCCAAACAGTGATAGATTTTCTTTAGGTTGAGTCATCAAATCCCATATTTTAGACTTTGATGTAATTAGGGGGCACTGGTTGTGAGGAGTCTTAATTTATTGCCCTGCCAATGATCCTTCTACTCTATCTTATTTTTCTTGATGGGGTCACAAATGGAGTTTTTCTTCTTGGTTCTTTTCTCCGGGAGCCCCTTATTTTAGAACCAGTAAAATTGTAAAAATTTATAGTATAATAAATCAAGTGGCACTGCCACCTTTTGATAAAATAAATAAATAAATACTTGTTGAAATATGATTCTAAATCAAAATATGTTTTCCAATTTAGTGTGTTTCAAAAAAAAATGCATAAAATACAAATCTTCTTTTGTTAACATATATAGTAGCATAACACAATATTATTTAAATTGATGACCATAAACCATTCTAGCGTTAAAGGAAGACTACGATTATAAACAATTAAAACAAAGATTCCCAAACCAACCAATGTCTGTTAGGAATAAGGTGTCTCAACCTTGGATAATTCCTATTCTTATTATTTGTTTTGTAAATGTATTTTTTGCAAATAATGTAATTAAGTGTGAGTGTACATGTCTAGTTGGCATGTTGATGTGTCACTCCACTTGATGTGTTGGCATCTTGTGCGTAAGGAGATCATGACTGAAATGGTCATGACGGATTCCTATGACGCGTAAGAAATATTTAAGGAATGTGCTATGACAGGTGTAAGAGCATCTTATGACTTGGGCCTATTTGGGTGCCCAAGAAGAAGTGGTTGGTGTGTGTAAGAGAATATGCCAAAAATAGGTTGGTATGATAGATTCTCTTACACTTCTCTTGTGACCGTTATTTTTGGCGGATTCTATGACAAGCTGTTATAGTCTATTCTAGGGATGGATGCCTATTCTTGGGATTGCATGTAACAACTGTGTACATGTGGCTTTGTGCATGGGTCTTGGTGGTTGTGCCTATTTTTGGGTCCAGAGGAGTCTATATATATGATGCTGCTCCTATGGGAGAGATATAACAGAAATTTAAGTCTTGTTGGCTTTGTCTCTCATTTTCCTGAAAGAACTTGCATTGCAAGTGTATTGTAATCTTTGTGTTGAAGATAATACATTGTGCAGGTTTTGGAGTGCTGGGGTTTTTTACCGAAAGGTTTTCCCCAGGGTATATCATTGTGTCATTCTCTATTTTTTTGTATGCATGGTATGTGGTTGCAATATCTTTGTTAAAGTAGTTAACGAATCTGAAATTGTAAGGATTTATAAGAATTTGCACAATACTCTCCTATAGAGATTAGTGTAGGAAGTTGTTTCTGCACCTGAGTTTCCTTACAAGTGGTATCAGAGCTTGATCAACTTTTGATCCTAGTTGTTGGGTAGGGTTTTTTGAGCTGATCTCAAGTTTGAGTGGGAGTTTTTTGCAGAGCATTCTGAATCTTATTTGCAGATTGAGATGGCAAGTTCATCATATGGAAGAATGGAGGTGGAGAAATTTAATGGCACTAATTTCGAGTTGTGGAAACTCAAGATGGAAGACATGTTGGAAGATCGTGACCTATGGGAAGTCACTTCAAGTGCTATAAGACTAGCAACTATAGCTCAAGCAGATTGGGATATCAAAGACTGTAAAGCTAAGGGTCTCATAAGACTCTGTTTAACCGATGCAGTCCTTCTGAATGTTCTAGATGAGAAAATTGCAAATAGATTATGGGAAAGACTTGTGGCCGTGTATCAGGCCAAATCTCTGGTGAACAAGTTGTTCCTGAGGAAGAAGTTGTACTCTTTGCGAATGGAGGAAGGTGGATCCTTAACGAATCATTTAAATGCATTTAATCTGCTGGCTGCACAATTGACATCAGCTGGTGTCAAGTTAGAGGAGGAGGATCGTTGCTACACACTTTTGTGTTCTTTACCAGATTCATGGGACCATCTTGTGATGGCTCTCGGAAGCACTTTAGTCACCTTCAAAATGGATGATGTGGTGTCTTCACTGCTATCAAAGGAGATGCGGAGAAAGGCTTCCGTTTCAGAAAAAGAAGCCCTTGCTGTTCATGGGAGATCCACTGAAAGAGGGAAGAAAAATGACAATAAGTCTGACAATAAGCGTAGATCCAAATCCTGTGGGAAGTCAAAGACTTCCAATAAGTCCAAGGCAAAATGTTGGAACTGTGATAAATCTGGGCACTTCCGTAAAGACTGCAAAGAGCCGAAGAAAAGAAGAAAGGTTCAGATTTAGCTTCAGAAAGATCTCAAGAAGATGGTGATGCATTCATTGCAGCTTTGGCGGCCCATGCATCTAATGATGTGTTGTTGGTTGACTCAGGTGCATCTTTTCACATGACCTCTCATCGAAACTGGTTCTCAAAATATGAAGAGTTCGATGGTGGAAAGGTGTACTTGGGTGATGATTCTAACCTAAAGATAGTTGGACGCGGAAGGGTCACTATCAAATTTCCTGATGGACGAGTAAAGGGAATCAACGGAGTTATGCACATTCCGAGTTTGGCATGAAACCTATTATCTGTAAGTATGCTGAATGATGTAAGTGTGCAAGTTGTTTTTTCGAAAGAAGGATGCAAGATGATGAGAGGATCGATAGTGCTTGCAAGGGGTACTAGGAGAGGTACCTTATTTCAGCTAGATGCATGTATTCCTCTATGTAATAGTTCTTCATCCTCACCATCTGAACAAGTAGTGAAGAAGTCTGTGGCTATTGGTTCCGATGGTAGTGCAAATACTTTGGAAGGTAAGCTTCCTGCAGAAAAGACAATGTTGTGGCATATGAGATTTGGCCACATTGGTGAAAAGGGTCTCAGAACCCTGAAAAATAAAAATCTCATTAAGGGGTTAAATGATTGCAATCTCAAGTTTGACTTCTGCGAACACTGTGTCTATGGTAAACAAAATCATGTTCAGTTTTACTCTAGTTCTCACAAATCTTTTGATATTTTGGATCTTATTCATTCTGATGTATTTGGTCCTATAAAAGTTCCTTCAATCTCCAAGTCTATATTTTTTGTATCTTTCATAGATGATTATACTAGAAGGACATGGATTTATTTCCTTAAAAGTAAGACACAAGTCTTTAGTCGGTTCAAGGAATTTAAAGCTCTTGTAGAGAATCAGACTAGTAAGAAGATTAAGTGTGTGAGAACTGATAATGGTGGTGAGTTTTGCTCAGTAGAGTTTGAACAATTCTGTAAATAATGAGGTATCAAGAGGCATAAGACAACTCCTTATACCCCACAAAAAAATGGAGTCACAGAGAGAATGAACAGGACACTAATGGAGAAGGCTAGGAGTATGCTTAGTGGAGCTAGTTTAGAACAAAGGTTTTGGGCCGAAGCTGTGGCCACTGCTTGCTATCTGGTTAACAGATCTCCTACATCAGCCCTTGTTGGTAAGACACCCATGGAGGTGTGGTCTGGTAAGAAGCCTTCAATTAGACATCTTCATGTTTTTGGTTGTGAAGCTTATGCACATGTTCCAAAGGAGAAAAGATCTAAGTTGGAAAACAAAGCTGTTAAATGTATTTTCATCGGATACAGTGCTGGTGTGAAAGGATACAAGCTTTGGGATCCCGTGACTAGTAAGGTGTTGTATAGTAGAAATGTTATTTTCAGAGAGCTAACATCTTCTCCTATTGTGCTACAACCAGATGAAAAATAAAAGGAAAAAGATGTTGTTCAGTTGCCTCCTACCCCTGAGAAGACTGAACAGAGAGACCATGTTGGGCCTAATGATGAGGAGAGCTCTAGCAGCTCTGATAGTTTAGAAGAAGAGGAAGAACAACCTCAACCGCAGCCCTTGAGGAGATCCATGAGAGAAAGAAAGCAACCAGAAAGGTTTGGTTATTCGATGTTAGATTCCAGTTGTGCCTTTGCTTTGATTACTAACACTGATGAGCCTGGATCTGTGAAAGAGGCTTTGGGCATGGAAGATGCAGGTTCCTGGATTGAGGCTATGGATGATGAGATGGCTTCATTGGAGAAAAACAAAACTTGGGACCTTGTACCTTTGCCTAAAGGGAGAAAATTTGTTGGCTGTAAATGGGTGTTCAAGAAGAAATTTTGTGCAGATGGCAGTGTTGAAAGGTATAAAGCTAGATTGGTTGCAAAGGGGTATTCATAGGTAGAGGGAATAGATTATGGTGAAATATTCTCTCCTTTTGCAAAGTTGACATCCATTAGATTTCTGTTATCTCTTACTACATCATATGATTTAGAGATAGAACAGATGGATGTGAAGACAGCTTTCCTTCATGGTGATTTGGAGGAAGAGATTTATATGTCACAGCCTGAGCACTACATTGTTAAAGGTAAAGAATCCTTAGTTTGCAGATTAAAGAAACCTCTATATGGTTTGAAGCAATCTCCTAGGATGTGGTACCTTAAGTTTGATGCCTTTGTGTTGTCAATTGGATTTGTAAGATCAAAATCAGATCATTGTGTTTATTTCAGAGTTGAAAATGATCACCTTCTTATTGTTGCATTATATGTTGATGATATGTTGCTGTTTGGGAAGGGTAAGGGTATGATTTCTGATTTTAAATCTCAGTTGTCAGCACAGTTTGAGATGAAAGATCTTGGGGCAGCTAGGTACATCTTGGGTATGGAAATCGGTAGAGACAGGTCTAACAAAAAACTTTGGTTGAGTCAGAGTAAGTATGTGAAGTCTGTGTTGGACAGGTTCAGCATGGCAGATTGTAGACCACTATGTGTTCCTATTTCTGTGGGAATAAAGTTATCTGTAGATGATTGTCCAAAATCTCCTAGTGAGGTGGAGGACATGAGTAGAGTACCTTATGCTAGTGCAGTTGGCAGTCTTATGTATGCTATGGTCTGTACTAGACCAGACATTGCCCAAGTAGTGGGATTCCTAAGTCGGTTTATGGCTAATCATGGATGGGTACATTGGGATGCAGTTAAGCGAGTATTCAGATATTTGAGGGGTACATCAGATTACTCCATATGTTATCATGGTAACTCTTCTGGATCTCCGCATTCAGTTTGTATTTGTGGGTTTGTGGATTCAGATTGGGTAGGTGATATTGACAGCAGGAGATCCACCAGTGCTTATGTGTTCACTATGTTTGGTGGTGCCATCAGTTGAATGAGTAAGCGACAACCTATGGTTGCTTTGTCCACTATAGAAGCTGAGTACATGGCTGCTACTCATGCTTGTAAAGAATCCATTTGGCTTAGAAGATTGTGTTCTGATGTTGGTGTTGATGCAGAACATATTACTATTTGGTGTGACAGTCATAGCACTATTTGCCTTGCAAAGAATCCAACTTTCCATGCCAGAACAAAGCACATTGATGTGTAGTTTCACTTTGTGAGAGATATGGTGGAAGATGGAAAGGTAAATTTGGAGAAGGTAGATACTATGAAGAATGTTGCAGATGCATTAACGAAACTAGTGGGCATTGAGAAGTTCAAATGGTGTTCGAAGTCTATGGGCCTTTTGGCCTATAGCGGTTAAAGTTCCTGTTATGTTCCTGTTGCTCTTACAAGGTGTTTGACAAGTGGGAGAATGTTAGGAATAAGGTGTCTCAACCTTGGATAATTCCTATTCTTATTATTTGTTTTGTAAATGTATTTTTTGCAAATAATGTAATTAAGTGTGAGTGTACATGTCTAGTTGGCATGTTGATGTGTCACTCCACTTGATGTATCGGCATCTTGTGCGTAAGGAGATCATTACTGAAACGGTCCTGACGGATTCCTATGATGCGTAAGAAATTTTTAAGGAATGTGTTATGACAAGTGTAAGAGCATCTTATGACTTGGGCCTATTTGGGTGCCCAAGAAGAAGTGGTTGGTGTGTGTAAGAGAATATGCCAAAAATAGGTTGGTATGACAGATTCTCTTACACTTCTCTTGTGACCATTATTTTTGGTAGATTCTATGACAAGCTGTCATAGTCTATTCTAGGGATGGACGCCTATTCTTGGGATTGCATGTAACAACTATGTACATGTGGCTTTGTGCATGGGTCTTGGTGGTTGTGCCTATTTTTGGGTCCAGAGGAGTCTATATATATGATGTTGCTCCTATGGGAGAGATATAACAGAAATTTAAGTCTTGTTGGCTTTGTCTCTCATTTTTCTGAAAGAACTTGCATTGCAAGTGTATTGTAATCTTTGTGTTGAAGATAATACATTGTGCAAGTTTTGGAGTGCTGGGGTTTTTTACCGAAAGGTTTTCCCCAGGGTATATCATTGTGTCATTCTCTATTTTTCTGTATGCATGGTATGTGGTTGCAATATCTTTGTTAAAGTAGTTAATGAATCTAAAATTGGTAAGGATTTATAAGAATTTGCACAATACTCTCCTATAGAGATTAGCGTAGGAAGTTGTTTCCGTACCTGAGTTTCCTTATAGTGTCAAAGCCCCACATAAGACAGAATTCAGCACCAAAACATTCGCACCCCCAAACAAGAAAGGAGGATAAAAAATAAAATACAAGTAAATTCACTAAATAATTACAATGTCAATCAAAAGCCAGTGATCAAATGCAACCAAGAAGATCATATTGTACCTATTAGGTTATAGTCAAAATCCCTAAGAAGAGAATTGATACTTTGTGAGAGATCCTCAATCTGGAACAACTTAGCCATATCTCTTCCAAAACAAAGTCCATTGACCTTAGTCTGTTAATACTCTTTCAATTCTCCACCTCAAAATTCATGCTAAAGAAAAAGCCAAATGCTTCCTCCCCAATCAGTTCAAAACTAGATGTTTTCCCCTAAAATCCAAACTGTGAGTTTTTAAAATAGAGCAAGAAAACCATTAAATGTCCACTTCTTGCAAAATTTCCATGCATGTGAAAGAAATCTAACCAAAATCCATGCACCGACAGAGACAGAACAGATTTAGTTACCAAAATTATTATTTTTTAATTCCCCATATGACTATATTTCCTTTATTGGAATTTTAGTATTTATTTTCTATTAATATTTGAGGCTATAATTTTCCCAATTTAAAATGGATCTTTTATTGTTTATTAATCTTTGTTATTTTTTTTCTAAAGATAGATTTCCTATTTAATTTCCAAATTAGAATGATATTTTAATTCCATATTTTCATCTTTAAAGATTTGTTTCCAATTAAATAGGAAATTAAATAATCAAAAGGGACATTAAATAACTCAAGTTTATTTGTAGCATTAAATAACCCAAGACTTATTATATTCCATTAAATAAAATAACATTATGAATCAATATACTATAATATTAAAATTATTTAAGTCGACCAATAATTAATTTAACTCATAATGATAATTTTAATATCAAATATTAATGTTAAATTAATTAAAATAATTTTTATTTTAATATGGCTAGATTAGACTTTCTTAATATATCGATATTTATGTTATGATGTTTTCTATTAAAGAAATGTTTTTACTCAATTGTTCAAATCTCTTGATATGACAAGTAAATGACGATAGGAAACAAATGAACAAAACCAAAGAAGCATATAAAGCAAAGAACTAACCAAGAACAATAGACGGGCAGTGTGGAACTGAAATCTATTTCCATCAACAATTGATTTCCACTAAGTGGAGGCACGCTCAATCCTGCTAATTCAAGGGAGAGGATGCCTACAACCTACAAGCTTTGTCATAGAGATGAGACATACATAAATACATACATACATATATATGCAGTAGAAAACAAGGAGGAGTGAGACATTATGTGGACCTCCTGCAAGAGTAACTACAACTTCCTCCCCGCATCCTACAGACACGCCATATAGGAAGAAAACATAATGTAGTAATCAAGATTCATTAGTATCATTAGTACATCAATAATCATATATACACAAGCAAATTAGAACATGTAAATAATCATCCATAGGAATGAAGAGATAACATATAAGCACTAAATCCATAAAATGCATAGGCAACATCTAATAACAGCATCATAAAACTATCACATCCATAACTATCAAGTGTCTCAAGAATATTAAAGTGGTCATCATATCAATTTAGTAGTACCATCACATCAAAAGTAATAGTATCATCATAGGGAACAGAAACATCAAATTGGAGTAATCTAGAACAATCCACATAAGTAATAGTATATTCTCAAAACTCAAACCAAAATGGGGTTAAAACACAAAAATGAATGTATCCATGCGGAGGGACAGTACAATAACTTTTATGTGTATAAAATGGCAATTAACAATGTGTCTCTTGGTGAAAATATCAACATAGATCTCATTAAACTGATCCCTAAGGATGGCGATAAGATTATCATTAAAAATTGGAGACCCATAACATTACTCAATGTGTGGTACATGATATTGGAAAAAATATTGGCCAAAAGGCTAGAAAATGTCCTACCAAGACTAGTCAATCCTACACAACAAGTTTTGTTAAAGGGAGATATATACTAGAAAATCTATTGACATGCTAGGTGATAGGGAGGCTCCTTCAAAGATTCGGCTTGACTCTATTCTAAGGTCACTTCCTAGACCTTCTAAGGGTTCCCTCCTTAACCCTATCTCCCTTTGAATAGTTCTCTCAACTCTCCTTCTACCACAAGGGCCTCACTATCAACTAGCAATCAATTCCTTTCCTCGAACTCACTAGAGTAAGTTCATCACTACTACCACCATGTTCATTCCAAACACTTTGCAGGGTTTTTAAGCTTCTGAACTTGTTGTTTCAACTATTCTTGGTGTCACTTGACACTATCTTGGCATCCTTTTCTTACTGGTTCCAAGAATTATTATTTTAAGGCTAGTAGCCCTATTATGTCTAAGTAAGTCTTTTAACTTGGTTCAAGGCCAATAACTTACAAATTTCACAAATGAACTCCCAAATAAATCACTGATCTAGACACCCTTTTGGACACACTTAGATATTTTTAGGGTTTTGGACCACCAAGTTGTTCGTACAATGTCATTCATGGATTGTGTCTTTGTCCTTAAAAATAGGGCTAATTGACTGGTTTCCAAGAAAAGATACATGAAATGGATTCATCAACTCTTTCCATTGACTCTAGGGCTTCCTCAACACCCTAAGATCATTCTTCACTCATAAGTTCTCCGATCCAATCCAACACTACATTCAAACATTGACTGATACTCACTTTCTCCTAGCTGGGCACACACACTGTCTCACTTAGGAAAAGCCTCCAAAATTAACAAACTTAATTTCTAGAAACTTTACAAGAAAAAAAGGAATGTATAGGGGCTCTACTTTCCATCCTCCATGGGCCATGAAGATTCAATAGAGGAAATTCAATGTAGAGCCATTTTTACAAGCCAAACCCTTACACTGGCAGGGAATAGTCCAAGAGGGTTTGATATTATTTAAGCACACAAAAACTAAGAAGATACACACTAGAATTATATATAGAGAAATGAAGCAGTAAAAAGAACCTAAACTACTCAAAGAACTGAGTGGTTCAATCCATGCTTAACTTCCAATAAGAAAACATAGAAATTATAAACAAGAACAACAAAAACTAGTATTCAATATTCCTCAGGAATTGTGTCAAAAATTGTCCAACCCACATACAATGATTAAAAATCCCTTAAATAGGTCATTTGGGCTCATTCCAACCAACTAAGTTGACCCATAACTGACCTTAGGGAAATTTACAACTTTTTCCCAAATGTTGTCGAGCAACTTTTAAAAGTTTCAAAAGTTGCTCAAGCAACATTTACAACTTTTGCATTTTTGCCATTTTTCCAAGGTTCTAACCCACTGAACTAGTTCCATAAGGTCTCAAATCACTCCTTTGACCAAATACACATCAAATTCATCCCATTTTATCCATTTGGAGTGAATGTGTTCATTAGGCCTCATTTGGCCAGCTTCGCAATTCTTGGCCAACAAGTGACACCCTAGTGGCAAACACAAAACTACTTATCCTAACACACCTATTAGACCCTCTTGGACTCTTTATTGAACCATGACTTGGCTAGAGTCATTACAAGCCAAAATTTTACTAGGGTTAAAATCCAAACCCTAGGTGCTTCTGCACCATTCTCCCTCAGAACAAAGAAGTCAAGGTACATCTGGAGACAACAATGAATGATCTAGTCCCAACTTATTGAAGTCATCTTTTGCAACCCATGTAGCCTCCACTTCAGGTAGGTGTAGGCATTTTATAAGATGCTTCATATGCTATCCATGCCTGGTCTTCTTTTGAATCCAAGAATCCAATACCCTCTCTTCTTCTAGATTTCTCTTGGATGGTAAGGGTACATCAACAGTGATCTTCTCCTCAGCATCAGAATTACTTCCAATCTCCTCTAGTATTGGCCCTTTGTATTTGACTAGATCTTGAGCATTGAACATAGGTGATATTGCCAAATCTATGGGTAGTTCAAATTTGTAAGCATTTTCTCCATATTTTTCCAAGACTCTACAAGGCCCTATCCTTCTCATCTGTAATTTACTAGGTACACCCTTCTTTAATCTAGCCTTATTCAAATGCACCATCAGTAAGTATCCCACTTAAAATTGTAACTCCTTTTCATCCACCTTGGCCTTTAACCTTTGAGTGGCTTTTGTGAGTGTCTTCTTGACCTGATCATGTACTTCCTTCATTGATAGGGAAACATCTTCAGCATGTCCACTTCTACCCTCCATACTTCCTAAGTCTCAAAGTTCGTAAATACCCCGGGGATGAACCCCATAGACCATTGTAAATGGACTCTTACCAGTAGCCCTGTTCACATTGTCATTCTAAGAAAATTCTTCCTGTGGCAACACTTGATCCCATACCTATCCATTTTCCTTTATTAAGCACCTTAAGAGGTTACCTAAGACCCTGTTTATGACCTATGTTTGGCCATCAGTCTGGGGATGGTAAGCTGAACCAAATGATAGATTAGTTCCCAGTCTCTTCCACAATTTCTTCCAAAAATGTCTCATGAACTTTAAATCCTTGTCTGAAACTATACTTAAGGGTAATCCATGGATTCTCACAATTTCCCTAAAAAATAATTGAGCAATGTAACTAGCATCATGTGTAGTTTTACATGGAATAAAATTGCTCATCTTACTAAACCTGTCAACAACTACAAATATACTATCAAACAGGGCTATGTTTGTTTTTTTTGTAATCAAACAATGAAGTCCATACTAATGCATTCACATGGTCTATTTGGAATGGGTAAAGGCTAATAGAGACTGACATTGGTAATAGTACCTTTATCTTTTTGGCATACAATACACTATTCTATGTACTTCCTAACATACTTTTGCATTCTAGGTCAGTAGTAAAATCTTTGAACTAGTTCAAGAGTATTATTTAGACCAAAATCTCCACTGATACTACCATTGTGCTTCTCTTGTATTAAATTCTCTCTCATAGACCCCCTTGGCACACATAACTACCCCCCTCTAAACAGTAACCCATTTTGTAATGTATAGTCTGCAAAATGACTATGACAGTGATTATTGAACTCTACACATACCTTATATACCTCTGAGAAGTGCTCATCTTCTTTGTACTGATCTTTGAAGCTCTCCACTCCTATGTTTTTCAACTGTACCTCTGGAATAATAAGAAGTCCCCTACTCAAAGAATTAGAAACCTTGTCCATTTGACCCTTCTTGTGCTTAATAGTAAAGGTATGGACTTGCAAAAATTCCATCCATTTAATATGCATGTTACTTATCTTGTCTTGAGAGTTGATAAAACTTAAGGTTTGGTTGTCAGTAAATACTATAAATTCCTTGGGTAGGAGGTAATGTCTCCATTTTCTAAGGGCTTGGACTAGTGCATAGAGCTCTAGTTCATACGAGGAATACCTCTTCTTGGCCTCATTTAATTTTTCACTATAGAAAGCTACTGGCCTTCCTTCTTGACTTAGAACAACTCTCACTTCTATGTTACTTGCATCACACTCTAGGGTGAATAGTCTATCAAAACTAGGTAGTACAAGGATAGGCTAGGTGGCTACTTTTTGTTTTAACATTTCAAACCCCTTATTGGATTATTTAGTCTATCTAAACTTAGACTTCAACCCCCCTTTAATAGTGTCTAAGAAAAGGGCACAAATTGTACTAAATCCCCTAATGAACTTCCTATAAAATTGTGCAAGCCCATGAAAACTTCTTACCTTAGTACCAAATGTAGGAGTAGGCCAATTGAGGATAGCTTCCACTTTGCTAGGGTCCATCTTTAGTGTGCCATGTGAGACCACAAACCCAAGATATACCAATTCTTGCTTCAAGAACTCACACTTCTCCAAATTGATGGCTAACTACTCCTCATGCAACCTTTTCAATACAATCTCCAAGTGCTCTAAGTGTTATGCCACGGTCCTAATGAAAATGAGGATCATCAAGATAGACTACCAAAAATCTCCCAATGTAGTCCTTAAGTACTTCATTCATCAATCTCATGAATGTGCTAAGGGAATTTGTAAGCCCAAATGGCATGACAAACCATTAATAAAAACCTTATGTGGTTTTTAAGGCTATCTTCCACTCATCACCTTACTTATCCTAATTTGGTGGTACCCACTTTTCAATTCTAACTTGGTAAAATATTGAGATCCTCCAAGAAAGTCCATTAGGTTATCTATTTAGGGAATTGGGAACCTATATCTGATTATGATTCAGTTGATTTCCCTTGAATCAATGCACAACCTCCACTTACCTCCTTTCTTTGATGCCAACACCACTAGGACTACACAAGGACTGATGCTCTTTCTTATTAGACCTTGATCAAGTAGTTCTTGGACCTGCCTTTCTACTTCCTTATTTTGGTCAAGAGTTAATTTGTATACAACCTTGTTTAGTAGTGATGCCCTAAGTATGAAATCTATTTGATGGCTCATTGTTCTTTGGGGAGGGAGGACTCCAGGTGATCCATCACTCACAATATCTTTAAAATTCTCCAAAAGTGGTTGTATCTCTTTGGGTAAAGATGTTAATCCATTTGCCTCTTCCTCTTTAAGCTCCATCATAAAAGAAAAGCATTCTTCTTCTCCCCCCTTGAGGTCTTGTAAAATTATTTTCCACCCACTACTAACACATTAGGACTATTCTTCACTCCTTCCTCCACCAAAGATTGAATCTTGTATGTTACTCGATCCTTCTAAAATTAGTAGGAGTTGTTCTCCCCATTTTGCATGGATTTCCTATCAAATTTCCATGGTCTTCCCAACAAGAGATGGTAGGCATCCATAGGTAGTACATCACAAATAATTTTATCCTTGTACCCTCTGATTATAAGTTTAATACATGCTTATTCATTGACCAAGACATATTGTCCTTTGTTTAATCATGTCACCCTATAAGGATGATCATGGGGTACATTTGGTAATCCAAGTTTATTCACTACTTCTCCAGATATGATGTTATTAGTTGACCCTGAGTCAAGGATCACTTTACATACCTTGCCAAGAATCTTGCATTTCACTTTGAAAATTAATCTCCTTTGCTTAGGTTCTTCCCTAACTAGTTCTTTAATCAGGACCCTTCTTATCATTAATTTATCACCACTCTCTAAGTCAAGATTAATCTCAGGAGACTTGACACTATTGGCTTCTTCTTGCACATAATTGACTCTTCTCTTTGATTGAGAAGATGTGGCTTTGTCGGGACATCTATAGGTAGGATGACCAAATTGATGACATTTATAGAACTTCATGTTTTCCAAAGAGGAACCTCTGCTAGAGCCCCCAAATCTTCCTCTACCACTATTTATAGGACCCCTTCCTCTACTATGATTAACTCTACCACTAGATTCACTACTCTTCTCTATCAATCTTGACTCCCCTTTTGGTCTAGAGTCACTACCTCTTCCACCATAGTTGCCTCTATGGCCTCTTGAATCTCTACCTCTTCCTTTGCCTCTACTATTGGTTTCATGTTTCTTCTTACTCTTTTCCTCAACCTTAAGATCCAATTGATAACACCTATGCATTGTGGTAAGTGTCAGCAAACTTATCTCCTCTTGTATACTCCACCTTAGCCCATTTAGATAATGAGAAAATTTAATACTCTCATCCTTTGTCACCTTGGATCTCAGGCATAGTTTGTAGAACTCCTTAATATAGGTACTTATATCTGACTTTCTTTGTCTTAAATTTTGTTTATTCTTGTGGAGTTGGATTTCATAATCATCAGGGATATAAGTCTCTCTAGCTTTTGCCACCATACCCTTCCAATTTGAAATGGGGTTCTTTCCTTATTTTTGCCTCTCATCTTGTACAAACTTCCACCATGCGAGGGAAGTTCCTCTCAACCTAGTCTTTGAAACCTTCACTTTTTGTGCTTCAATCACATTCTCACACTCAAAATGGTTTACTAGTTCTTCTATCCACTCCATTACTACCTTTGGCTCCATTTGGCCATTGAACAAAGGTACACCTTCTAGTGACTTTCCACCCATGGATTTTAAAGCTGTAAGGAATGGATCTTCTTCTAAAACAAGATCAAGCTCTAGTACTTCATCCTCTACTACCATTGATTTACCCTTACCCTCTACCTCTCTCACTTTTTCACCTACTTCTTTTGTATTGGCTTCAACTTCACCAAGCTTACTCTCCATTTCTGCCAATCTTTCCCATATGAGTCTATTCTCCTCTCCTTGGTCTTCGACCTTCTTTTCCAACTCTACATTAGTCACCATCCTTGACTCTCCAACTAACTCCATAAATAACGTCAATCTTCCCTAGACCGAATCTTGTAGGCTCTAATACCAATTTGATAGGGAGGCTTCTTCAAAGTGTCAGCTTGACTCTATTCTAAGGTCACTTCCTAGATCTTCTAAGGGTTCCCTCCTTAACCCTATCTCCCTTTGAAGATTTCTCTCAACTCTCCTTCTACCACAAGGGCCTCACTATCAACTAGTAATCAATTCCTCTCCTTGAACTCACTAGAGTAAGTTCATCAATACTACCACCATGTTCATTCCAAATATTTTTCAGGGTTTTTTAGCTTCCAAAATTTCTTCTTCAACCATTCTCGATGTCACTTGAAACTATCTTGGCATCCGTTTCTTACTAATTCCAAGAATTATTATTTTAAGGCTAGTAGCCCTATTAGGCCTAATTAGGTCTTTGAACTTGTTTCAAGGCCAATAACTTACAAATTTCACAAATGAATCCCCAAATAAATCACTGATCCAAAAAACCTTTTGGACACGCTTAGAGATTTTTAGGGTTTGGGACCACCAAGTTGTCTGTATAATGTCATTCATGGACTGTGTTTATGTCCTTAAAAATAGGGCTAATTGACTGGTTTCCAAGAAAAGATACATGAAATGGATTCACCAACTCTTTCCATTGACTCTAGGGCTTCCTCAACACCCTAAGATCATTCTTCACTCATAAGTTCTCCGATCCAATCCAACCCTACATTCAAACATTAATTGATACTCACTTGCTCCTAGTCAGGCACACACACCGTCTCACCTAGGGAAAGCCTCCAAAATTAACAAACTTCATTTCTAGCAACTATAAAAGAAATAAAAGAATGTATAGGGGCTCTACTTTCCATCCTCCATGGTCCATGAAGATCCAATGGAGGAAACTCAATGTAGAGCCATATTTATAGGCCAAACCCTTACACTAGTAGGGAACAGTCCATGAGGGTTTGATATTATTTAAGCACACACAACTAAGAAGATACACACAAGAAGTATATATAGATAAAGGAAGTAGTAAAAATAACCTAAACTACTCAAAGAACCGAGTGGTTCAATCCATGCTTAACTTCCAATAAGAAAACACAAAGATTATAAACAGGAACAACAAAAACTCATATTCAATCTTCCTCAAGAATTGAGTCAAAAATTTTCCAACCCCTGTACAATGATAAAAAAAGTCCTTAAATAGGTCCTTTGGGCTCAGACCAAACAATTAAGATGACCCATAACTAACCTTAGGGAAATTTACAACTTTTGCCCAAATATTGTTGAGCAACTTTTAAAAGTTGTAAAAGTTCCTCAAGCAACATTTACAACTTTTGCATTTTTGCCATTTTTCCAAGGTTTTGACCCACTGAACTAGTTCTATAAGGTCTCAAATCACTCCTTTGACCAAATACACATCAAATTCATCCCATTTTATCAATTTGGGGTGATTGGGCTCATTAGGCCTCATTTGGCCAACTTGGCAATTCTTGGCCAACTAGTGACACCCTAGTGCCTAACCCAAAACTAGTTATCCTAACACACCTATTAGACCCTCTTGAGGTATTTATTGAACCATGATTTGACTAGAGTCATTACAAGCCAAAATTTGACTAGGGTTAAAATCCAAACCCTAGGTGCTTCTGCACCACTATGGGCCATGATTTGGGAAAAAGAATCAAACCCTCAAATAATAACATATGTCCAATCACTCCACATATGTCAAAATAAAACATCAAGTGTAGATTCTAAACTAGAAAATCAATGTTGAACTATGATGGGCTGAGGTAGGCCTCACATCCTCCCACTCTAGGCATGAATATCCTCCTAGAGTTCATCCAAAGTGGTGGGGGTACTGAGATCTCATCTAAACTACATCCTCCCATGGGTTGTCACCTTGTCATAGAAATCCCATTGGACCCTAACTTGATCTAGCTCTCTGCCTCAAAGGGATAGGGTCTATTGTGCCAAGATATGAATGAGCTCTAGGGCCAATTGTCCATCCAACTCCACCTATAAGGCATCCCAATCTATAACATGAGACTTCTCATAAATGTACTTCCTCAAAACTAAAACATGAAACTGTTAGATAACTGAGAGGGGGGTGAATAAGTTAAATTAGTTATCCTACAATCCCAAACTCTCAGATGTACTTTTTCAACAAAATAATCAACTCGATAAGATATTAACAACAATATTTTTGTTCATTTACCGAATACCAATAATTTCCAAAACTGTGTTTACCGATTAATCAAATATGAAATATGTAAAGTATGATAGTAATCCAGTCACAACAAATAACACATAACACAAAGACTTAATGTGGAAACCTTGCTAAGGGAAAAACCACCTAGGACTGGTAACCCAAAATATTTCACTCTTCTAAAGTGAGCTCGGTTAGGAGCCAACCCTGTTAAAGGTTACAAAACACACTGTAAGGTGTGACCTTGTTAGAGGTTTTATCACTAATAGTTCTCCCTCGACCAACATTCACTATGGGGTCAACAAGAAAACAATTAACATTCCTTGAATGTAATATTGAAATACAACATACTGTTAAGTCTACTCAGTTAAGAGATTTAGTTGTAACAATGGTTAAACTGACACAATAGTGATCTGATTCAAATACAACTTGATTTGCAAGTATTTAGATCTATGCTAAGCTCAATATAACTCTTCTAATCAATAATCAATTCACTCCATTATATCCTCCAACTTACTTCACTCTGTGTATAATTCTCTGACGCTCAGTAATACTTGCAGTCTAGCTCCGTTCTGTCTGTAACCAATTTGATCAGTGGTGCATGAAAAATGTCTTCACATGAATTCTCATGCAGTCTCAATTCATCTAGCAAATTCAACAATGAATCTCATGTCTCTTAAATAGACATGTAAACCATTTTCATCTCATCCATTAGATTTTTCCTCTTAATCTCCATCGTTTGTATAACCTCTTCAAGCTTCCTCGGTAATTGTATCAATAACATGTTTCAATCTCTTCCCTTCAATTATCTTTGAATTTTTTTAGTTGTTAATCTTATAACAAACTCTATCTCTTACCTTGAAATCATAAGCATGTGCCAGCTCATCAATTTCAGTCAATTGTTATAAACATTTAATGTTTTCAACCTACTTGGTTAATACAGAATGCATCAGTGATAACTAACTCGATTATTACTGTCACTTGGTATACACAAGACTGACTCGGTGTATACAGAAATATTCAATTACCGACCACATTAACTTGTTCAATTTTGATCTCATCTTCATAATATAACAATGTAACATGCTCAAATCAACAACATAATGTCATATACTCATCAATAAGTTTCCCAATGTATACCTTATCCATATCTATTATATTCATATTATCCTTATGTAGATATCTCATTTCTTCACCATTTCTTCCTTCTACAGATGTTTAGATATTTGTAACTATCATGATAAGTATGGTCAAAACTAGTTGACATCAATGACAACATATTGACTAATTTAATCATCTTACATATTACTTTAACAGCTCGGTGACCTCTTGAATCTTCATCAAGATATTCAATCAGTTGTAGGTTAACAATCTCTCCCTTTGGCATTGATGGCAACACAATATGAAATATACCATAGAATACCAAACATCTATTCTACAACTATATAGATAAATGCTATAGCTCGGTAAGCTCTCCCTAGCTTGATATTTAATATATTTAATCATGACAACAACATTTCATGCAGACTCTCCTTGCAGATTTGATCTTCTTCAATTCTCTTTCCAACAGATATCTCTCTCCATGTGTTCTTGAAATCCTTCCTTCAACAAATGATATTTCATAGAAATCTCTATCCCTTTGAAACCAATGCCAAAAAGAAAAATAAACAACTCTTTAGTAGCCAAATAGAATTTTTGTTGTTCAGTCCAGATCAAGTACCTTCATATACTAATATACAGTTCTATGTTCCATCTTCTTCAATCTTCACTTCCTTCACAACCTTAGGAATCCTAAAGTGTGAGCTACATTTATCAACATTTTTTATTTTTCTGATAAATTACAGGTTGATGCAACCTCATGATCACCTTAGTGACTGATAGACAGGGGATGGACCCCTAGTCTAGTCCTCAAGTACTCAAAAGTATCCTTCGGTAAGGGATTAGTAAATATATCTGCAAGTTGTTCTTTAGACTTCACAAATTCTAGTTTCACTTACTTTTCTTGTACTTGTTCCCTCAAATAGTGATACTTAATTGATATGTGCTTTTTCTTTGCATGCATCACTGGATTCTTTGAAATATTTATGGCACTTTTGTTATCACAATATATAATCACTAGATTAATGATCTCCTCATTCATTCCTTTCAAAAATTGTTTTATCCATACAATATTTGAACAATTAGCAGCAACAACAACATATTATGCTTTAGTAGTTGACTAAGAAATACATGCTTGTTTCTTACTTATCCATGTTACAAGTCTTTCTCACAAAAATAATTATCCACTGGTAGTACTCTTTCGATCATCAATATTTCCAACCCAATCTACATCAGTGTAAACATGTAGTTCAAAATTGCCTTCCTTTTTGTACCATACATAACCCATAATGCTCTGTGTTCTTCAGATATCTCAAAATTGATTTAACAATAGTCATATGTGATTCCTTAGGATTAGCAAAAAATATTTCTATAATCCCAAATTCATGTGCTATATCAGGCCTACTGTGTACTATATACATCAATTTTCCAATCATTGATCTATACAGTATCCGAGTTACCTCAATTGATTCATCATCTTTTGTCAGTTTGCATCTAGTAACCATAGGTGTTCCAACTGGTTTTGAATCTTCCATTCCAAATGTCTTCAATACTTCCTTGATGTATTTTGATTGTGTGATGAATATACCTTCATTTTTATGTAGTATTTGCAATCCAAGAAAGAATTTAATCTCTCCAAACAGTGACATTTCAAACTCTTTTCTTATTTCAATAGCAAAAGATTTGCAAAGATTATCATGTCCTCCAACTATTATATCATCAACAAAAATTTCAGCAATAAGTATATTATCATCAGTTCCATCTTTCAAATATAAATTGATGTTGTCAGTTGTTCTCACAAAGTACCAATACTAATAAGATAAGCATGCATTCTTTCACACCATGCTCTCGGTGCTTGTTTTAGTCCATATAGTGCTTTGTGAAATTTGCAAACCATGTTCTTCTTATTCTAATAAAAAAAACCTTTAGGTTGTTCTATGTAAACCTCTTCCTCAAGTATCCCATTCAGAAATGCTAATTTAACATCCATTTGATAAACCTTAAATCCTTTATAAGAAACATATGCAAGTAATATTCTCACTCCTTCAAGTCTTGCTACTGGTACAAAAGTTTCACCATAGTCAATTCCTTCTTCTTGTGCATATCCCTTACAAACAAATCTTTCTTTGTTTCTAGTCACTTCACCATTTTCATTCTACATGTTTCTAACTATCCATTTAGTACCAATCACATTTTTATCACTCAATCTTGGTACCAATGTCCATGTTTTTTTTTCTCTATTTTCTCAATTTCTTCATTCATGGCCTTAATCTATTCTTCATTCTCGAGTGCATCTTTAACATTTTTAGTTTCAAATTCACAAACTAAACATGTATTTTGTCTTAACTTACTTTGTGTTATCATGCTAGCTTGTTTGTCTCCAATGATCTAGTTCTGTGGATGGTGTCTTCTCACAAATTTTTCCAAAACTTTCTCTCTTCTTTGTTCATCAGTCGGTGCAGGCTCAATTTCTTCCTCGGTAACATCTTCCTGATTCTCGGTTTGCATTTGCTAACCCTCGGTAGCATTTTCCTATTGCTTGGTAGACTCAACCTATGGCTTGGGTAGACAGTCTGGATGCTCAATATATGTAAATCTACCATAGTCTTATAGTTCCTTCCTTCTTTCTTCATCATTTTTCTTAGCAAAATCATCAACTTTCACATTAGCACTTTCAATCATTTTGTTAGTACTCTTGTTCAAATATTTGTATGCTTTTCTCTTAGTAGAATATCCTAGAAATATTCCTTCATCACCTTTAGAATCAAATTTTCCATTTCTACCGTCTTTCAAAATGTAACATCAGCTTCCAAAAATTCTGAAATAACTAACATTAGGTGTGTAGCCAAACCATAACTCATAAGGTGTCTTATTTGTATCTTTCTTTAGCTGAACTCGGTTCAAGGTGTATACAACAATGCTAACAACTTCTCTCTAGTACATTTGTGCAACATCCTTTTCAATCATCAGTGTTCTAGCACAGTCAACTATAAATCTATTTCTTCTTTCTGCAATACCATTCTAATGTGGTGTCCTTGATGCAGAAACCTATCTTTTAATTCCATGCTCATTACAAAAGTTAGTGAATTCATCATAATTAAACTCACCTCCTCTATCAGATCTTAAGAATTTTAAATCTTTTCTAGTTTCCTTTTCAATTTTAGCTTTATACCACTTAAACATTTTGAAAGCTTCAGATTTCTCTTTCAAAAACATAACTGTCATCATCCTAGAGTAGTCATCAACAAATAAAATGAAATATTTGTTTCCATAATAACTTTGAGTTCTCATAGGACCACATAGGTAGGTATGCACCAACTCCAAAATACCTTTAGAAGAATAGTCTTTTCTCTTAAAGCTAGATTTAGTCATTTTCCCTTTCTAACATTGATTACACATGACATGGTCAGGTTTAGTTAGACTCAGTAAACTTCTAACTCATCTTTTCTTACTGATCTTAACCATGTTATCAAAATTCACATGACATGATCTCTTATGCCACAACCACGCATCTTCATTTCTAGCCAACAAACAAGAAGTTTCAACATTATCAAGATAAAATAGATTACCTTTGGATTGTTCACCAGTACTGACCAACTTTTTGGTTTCATCATAGATCTTCACCTTTCTACTTTCAAATGCAACTCGATGACCTAAATTATTCAATTATGCTACACTGAATAGATTGTAGTTAAGTCCTTTCACCCAATATGCATTCTCACATCTAATCTTATTGTTCAACAAGATAGATCCCTTTCCTTTCACTAGATAAGGTGTATCATTTCCCATTTTAACAGATCCTCCATTATAGTGTTCAAGATATTCAAATTTGTCCTCATCACCAATCATATGATGTGTACAGCCCCTATCAATAATCCATGTATCATTCTTGCTAACTTTAGATATAAGTGTTATTTCAACATACCTTTCTTCTTCTTCTAAATCTTCTGTCATAACTATGAATACCACCTCAATGTCTTCATCAGTGTCAATGTCATTATCAACATCATCATCTCCAACTAGGTAACAAGCCTTCTTGCCTTTATCTTTGTAGTCTCATTTGTTTCTTCTAGATCATAATGTCAATTTCCTCTGTGTTCTCAGTTATCTCTTTTGTCAAACTTTCTTTCACCAAATCGGTCATTATCTTTATCATCATCTTTCCTATTAGGACATCTAGCTATAATATGACCAATTTATTTATAGTTAAAACATGCTAAAGGTAACTTTCTGATGCAGGAGCATCTCGGGTCCTTAGCAATCCTCTGTCACCAAAAAAATATTTGAGTTTGTTTTTGTTACTCAGTTTCTTCTTTGACCGAGTTGGTTTGGTGTTGCTTGGTTTCCTTTGTTCGCTAGTGTTGGTCAGTTATCTCCCTGGTGCTTGGTAAATTTCCCTGGCACTCGGTGATGCTTGTCTAGTGCTCGATTTCCTTGCTTACTGAGTTGTTTGTTTTGGACTTCTTTTGAGGCTGCCTTGTGCATTTAATTTGGGTTGCAGATTTAATGTTGGTATCCATCATTGGGAAGCATGTGGACCTCAATCTAGTCATTCCTTCTATTGATTATGGATCTGAAGGTTGACTTTTTTTGGTAGCCTCTTGTATAAATGTAGTTGTTTGGTTAGAGTTTTGGGGAGTCATTTTTTATAAAAGATAGAAGATTAGAGATTATCTGCAAATCCTCACATGTTTGAGGACTTTTGTACTTGATTGTAATATCTGGCCAAAACTAGGAAGGCCTTACAACCCAACATGTATAAATCAATTTGAAGATAATTTATGAAAGTTCTACATTCTATCTCTCACTGTTGTATATTGTTTCTTCCATGTGTTGTTGAGCAAGGTGGATTAGGTTAGGGTGTGCCATTTCTAGCCCCTCCTGTCTTCTCTTGTGTCAAGTGGTATCAGAGCGAGGTGAGATCTAGATCTAGGTTTGTGAATCTATATTTGAAGGCTCCTTCTTGTGAAGCCCTAGTTGAATTTTTGTGGGGTAGTAGATTGTGATCTGACCTACAATTGCAGATGGTTTTCAAGATGGTTCATGGGAGGCAAGATGCAGATCTAGGATTGGCAGACATGTTGAGACAACTTGCTGCTAGATTAGAAGCTATTGAAACAACCCAGAGAAGAGGAAGACATCTTGAAGATGTTAGTGATGATGAAATTGAGGTGGAACAAGGTGATGGAGAACCTGCACCTGTGATGGATCAGGGTGAAGAAAGATTCTTGAAGGCTTTGACAAGTCTGAAGTCTACACCACACTTCAATCCTCCTGAGTATAGTGGGAAATTGGATTCTGATGAATTGGTGGATTCGATCACTGAGATGGAAAATTATTTTGAGTATGAAAATGTACCTGAGGAAAAGAAGGTGAAAATTGCAAGCACAAAGTTGAAAAGTCATGCATCCTTGTGGTGGGAACATCTGTAGCTGGAAAAAAAGAGGAAATGCAAAGACAAAATCAAGGTATGGATTAAAATGGTGAATATGTTAGGAATGAATGCTGAATATATCCTATGGGGGATTATTAGCAGTAATTTTGTAGCAGTTTTTGTTGCATTCATGACTATGATTGTCATTGATGTCAACATAGTGATCTACTGAAGATTAGTAGAGAAGCAGACAGTGTTTGAGTTAGTGCACTTGGGATATTGAAGATGAAGCTATGTGCAGTTAAGGAATTATTTTGTGATGTGTTATTAGATCATAGTTAAGAGTGCAAATAGTAATTCATTTATTCATGGAAGTTATGAGGAAATCAGTGGAAGTAGTATTCAGGCAGTGTTCCTGAGTAGTGATTTGTGGAAATCAGATGATATCTCCTAATTGGGATGGAATCTGGTTATGCATAGTCAGAGAGCAGTTGGAGAGATGTTGATACTGATGTAGTTGATAGTGCAAGATCTGAGGTCGCACGAGTGAAGAATTATATTGATTGGAAGTTGACAGTTTTGTGTAATTTTGATGTAACATGTGGAAACTTTTATTTTTTAATTTGTATGCCTACTTATTTTTAATTACTTGAGTATGGTATAAAGGAAGGAATGTATTCCTTTTTGTAATATGGAATGTGATTAATGTAAGTTTATTGTGAAAGTGAAATTGTTGAAAGAAGATATGCGAAGTACTAAGATTTGGTATTGAGATCTGAAGGAGTTGGTGTGGTTTGGCACAGTCAAAGGAGTATTGAATTGTTGAGGTCAGTAATCTTTTGGTATTATTCTATTGATTAATACAAGATTAGTTGGACAGTGAGTTTGGTGATCTTACCCTGAAGCTGTTTGGGCAGTGGGTCCTTCTATCTTCCATAACTCCTAAGAGAGTTAGAATCTTTTAACAGGGATTCAATATCTCCTAACAAGGATTCATATGTACTGAATGTATTTCATAAGACTCCTAACAGAGTCCATCCTTTCACAAGGAATATTCATATTAGTGCATCTTTTATGGGCATCATTCCCACTGGGGTTTACTCTTTGATCAAGAGGTTCCCTAGTCAACATATCTTGTGTAATTGTGTTATTGTGCATGTATATCTTTCTATGGTTGCTAGTTACATTTCTTACATGGTTAAAATCTATATAAGTTGATAAAAGTTATTTTTATCTGATAACTGATTCACCCCCCTGCCCCCCCTCTCAGTTATCTTGGTGGACTTTACTTTCTAACAATTGGTATCAGAGTAGCAGGTCCTTGAAAGAAAAGTTTAACAGCTTAAGGAGATCCATGGTGAATTTTAGGAAAGAAAGCCCTAAGTTTGATGGAGTAAATTTTGATAGTTGGAAAGAAAAGATGAAGACACATCTACTGTGTTTAGGAACAGGTTATTGGTTGATTACAAAGAATGAGAAGACTATCAATGATGAGGATAACATTGAAACATGTACTAATGAAGAAAGAGATCTATTCATGTGTAACATACTTGCTAGAGAGCACTCATGTCAGCCCTTCTGGAGAATGAGTATAGTCAGGTAAAATATTTGAAAACATCTCATGAAATTTGGTTAGCTTTACAGTCTACTTTTGAAGGTGATGAACATGCCAAGAAAGTCAGATTACATAATTGGATATGTGCTTTTGAAGATATAAGAATGATGGAAGTGTTAGAAATAGGGAATACTGAGAGGGGGGGGGTGAATCAGTATTCTACAAACTTTATCTTTTTCCCAATTATGGATATAACAGATTATCTTTATACATGCGTAACATAAGAAGCTAAATAACATGCATAACAATAAAGAACTCATAACACATTATTTGTTCTCGAGGAAACCCTAGCCAAGGGAAAACCCCGGTGGGGATGGTACCCACAAAGATCCACTAATCAAAAGTATCCTGTTAAGGATGTTGACCCTGTTAAGAATCTATTACAAGCATATAGTGTATCAGTCCTGATTAAGGGACTATAGGCCTTGTTAGAAGCCTCAACCCTGTTAGGAGTTGTAGTACAAAATGTGATTACCAGATGAGCCCACTGCCCAAACAAGTAATGTACAATATACACTGATTACAAAAATAGGTTAAGGTACACAACCTTATATTTCTTGCATCAATATCTCTTCACTGCTCTTTTACTATCGCTATTACATATGCTTCATATACTTCGCATCATATCACTGCTTCATTACATTTCATTACTACTACTTGATACTTCTTCTAACTTTACAATTACAATTACATTTATACCAATAGCTTTATCTAAGAGTTAACATCTATTATTTCATCCCTTTATATTGTTAATTCATTATTTTGATAAACAAAATAATCCCTTAACTCTTTACTAGTTCTGTCTTCATATTCTGTCCTATCGGCTTCACACTATCTTCGGTAAAACTATCATAACTTCTTCTATACGTGTCGTACTAACTTGCACTCTGAGATGGGTGATCAATAGACATCATAGAGTCTATGTTCAAGTGTGCAAGCACTGAACTTACTCCAGTCACTGTCGCAAACAAAAATTGTGTCCAGGTTCACTAGTAAAAACACTGTCTCACACTTAGACAAATTTGCAATGCGCTCTGTCATACTTTCTCTCTGACCTATGTGAATCTTCATGTGGATCATATGTTTCCATAATGACAACATCTATGTAATCAACACAGCCAAATTGCCAACAGGAAGATGAATCTGTTAGAAGCTATATTGGTAGAATGTTAGAGATTGTTGCAGGTATAAAATCTTGTGGTAGAACAAAGACAGAGAATGAAGTGATATGGAAAATTTTGAGGACATCGACTCTTGCATTTAAGTAGAAAACACAAATGATTGAACAAGTCATACCTTGTACTATGAACTTTACAAGAGAGACTCTTCTTGGAAGATTGGAAGTAGCTGAAATGAACCTAAGGTTATCAAGGGACCTACCTAGAATGGAGACAACATTCAATGCTCTTAGTGTTCATCCTACTTTGTCAAGAAGCATTAGTGTGAGTGGAGATTATGCTAGTAGTAGCAGATCTAGAAATGAAGAAGAAAGGAAGATTGAAGAAGGTATTGCCTTGCTTGTGAAGAGAGAACCAGATGGTAAGAAAATTTTTTAATGTTGGACTTGTCAAGAATATGGTCATTTTCCATCTAAATGTCCTAAAAGAGTCAAGAAGTATAGGAAGAACTTTAATCCTAGAAGATCTAAAGAATGTTACTATGCAAATGATGAAGAATTTGAAACTAGTTTGGAGAAATCTTTGAGTGAAAGTGATACTGAGAACAATGATGATATAGGATTTGTAGCAATTAAAGAAGAAAATCTTGAAACTGAAATTAAGGAAGAAAAGGCTTTAGTTTCTCAAGTAGAAAAGAAAGCTAATTGGATTATAGATAGTGTTTGTTCACATCATATGACTGGAGACATGAAAAATTTCATAAATTTTAACAATTATGATGGAGGAGTTGTTAGAGTTGGAAACAATGCACCTTGTTTGATTAAAGGTATAGGATCTATTACTCTGATGGAAAGACTAATACTGATGATGTTTACTTTGTGGATGGTTTGAAACATAATCTTTTGAGTGTTGGACAGTTAGTTGATAAGGGATATCAAGTTTGGTTTACTGAGAAAACATGTGTGATAAAAGATAGAGATGGAAATCTGATTGGTACTGGATCTAGAACCAGAGGTAATGTATTTCAGTTGAATCCTACTGAGATGACATGTTTGATTACTAAGATTGATGAAAGTTGGTTATGGCACATAAGATTTTGTCATATAAACTTTAATAACATTGTGAAAGTAAGTACTACTCTTGCAATAAGAGATTTGCCTAAAATTATGAAGCCTACTAACATGATGTGTAAGGAATGTGTGATGGCTAAGCAGAAGAGAAGCTCATTTCCCAACAAGAAGTTTACAATAGTAGAGAAGTTGGAGATTGTTCATACAGACTTTAGCAGTCCTACAAGGACTAGAGGATTCTATGGAGAAAGGTATTTTATGATTCTTGTTGATGACTTTACAAGAATGATGTGGATTGCATTTCTTAAAGAAAAATCTAAAGCATTTGATAAGTTTAAGATCATTAAGAACAAAGTTGAGAATGAATCTGGAATGAAGATTAAATGTTTGAGATCAGATAGAGGTGGAGAATTCACTTCTAAAGAATTTAACATCTTTTGTGAATTTAATGGTATTAAGAGACATTTTTCAGCCCCTAGGACACCTGAACAAAATGGTATTGCAGAAAGAAGAAATAGATCAGTAACTGAAGCAGCAAGAGCTATGCTATTTGAGAATGACTTAATGAAGATATTCTGGAGAGAAGTAGTGAACACAGCTGTGTATACAATGAACAGAGTACAAATCAGAGTAGACACAAACAAGACACCCTACGAACTATGGTTTGGACATACACCATCAGTTAAGTATTTTAGAATTTTTGGAAGAAAATGTTATATTAAGAGAGATAATGGCATTGGAAAGTTTGATCCTAGAAGTGATGAAGGTATATTTCTTGGTTATTCATTGAAAATAAAAGCTTATAGATGTTACAATAAGAGAACTTGAGAGCACAAATGTTAAAGTTGATGAAAAGTTCAGAATTCAGGAAAGAATGCTTGATTATGAATCAGATGAAGGAACTCGCCCTAGACCTAACCCTGAGACTACTGAATTATTTTATGAAACTGACAGTGATTTGTTGAATGACAACCATAGTGAGGTAATTGAAGAACTGACACCTGAAGTAAGATCTAAGACAGTGACACCTAACAGGAATCTATCAAGGAATCATCCCGTTGAGCAGATTATTGGAAGCATAGACTGAGGAGTTCAGACTCGAAATAAGTTACAAGAATAGTTATGTTTGATTTCACAAAGTGAACCTAAATCTACTAGTGAAGCTTGTGAAGATGAACATTGGATTAAAGCTATGAAAGAAGAACTAGATTAGATTGAAAAGAACAAGACATGGGAATTGGTCCCTAGACCTAAAGATAAGAATGTTATAGGAGCAAAATGGGTATTCAGAAACAAGATGAATGAAAAAAGGAGAAGTGGTGAGGAACAAAGAAAGATTGGTATGTAAAGGATACTCACAACAAGAAGGAATTGACTATGAAGAAACTTTTGCACCAGTAGCAAGAATTGAAGTAGTAAGAATGTTTTTGACCTATGCAGCTTTTAAGAAATTCAAAGTGTATTAGATGGATGTGAAGTCAGCATATTTGAATGGAGAATTGGAAGAAGAAGTTTACATTGAGCAGCATGAAGGTTTTTCTTTAACTCAAGAAGGAGACATGGTATGTAAATTGAAGAAAACTTTATATGGACTGAAGCAAGCACCTAGAACTTGGTATGCGAGATTGGATAAGTATTTGTTGAAATTAGGATTTACAAAAGGCACAACTGATAGCAACGTGTATACAAAAGAAATTGAAAATGGTTTGTTGATTGTAGTAATTTTTGTTGATGATATTATCTTTGGAGGAGAAGATAAAGCCAGCGATAAATTTGCAAATGAAATGAAGAATGAATTTGAAATGAGTATGATTGGTGAGATGAAATACTTTTTAGGATTGTAAATAACATAGAACAATGATTGTATCTTTGTAAGTCAGAAAAAGTACTTGAATGATTTATAGAAGAGATTTGGAATGGAGAACTGTAAGCATGTTGGAACACCTATGGTAATTGGACATAAGTTATCTAGCATAGATGAGACTCCTGTCGTGGAATAGAAGAAGTAAAAATATATGATTGGAGGATTGTAGTATTTGACTCATACAAGACCTGATATAGTACATTCAATTGAAATTGTAGCAAGATTTCAAGCTAAACCTAGAGAATCACATTATGCAGAAGTAAAGAGAATACTGAGGTAGTTAAGAGGCACACTTGAGTATGGATTGTGGTATGAAAAATCTGATGATTTTACCCTATGTGCATAAATAGATGCTGATTGGGGAGGTAGTGTTGATGATAAAAAGAGTACCAGTGGTGGAGCATTTTTACTTGGAGGAAGATTGGTTTCTTGGCTAAGCAAGAAGCATAATTGTATTTCACAGAGCACAACAAAAGCATAATATGTAGCAGCAGCAAACAATTGTAACCAGATAATTTGGATGAAGCAAATGTTGAAGGATATTGGAGTAAAATTTGTTGAACCCGTTGTTATACATTGTGATAACACCAGCACAGTTAGTATGTCTAAGAACCCTGTGTTACATTCTAAGACAAAGCATATAGAGATAAAGTATCATGTAGTGAGAGAGAAAGTAGCAGAGAAAGAAGTCAGACTTGAGTACATAAGCACAAAGGAGAAGATTGTAGACATATTTACAAAACCTTTGCCTAAGGATACATTTGAGTATCTAAGAGGTATGCTTGGGGTTATGCCCCAACCTACTTTTGAGAAGTGATGCAGATTATTACATCCATCCAGTGGTATATGAGCCCTATTTTTCTTCTAGACTAGATGTTGGTACTTCCTCTATGGGGGAGTATGTGTATCTAAGCTGAGTCATGAAGACTCTAATAAATGTGTTTTCTAAATAGTGTCTTTTGACATTGAAGTTGTTGTTGACATAATGATGAAATTTTTATCATTGATGTCAATGGGGGAGAAGTGTACATGAAAAACCATTTGTACCATATGTTGGAGAGAACTAAATATGAAAATGAAGTAAGATTTGATTGATGAATAAGACTTAAAGCATTTTCAATACAACAGTGTTGCAGTGATTGGATTTATGGAACTTGGATGTTTTTTCATCTATGTTGCCATCAATGCCAATGGGGGAGATTGTTATGAATGAATGTTGAATATATCCTATGGGGGAGTATTAGCAGTCATTCTGTAGCAGTTGTTGTTGCATTCATGACTATGATTGTCATTGATGTCAACACAATGATTTACTAAAGATTAGTAGAGAAGCAAATAGTGTTTGAGTTAGCACACTTGGGATATTGAAGATGAAGCTATGCACAGCTAAGGACTTATTCTATGATGTGTTATTAGATCATGGTTAAGAGTGCAGATAGTAATTCATTTATTCATGGAAGTTATGAGGAAATCAATGCAAGTAGTATTCAGGCAGTGTTCCTGAGTAGCGGTTTGTGGAAATCAGATGATATCTCCTAATCAGGATGGAATTTGGTTATGCATAGTTAGAGAGAAGTTGGAGACATGTTGATAGTGATGTGGTTGACAGTGCAAGATCCGAGGTCGCATGAGTGAAGAATTATATTGATTGGAAGCCGACAATTTTGTGTAAATTTGATGTAATGCGTGGAAACTTTTATTTTGTAATTTGTATGTTGACTCATTTGTAATAACTTGAGTGTGGTATAAAGGAAGGAATGTATTCCTTTTTGTAATATGGAATGTGATGAATGTATGTGTATTGTGAAAGAAATTTTTTTGAAAGAAGATATGCGAAGTACTAAGATCTAGTATTGAGATCTAAAGAAGGAGTTGGTGCAGTTCGGCACAGTCAGAGAAGGAGTATTGAATTGTTGAGGTCAGTAATATTTTGGTATTATTCTATTAATTAATACAAGATCAGTTGGACAGTGAGTTTGGTGATCTTACCCTAAAGCTGTTTGGGCAGTGGGTCCTTCTGTCTTCCATAACTCCTAACAGAGTTAAAATCTTTTAACTGGGATTCAAAATCTCCTAACAGGGATTCATATGTACTGAATGTATTTCATAAGACTCCTAAAAGAGTCCATCCTTTCACAAGGAATATTCATATTAGTGCATCTTTTGTGGGCATCATTCCCACTGGGGTTTACTCTTTGATCAAGAGGTTCCCTAATCAACATATCTTGTGTCATTGTGTTATTGTGCATGTATATCTTTCTATGGTTGCTAGTTACATTGCTTGCATGGTTAAAATATATTGAATTTGATAAAAGTTATATCTATTTGATAAATGATTCATCCCCCCCCCTCCTCTTAGTTATCTTGGTGGACTTTACTTTCTAACAAAATAAATTGAAAGGAAAGTTCTTACCTTGTGATTATCAGATTAACCTAGTTAGGTGAATGCAAAGTTTGAGGTAGAAATATAGTTTGGTAAAAGAATATACTGAGGAATTATATAGATTAGATATCAGATCTAGACATGATGAAGATGATGTGGAAAGAATTGCTAGATACCTAAATCATTTGAGAGTTTCCACCCAAGAAGAAATTAGTTTGGTCAAATTGGAGAACATTGAAGAGGATTATCAATTTGCATTGAAAGCTAGGGAGAAATTGAATTAGATACATGAGAAAAGACAAAGAGGTAGAGGTGGTAGATTCCCTAGAGGAAGAGGTAGATCCCATGGTGAAAATAGTAGATCTGAACTAGAAAAGATAACTCTGGATAAAGGCAAGACCGAGTGGAAAGGTGAAAGTTCATCTAGAAGCAGAGGCAGTAACTACCGAGGGGGTTATAACAGAGGTGGTTTCCAAGGAACTTGTTACAATTCTGGAGAAGAAGGAAATAGATCATTTGAGTGTACACATGCAAGTAAGAAGGTTGGTAATAGTCAGAATGCTTTGGTGCAAGAAGAGTCACCGAATGAACCTGAGAAGGAAAATAATTTGATGGTAAGGAGAGCACTTTGGAATAAAGGTAAAAAGAAAGATCTGGTAAGGAAAAGTTTGTTCAAGACCAGATGTAGAGTTTCTGACAAAGTTTGGAAGGCAATCATTAACAGTGGTAGCTCGGAGAATCTAGCATCTAAGGAGATGGTCACAAAGTTGCAGTTGAAAAGGTTGGAACATCCGAAGCCCTATCAAATTTCATGGATCAAAGATGAGCATACACTCTTGGTAAGTGAACAATGTTATGTGAATTTGAAAATTGGAAAGTACTATGATAAGGTGTTATGTGATATCATGCCTATGGATTGTTGTCATATTTTGTTGAGTAGACATTGGCAATATGATAGACATGCTATATATGATGGGAGATTGCATAAGTATACTATTTGGGCTGATGGAAAAAGACAAATCTTGTTACATTTGATGGAAGAACCTATTAGTAATGTTTACACATCTATGAAAGTTTGCTTGATGGAAGGAAGAAAATTTGTTAAGGATTTAAAGAGAAATGATGTATGTTTTTCTGTGATTCCTAACAAACCGAGTAAGAAAATAGAGGATACTATCCCTAAGGAGATTGATAAGTTACTCACCAAGTACAGTGAAATTATTTCTGATAATGTAGCTGATGGTTTTCCACCGAAGAGAAGCATTGATCATTGCATAGATATTATCCCCGGAGCTAGTTTACCGAATAAGGCACCTCATTGGTTGACACCTACCAAAAATTAGGAATTGAACCGACAGATTCAAGAATTGTTGCAAAAAGGTTTGATTAGAGAAATTTTGAGTCCTTGTGCAGTACCTGCAGTATTGGCACCTAAGAAGAATGGAGAATAGTGAATGTGTACTGATTCCAAAGCAATCAACAAGATAACAGTGAAGTATAGGTTTCCTATACCGAGAATGGATGATATAATGGATAGTTTGACTGGAGCAAAGTATTTTACCAAGATTGATTTGAAAAGTGGGTATCAGCATATCAGAATCAGAGAAGGTGATGAATGGAAGATTGCTTTCAAGACAAAAGAAGGTTTATATGAGTGGTTGGTTATGCCTTTTGGCTTAACTAATGCACCAAGTACTTTTATGAGGTTGATGAATTGAGTTTTGAAGAAACTCTTGGGTAAGTTTGTGATTGTATATCTTGATGACATTTTGATATTCAGTAAGACCAGAGAAGAAGATTTGTTTAAAGGTATTCATTTGTGTATACTAAGAGGAGCAATGAGAACTAATTTGATAAAAGAGAAACATAGTAGTGGTTTAGCTGGACATTTTGGTGTTGATAAGACATTGAATTTGCTTTAGGAGAAATACTTTTGGCCACAATTGTATAAATATGTTCAAAAATTTGTAAAAAGTTGTGGAGTTTGTCAAGTTGCAAAAGGAGTTAGTCAGAATACTGGATTGTATACACCGATTGTTGTACTTGAGAAACCTTGGATTGACATCAGTATAGATTTTGTTCTTGGCTTACCGAAGATAGTAAGAGGTAATGATTCTATATTTGTGGTTGTGGATAGATTTTCTAAAATGGCATATTTTATACCATGTAGAAAGACATCAGATGCAGTACATGTAGCAGATCTTTTCTTTAAGGAAACTGTCAAATTGCATGGATTATCGAGGAGTATTATCTCTAACCAAGATAGTAAATTTGTTGGATACTTTTGGAAGACTCTTTGGAGAAAGTTGGATACTGAGTTGAAATATAGTTCTACATTTCACCCACAAACTGATGGATAGACAGAAGTTGTGAATAGAAGTTTGGGTAATCTTTTGAGATGTTTAGTTGGAGACACACTGAGCAATTAGGATTCTGTGTTGGCACAAGCAGAGTTTGCATACAATAATTCAGTGAATAGGAGTACTGGAAAAACACCTTTTGATATTGTAAATGGCATACAACCGAGAGGTATATCAGATTTGAGAGACATTGCTGATGAAAGAAAAAGAAGTGTTGAAGGAGTAAAATTTGTTGAGTACATGAAGACATTGCATGGAGATGTGAAACTTAAACTGGAAAAGAGTAATCAGAAATACAAAGATAGAGCTGATAGATCAAGAAGACATAAGACTTTTGATATTGGTGATGAAGTGATGATTCATCTGAGGAGAGGCATATTTCTTGATGGAACATATGGGAAGTTGAAAATGAAAAAGTTTGGACCTTGCAAAATTTTGAGAAAATTTGACAGTGGAAATGCATATGAAGTTGAGTTACCTGATGACATGGATATATCATCTATATTTAACATTATTGATTTGTATGAGTTTCATGAATATGAAGAAGACATGGCAGTACTGATGGATTATCCTAAGAAGTAGAATGAAGAAGTTGAGCATATTTTGGAGCAAAGAATTGGAAGAAGTACAAGAGGAAAATGGTATATGGAATATCTGGTAAAGTGGAAGAATAGACCGATTGAAGATAGTTCATGAATTTCATAGCCTGAGTTTGATGTAGCTCAGATCATACCTATTTCATGACTTGGAGAATCATTTCAAATAACCCCAGGTGTCTGATGTAGGAGCATCTTGGGTCCTTGGCAATCATGTGTCACCAAAAACATATTTGAGTTTGTTTGTGTTGCTCGATTCCTTCTTTGACTGAGTTGGTTCGGTGTTGCTTGGTTTCCTTTGTTCATCGGTGTTGGTCGGTTATCTCCCTGGTGCTTGATGAATTTCCCTGGCACTCGGTGATGCTTGTCTAGCTCTCGGTTTCCTTGCTTACCGAGTTGTTTGTTTTGGATTTCTTTTGAGGCTGCCTCATGCATTTAATTTGGGTCACATATTTAAAGTTGGTATCTATCATTGGGAAGTGTGTAGACCTAGATCTGGTCATTCCTTCTATTGATTATGGATCTAAAGGTCGACTTGTTTCGGTAGCCTCTTGTATAAATGTAGTTGTTTGGTTAGAGTTTTGGGGAGTCATTTTTTATAGAAGATAGAAGATTAGAGATTATCTATAGATCCTCCCATATTTGAGGACTTTTGCACTTGATTTTAATATCTAGCCGAAACTGGGAAGGCCTTACAACCCAACATGTATGAATCAATTTGAAGATAATTTATGAAATTTCTACATTCTCTCTCTCATTATTGTATGTTATTGCTTCTGCGTGTTGTTGAGAAAGGTGGATCAGGTTAGGGTGTGCCATTTTTGGCCCCTCATGTCTTCTCTTGCGTCACTTTCCATTATACCTTCCTTTACCTTTTTGAAGTCTCCTAGCCATAAGTGCTTCAAGTTCATCAAGTCCATCTTCACTATCACTATCACTTTCATTCCTTATGTTATGTTTACTGCTAGACTTACCAATATTCAAGGATGACATAAATGCAGACTCAACACTCGATACAATATTGTTATCATAGTTATTCATCTCAAAAGTAGTCAATTTACCTATTAGGATATCAAGTGTAGGAACATTACCTAGTGCAAATCTCATTTCATGAATAGTAGAGATTCTAATAGCATAGACATGCAACAAGGTTCTATGAATTTTACTCATAATAGTATCTTCATCAATAACACCTCTTGCTCCTTGGATAGCATTGACAACCTCCTTGATTCAGTTACTATACTGTGTGATGTTTTCACCTTCTTTCATCTTCATATCATAAAATATATCTAAGGCTTTCAACTCTGGCCCTCGGTACATTTGCATCTCCTCCATGAACTAGAAAAAGCTTAACCCACATTTCTTTTATTATAGTACATGTTTTCACATCTTCAAATTCTGCATCAGATAGAACAACAATAATCTCTATCATTGTCATGTTGTGTTCATGTTTGTCTCTCAGCTGATCAACTATCAAAGGTCCAACAAACGGTTGTATGTAACCATTGTCTAGGAGTTGTAGAGAAGATTCTCCAATTCCAGATATGTACAATCTCATTCTACTTTGCCATGTCAAGAAGTTGTCTTTGTTCAACTTTGGCACCTCTCTCTTATACATCTTGTGATCTTTAGCTCAAGTCCTTCAAAATTTATTTTCAAGCACACAAGCTCTGGTACCAATTGTTAGATAATTGAGAGGGGAGGTGAATTAGTTAAATCAGTTATCCTACAGTCCCAAACTCTCATATGTACTTTTTCAAACTTTTTCAACAAAATAATCAACTCGGTAACATATTAACAACAATATTTCTATTCATTTACTAAATACCAGTAATTTCCAAAACTGTGTTTATCGATTAATCAAATATGAAATATGTAAAGTATGATAGTAATCCAATCACAATAAATAATACATAACACAAAGATTTAACATGAAAACCCTGCTAAGGGAAAAACCACCTGGGACCAGTAACCCAAAATATTTCACTCTTCTAGAGTGAGCTCGGTTAGGAGCCAACCTTGTTAAAGGTTACAAAACACGCTGTAAGGTGTGACCTTGTTAGAGGATTTATCACTAACAGTTCTCCCTCGACCAAAATTCACTATGAGGTCAACAATAAAACAATTAACATTCCTTGAATGTCATATTGAAATACAAAAGACTGTTAAGTCCACTCAGTT
Source organism: Chamaecyparis obtusa (assembly GCA_027943335.1). Taxonomy (NCBI): domain Eukaryota; kingdom Viridiplantae; phylum Streptophyta; class Pinopsida; order Cupressales; family Cupressaceae; genus Chamaecyparis; species Chamaecyparis obtusa. Next base: position 278,379 of record BSBK01001661.1, on the reverse strand, counting down.
AAGAGATTTAGCTATAAAAATGGTTAAACTAATACAATAGTGATCTGATTCAAATACAACTCAATTTTCAAGTATTCAGATCTATGCTAAGCTCAATATAACTCTTCTAATCAATAATCAATTCACTCCATTATATCCTCCAACTTACTTCACTTGGTGTATAATTCTCTCACGCTCAGTAATACCTACAGTCCATCTCGATTCTATCTGTAACTAATTTGATCAGTGGTGCATGAAAAATGTCTTCACGCAAATTCTCCTACAGTCTCAATTCATCTAGCAAATTCAACAATGAATCTCATGTCTCTTAAATATACGTGTAAACCATTTTCATCTTATCCATTAGATTTTGCCTCTTAATCTCCATTGTTCATTTTTCCTCTTCAAGCTTCCTCGGTGGTTGTATCAATAACACATTTCAATCTATTCCCTTCGATTATCTCTGAATTTTGTCAGTCATTGATCTTATAAAAAACTCTATCTCTTACCTCGAAATCATAAGCATCTGCCAGCTTATCAATTCCAGTCGTCTGTTATAAACATTTAATGTTTTCATCCTACTCGGTTAATACAAAATGCATCGGTGATAAATAACTCAGTTATTATTGTCGCTCGATATACACAAGACTGACTCAGTGTATACAAAAATCTTCAATTACCGACCACATTAACTTGTTCAATTCTGATCTCATCTTCATAATAGAATAATGTAACATGCTCAAGTCAACAACATAATGTCATAGACTCATCAATAAGTTACCCAAATTTGTTATATTCATCTTGTCCTTATGTAGATATCTCATTTCTTCACCATTTCTTCCTTCTATAGATGTTCAGATGTTTGTAACTATCATGATAAGTATAGTCAAAACTAGTTGACATCAATGACAACATATTGACTGATTTAATCATCTTACATATTACTTTAACAACTCAGTGACCTCCTAAAGATTCATCAAGATATTCAATCAGTTGTAGGTTAACAAAAACACATCATGGATGCGTGACAGTCTAGGTGGAAAGGCTAGATGATATGCAGCTAGTCCTATTCTCTCTAGGATCTCAAAAGGTCCAATAAATTGAGGTGTAAGCTTAGAGCCCTTTCCAAAATGGATTAGACTCTTATGTGGCCGGACTCTCAAGAATATTTTATCTCCAACCATGTAAGCTTGATCTATCCTCTTCACATCTGCATACTTCTTCTGCCTATACAGAGCCTCTCTAAGACACTGCCTAATCAAGGCCACCTACTACTCCATATCTCTGACTAACTCTGGACTAATGGAAACTCTATCCTTGATCCTATCCCAACTCAATGGCGTCCTACATGGTCTACCATAAAGAGTCTGGTAAGGAGGCATACCCAATGACATATGATGCCCATTATTGTAGACAAACTCAACTAGATGTAGGTACTCATGTCGTTGGGTCTGATGATCCATCATATACATATGTAACATGTCTTCTAATACTTGATTAACCATTTTGATCTATCCATCTATCTCAGGATGATAGGTTGTATTGAAGTTGAGCCTAGTGCCCATAGCTACCTGCAACTCTCTCCAAAATGATGAAGTGAAAAGAGAATCTCTATCAGAGATGATCTTACAAGGTATGCTATGAAATCTGACTATATCTCACAAGAACACATGTGCCAAGCTGGTGTGGTGAAGGTAGTACACGATTGAAAAGTGTGTCACTTTGGTCAACTTGTCAACTATCACCATGATGACATCATGGTGGTGAGATGATGTAGGAAGACCAACAATAAATTCTATAGAAATGGTGTCCCATTTCCACTCGGGTACCTCATGAGGCTGAAGAAGACCACTTGGATGGTGGTGCTCCACCTTTACCCTCTGACACTCTAGGAACCTAGCTACCATCTTGGTAATCTGCAATCTCATGCCTAGCCAATGATAAAGCTATCTCAAATTGACATGCATCTTCTTAACTCTGGGATGCACTACATAAGGGGCCCTATGAGCCTCTAGCATAAAAAACTCACGCAATCCTCTGGAAGAAGGTACATAAATAAATCCTCTATGGTGTAAGAGTCCATCAGACTCTAATAAATAATCTGAGTACTTCCCCTCAGGGGGTCTCTAAGATCGAACCAGCTCACAAATCTTTGCATACATCTCATCCTCATGCAAGTGATGAAGAATACAATCTCTCAAATATGTGCTAGTAGACATAGAAGAAAGCTCATATCATCTACTACTCAAGGAATTTGTGACCATATTCTCCTTCCCCTTGATGTAATGAACATCAAAATCATACTCATACAAGAACTCCATCCATCTCCTATGTCGAGCATTAAGTTTCAGCTGTGAGAATATATACTATAAGCTCTGATGATCTGAATGAAGCTCAAACCGATGTCCTAAGAGGAAATATCACCATCTCACTAAGGCATTCACCCCTTTTGAAATCTCAAGGTCATGGGTGGGATAGTTAAGCTCATGAGTCTTAAGTTTCCTAGAATTGTAGGCAATAGCTCAACCACCCTGCATAAGGATTGCTCCTAGTCCATCTAAAGATGCATCTATGCAAACCACAAAGTCTGTTGAAGGCTTTGGCACTACAAGGATAGGTGTGCTAGTGAGTGCCCTCTTGAGCTCCTAAAAATCTCTCTTGCATTTCTCCATCCACTCAAACTTCTTTCCCTTTCACTAAAGTGAAGTGATGGGGTGCGCCACCTACGAAAATCCCTCAACAAACTGCTTGTACTAACCAAGCTAAACCCATGAAACTTCTATCATTGGTCATAGTGGTAGGTGTTGGCCAATTCATAATAGCATAAATCTTTGATGGGTTCATAGAGATCCCGTCACCAGATATAACATATCCTAGATATTTGACCTCTGGCCTGAAAAATGCACACTTTGATAAGCTACCAAATAGTTGATTATCTTTCAAGCACTGCAATACCTATCTCAGGTGTTCCTTGTGCTCCCTCTCATCCTTCAAATAAATTAGAATATCACTGAGGAACACTACTACACATTTTTCAAGGAAGGTACAAATACTCCATTCATGAGGCTCATGAATACAACTAGAGCATTTTTAAGACTGAATGGAACCACAATGAACTCACAGTAGCCATATCTAGTATGGAATACGATCTTGTGAATATCACTATCCACAATCATCAACTAATGGTACCCTGATTTTGGATCTATCTTGGAGAACACTCGGGCACCCTGAAGCTGATCAAATAAGTCATCAATCCTAGGAAGTGGATACTGATTATTGATGGTTACTTTATTCAACTAGCGATAATCCATGTACAACCTAAGAGATACATCCTTCTTATTTATGAAGATCACTAGTGCACCCCAAGGAGACACACTAGGATGAATGTGCTCTTTTGCTAATAGTTCATCAAGCTGAATCTTGAGCTTATTAAGCTCATTTGTGGTCATCATATAAGGTTCCCTAGAAACTAGATCAGTTCTTGGCACAAGATCTATGTGGAAGTCAAATGCCCTATAAGGAGGCATACCAGGTAGCTCAAACGGGAAAAAATATGAAAACTCCTATAGGATAGGATGGTCATCGAGTGAGGGTTCTTTCTCTCCCTCATCCTCTTTGTCACTGATGGTGATAGCATACAACTGACATCCCTTCTGCATACACCACTTAAGCTACATAGCAGAGATCATACAAAGAGATACAGGTCTCTAAATCCCAGTGATCATTGTTGTAGTGCCATCATCATCCAAACATTCTAACCTCTTTTGATAATAGTCTAACTTGGCTCTATGGGCATAAAGACAATCCATGCCAAGTACTAAACCATATGAACCAAGAGGGGTAATTCTGAGGTCTGTTATGGTGGTCATGCTACCCACCTAAATCTGGAAATCTTTAACCAATGAGGTAATGACTACTCTAGATCTTGAGGCTAACTCTACCTCCCATCTATCATCTTGCCTAACTACCACTAACCTGCAACGCTCCACCACCAATGGAGAAATAAAGGAGTCAGTAGCTCCTGAATCAAATAGAATAGAAACACTACTACCTCTTATCATACATGTGGCCTCAATGACTATATCATGATGCTCTTCTTGGTGGTTATCAACTGCTGAAAATACTCTATGGGAATTTCCCATATCTCCAACTGTAGGCTCTGACACATTTTCTCATTGATTACCTCCCTGTGGACACTCTCGAGTAATTTTCCCTATGGAACCACATGTGTAGCAAGGTCTACATGGCTGAATCTACACTCCCTGAGGCCTAGAATATTGTAAACCTCTTGTCCTATTGGACCCGCTGTAACCACCCCTAGAGGACTGTTGAGTCTATTCGAGAGGTGTATAAGGTTCTTGGGGTCTTTGATCTCTCTTAGGACTCTATTACTGCCACTAGTTAGGCTTAGAGCCATGTTGTCCTTGTGGTGGCCTCTATTTTTGGCTCTACTGAGGTTGTCGCTACTGAGGTTAGGGATTTCTAAATGACTCTGATGAGTTCCTCTGATTTCCCTTCCAAAGGGGTTTCTAATATCCTCAAGGTTGGGGTGAGAAATTGTGGTTCTAAGACCTATCCCATGAATCATATGATCCTCTTTGTATATCCTCAACTATCATTGCTCACTCAACTATGTAGCGTAAATCCCCTAGTGGTGTCATGTGTACCATGCCTAATATAGTATGGTTTAATCCCTTAATGAAGTGATTAACTTGTAGCTTCTCATCCTTCATGTATTCTACATAAGGAAAGCGCTCAATGAATCTTCTCTCACACTAGACCACTAAGAGTCCCCTCTACTGTAGGTCGTGGAAATCGTCAATACGATGTTGTCTAAACTACTATGACAGGTATCAGTCTCTAAACCTCTCCAAGAAGGTCTCCCAAGAGAGGGTGTCTATGAAACTTTGAACTCCTTCTATCTCCACCATGTGGAGGATGTTCCCCTCAAGAGATGTATTGCAATATGTGCCTTAAGATTGCTCCCATAGGGACGCAATCCAAAACACCTCTTTAGGCTCAAAAGATAAGAGTCAACCTATGTCCCATCGGTAGAACCTAGGAAAGTTGATGTGTTGAGGCGTAATAACTCTCTAATCTGGTCCCCTATATCTTAGGGTGATCTCTCAATCACCTAAGCCACTAAACCTGGTGGAGGCTCTAGCCCATGAATGAACTCAACATCGTGCTCTACCTACCTCTCTGTAAGTCTCTGAGGAGGGCTCTTACTCCACTCTTTGGGTGAGGCCCTATGACCCTCAAATCCATGGTGTTGATATAGCTAAGCTACTAGAGGCATTCTATCTAAGATGATCCCGACTAGATTCTGCAATGCCAACAAGATGGCTTGGTTCAGGTTCGGAGGTTCTTCAAGAGGGGGATTTTGTTTCCCTCCATAAACTTATGCCTCCTATCTAATCTCCTCGTGAGCCAATGGGGCACATCTATGGCCTCACCCACATGTGGGAGCCTATCATGTTACTGGTGGAATCCTACACAAGATTTAGAAAGGCTTACGTTAAACATAGTGGTTTTAAGTTCTCAATGTTGAAACATGGCTTTGATACCAAAATGTCATGGTCAAAAGTTGGGCAAAAAATACACTAACAATTTTTTTCTTAAAACACTAAAGTTGTCTAAGTTGACTAACAAGATGTAGTCTCCAATTACATGATGGGGACCTCGTATAGGTCCAAGGGTCATCATGACCAATGTTGACTTGGTCAACCTCCCTCTAGGATTTAAAGTCACTGGTTGATATACTGATAGGAACACTAAAGAGGACAAGTAGTTTGACTAAAGTTGACTAAAATTAACCCTCTAATGTTTAAATACATAACTTGATTTCTAATAGAATTACTAATAAATTGACCTTTTATTGAGTTCCTAATTGAATAGGATTTACTCAAGGATTAATGATAAACTAATTGTCAATTACCTAATTATAGTATTTTAATGCCCTCTTGTTAGGTTTCGTATTTTATTAGTCTCTTTAAAACGTAATTTGAAGTAAAACAATATTTAAGTTGATAATAATTTTAATTATTAAATTTATTCAATTTAACCTTAACAAATAAATTTAATAAACTTATTTAAGTATTAAAGCCAATTACATAAATAACACACTTGCTTTAATAAATTTATTGGACCGACGATTGAATAATTTAAATAAGTTACTAATTCCAATTGATTTTGTTATCAACCTATTTTAAAAAGTCACATGTAATTAAATATCTTTATTAAAAATATTAAATTTAATTAGGAAATCAAATTTCACTCCTAAAGTCAAATATGACAACTAAACCAAGTTTAATAACTTTTTGAATCCATTTTGAAAATAAATTCTATAAATATCTATTTTAAACTTTACAATTTTTACCAATTTACTTTTTCCTCTATCTTTTATCTTCTCCTTTTTTTGTTGTTGCAGGTTTGGGAGCTCTTCATCAATGAAGGATGGCTAAGATATTCCCTCAAAGAATATATATATATATATATATATATATATATATATATATATATATATATATATATATATATATATATATATATATATATATATATATATATATATATATATATATATATATATATATATATATATATATATATATATATATATATATATATATATATATATATATATCAGGGATAACTTTAAGGAACCCCCCCTCCCTAAAAGTATAAAATTGTGGCGAATCACATGTGATTTGGGTAAAAAAATTTAATAGTGTTGGCGAATTATGCATCAATCTATGGATATTTGGTGGCAAATTTTTTAATAGTTAACACAATTTTTATAAAAAAATGGTGATTAAATTTTTTTTTTAAAATAAATTTATTAATATTGATGGCGAATTATGTTTTGAAATATGGGTATTGGTTGGCGAATATTTTAATAATCGATACCGTTTTAATAAAAAAAATGGCAAAATTATTTTCCAAATAGTTGAATTAATTTATTTGTTAATTTATTTGTTATTGGAAATTTGAATACTAACACGTTGCATCAGGTCCCACAGTCCCAGTCCCATCACCCATGACTATGATAATGACGTCAGACTCAAACAACAAACGTCTGTTGGATTTAATACATATCAATGGCCAAAGATGAATTTCGGGCATATTGCTGGTCCTTATAACATTTACTGAAAACTATCAGTGGAAACATGACACGTGTCATGTTTCTGTAGATAGTTTTCAGTAAATGTTATAAGGACCAGCAATATGCTCAAAAAGTATCATTCTTAATTTGGCATTTATTAGATAGAAATAAAGTAAAGTTTTAAGTAATGTACTGAGTATATTACCATTTACCATAGGTGATGTGTAGAATTAAAGCAATGTACTAAGTATATTTATTATTACCTTGATAGAATAATTGGTTAGAGTTAAGGCTTGAATGAAAAGTAAAACATCATCTCATCTTAGAGTTAAGGCTTGAACAATTGTCGCATGATCGCATAGCCAGGAAATGGGCTATGCGAACATGCGACATACCTCCACGTCACCCTTCTACCTTGTCGTATGACCGCCACTGCCAAAACATAGGGTTTGTCGCATGATCACAAAGCATGAAATTGGTTCATGCGAACATGTGACAAACTGTCACGCCAGCCGTAAATCTTGAAACACACTGGCCAACCCGCAAGCCTCTCTAACCACGGCCCCATCGATAATTTCCATGTCTCCGCCACATCGACCAATCAGAAAATGTCGCATCACCATCTGCCACCGGGCTAAGGAACAGGTGTCAACCAGTCGCATGATCACATGTCAAAAAACTCTAACATGCGATCATGCGACAGCCACCCACAGGATGCCACATAACTGCCAGCGGGACCACTGCCCTCCCCTCCAATGAACCCAGCATAAGAAGTAACCGGTCGCTTGGTCGCATGTCAAAAATTTCTGACATGCAATCATGCAACAACTGAACATTTTACCAGCTTAGCCAATCACAACCTAACACCTCGACGATGAATCATCACGTGGTCCCATTGCAGACAAACCAACAGCATCTAATCGAACGGTGGGCGCATGATCGCATGGGGAGAGTATTCCATGCGATCACATGCCGACCGTCGATCAAAATCTCTAGCCCAAGCCCCGCTAACCACACTCCATCTCTTTATTTCCTTTAGCCAATAGGGGAGCGCCATTTGTGCATACATGTCACCATGGCCCACAATTTGAAACCCTACACCGTAAAGAAGAATCAACGCCCAGCGTGATTTCACATATCTCTGGCAACTCCCTTGCGCTTTAGCGACCACCGTTGATGCTCTGACATGACAAGACCCTCTAACTCATCCAGAAACTAGGCCCCACCATTGAGATTTAGCAATAAAGGAAAACTCCCATTCGCTGGAGACTTTCTCCATTCCCTGACCTAGCGACGACTAACATGATGAAGAATTGGGCCCCTCACAATCGTAGCAGTGCACATACTCAATGATGAATCATCATGTGGTCCCACTGCATACAAACCAATGGCATCTAATCAGACGGTGGGTGCATGATCGCATGGGGAGAGAATATTCCATGCGATCACATGCCGCCCGTCAATCAAAATCTCTAGCCCAAGCCCCGCTGACAACACTCCACCTCTTTATTTCCTTCGGCTAATAGGAGAGTGCCATTTGTGCATACATGTCACCATGGACCCACAGTTTGAAACCCTACACCGTAAAGAAGAATCAACGGTCGGTGTGATTTCGCATATCTCTGGCAACTCCCTTGCGCTTTAGCGGCCACCGTTGATGCTCTGACATGTCAAGACCTTCTGACTCATCCGGACACCAGGACCCACCATTGTGTTTTAGCAATAAAGACAAGCTGCCAGGTCAGCCAGCTCATCCACTTCATTAATATTCATTAGTGTATGTTAAATTATTAATATTTTAAAATCATGACAATCGTTAGATTACAACAGATGAACGGCTGAAGTTGTATTTCAGAAGTTCTATGGGTTTCAAAAAGCTTTTCTGAAAACTCACTCCGGAAACGTGACACGTTGAAAGTTGACGTGTAATGTTTTAGAAAGATTACAAATGTTTACGTTACACGTGTATGCTGTAGAAAGATTACTTTACCATTTAACGAAAGGTTTTTAACATTTACTTTTTTAAAACCTATCGACTCGTACTCGTAGTAGCAGAGTTAAAAAGAACTATTGAATGGGAACTATCACCGGAGATTTGGAAATTGAGACTGTAATTTGTGAGAGCCTTAGCCGTTCGAACTTATATCTATCCTGATTTCAAAATTCAAAGTTTAATTTTGGGTAAGTACTAACTTTAACTTGATTTTGAAATTTTAATTCTTGCATGTTCTATTGGGGTTTTCTTAAATTGGGGTTTTCTTCAATTAGGGTTTTCTTAATTAGTTAGTTAATATTTGTGATATTATTACTATTAGTAAATATCTGTGAATCTTTGTTTTTTAATTTTTTTGAAGAACAATGGGGAAAGTGAAAACTCAAGGCCTAGGGCAAGCAGAAGGGAAAACTGTAATGGACTTCAAAAAACTAGTACAAATCCCTGGTTTCACTGATGAGTATCACGATGTTTATGATCCTATTATCGAAGGTGAAAAGAGAGTTATAGCAATTAAACATACATTGTGCAGTAAGGCAACTGGGCCAAGGATGTCTAAATTTATAAAATTTAACGTAGCGGTAGGTGCAATAACCAATAAAGTTGCTTCCTGGGATGTTGGTCTAGGTAACATGCTGTTACCCAAAGTTTTCCCTTGCCCAGAAATTGTCAAGATTTGTGCAGAAAATTATGATGAAGAAAAAAAATCAATTGTGAATAAACAAACTCAAGAAGAAATTTTAACAATAACCCAAGAAGAATTTGTCAATTTGCTAGACCTAGGGTTTGACCCACAAAACTGTAATGCCAAAATCGACTTGGGAGTGCTGGCAGAGCAATATGAGGTAGTCCTGCAAGATGAAAAAAATTCATTTGTAAAGGGTCTAATAGTTGCAGAGGCAAAGGCTTCATTGGGTGAGAACCATAAGCCTCCTTATGATTTTAAGGTTTTTGTGCCATGGGTTCAGGATACTATATCCTCACTATCATTTTGCCTGGGACTGGAAAACAATAGGGAAGTGAGTGCCAGCATTCTTCAATTCATTTGGGATATCCATTGTCTTAATGAACCAGTAAGATATAATTTTATTGGACATGTGGTTGAATCGATGCAAGAGCAATTAGCATTGATTAAAAGAGGCAATTCTAAGACATTTAGGTTCACAACCTACTTGTGCTATCTTCTGCTAGCCAAGAATGTTGCAATATTAATGAGCAACGGCAACAAGCTTGAAATTCAGAGGGGGACAGGTACTCCAAATCCAATATATAACTAGACACCTCAGATAAGATTATATGATAACAAAAGGAATTATAGTAATTTTGTAGACTTCTTTTTGGCCCCATTGTACAAAGAATTAACAAGCACTCCAATGCCCAGATTGTCTGCTTCATGTAGGGATTGCATCCAACTTGGAAGCACAACTCAATTGGCTGACTGGTACTTAATGGAAGATTACACTGTGCTAAGGTTTTACGGATCAGAACTGCAACCCCACAAACTTCCAATACATGTGACAGACAGGGTGTTTGCAGTAGAATATGTAGTACAACTAGAGAGCATAGATAGACTCTTCTCTGGCCAATTGAAGAAGAGCATATCCCCTTCCTTACCTTTCTCAATTGGAGGGTTAACTTTTGAGGGAAAGGCTTTCCAAGTGGCACAATTTTTTATAGATATTTTTCAATTTGATTTAGAGTGGTACTGGAAGTATGATCCACTCAACATCATTCAAGAAAGGCTTGTTGCTAATAAGAACTTTGCAAACTTATTTCAACATGAAAGTAAACCATTGCTAGAGAAGTTCAAAAACAAGGATAGCTGGGATGACATTAGAAAAGAGATGGAGAAAGTTTTCGTTGAGGAAAACATTTCAGTTGAACCGTTGTCATCACAAATTATGACAACAATAAATCAAGGCATTGTACAGCCTAGGATGTCCTTCAATTTCTACGACAAAGCTGCTTAGCCATCAAACATAAAAATAACAAAGAGAATAGCAGAAGCTTGTAAGGATAGAAAATGGACTAGAACGAAAATGGATGATTTTTGGAGTATGAGAAAGGCTCTTGGTGAACCAAAGACCAGTGCAAATTTGGATGACATAGATGAGGATATAGAGTTTAGCAAATTGTGGAATATGGAGCATCCTAACTCCACATACGACACTGACAGCAGTGATCCAGATGATCATGATATTGATAATGCATGTACTCCACAAACTGGGAGTCACTGTGCAATCTCCGAGGATCAGAAAAATGTATATAACAAAGGGGCAGCCATTCTTGAAAAAATGGGTTATAAAGGTGGTGGTTTGGGTCCCATAGGAGAAGGCATCTACAATACAATTCAGACAGAAAAAACTGCTCATGATCGTGGTGCAAGACTTGGCTCTGATAGTGGACCTAGTGGTAGTACTAGTGGCATTCGTGGGACTGGCATTGGTAGGAGTGGGCACCTTATAGAACAAGTTCCCTCTCTAAAGAGGCCACTAGAATCTACACAGAATCCCATACAAGAAGATAGTGTCAAGAAGCAAAAGTTTTCCATTTCTAGTTCCAGTTCCAGAACAATGACATTAGATCATAAAGAAGTGTTGCCAATTTTAGGTTCAGCAAAACCCTCTAGAAGTTCAAATCCTCAAAGAGCATTAGTTAGATCAACAACCATTGCAAGCTCTATCTCTTCTTCACCTTTCAAACATTCAAATCCTTCTGCAACACCAGATTTTCATTACAAGGATTTCTATAATAATTTTGCAGAAACAAAAACAAATAATAAGGAATCAAAGAAGGCATTGGAGTCTGGTGCCCTTACTGCAGCTGCACAGGAACAACCTGCATCCAACAGGGTTTTTCCAACATATGACCCAAAGAGAGACATGATGGAGTTCATAGTTGTTATTCCACCAAACAAAGATGGAAACCCACCAGAGAGTCAGATAGATCACTTTGAATTTGAAGTTAGCACTCTCCAAATGGATTTTTCCAAAGTAAAAAATGTGGACAAAATCAATGTCTCAAAGTCTACAAACCAAGTGGTCTATAGTGCACTGCTAAAGGTGGAAAGAGAGAAAAGCAAGCTTGAGAAAAATATAGAAAAGTTACAGGCAGACATTGGCAATGAAAAAGCAAAGAGGAAAGCTTCAGGGAATAGTTTGAAAGAATTGCAAAAAAAGATTAAAAAATCAGCAGATACAGAGCAAGGACATGCTGAGGCAGTAGTGAAGGAAAAGGAGCAGGAGCAGGTGAAACTGAAGGAAAAGGAGCTGAAGGAACTGAGGGGAAAATTGGCATAGGAGCAGGTGAAGGAACAGGAACTGAGGGGAAAATTGGTAGAAATGATAAAAAAACTTGATGAAGAAAGAGCCAGTTTAGAAAAGTTATTTAAAAATCTGGAGAGTAATGCTGCCTCTCAGGTGGATAAAGCCAATCATTGGGAACAAAAAGTAGTAGAAGAGAAAAACAATTGTGAAAAAATGGCAGAAGAACTAAAGAAGGCCAATTGTACAATTAAGACTTTAACATATACTAGTCATAATTTAGTGAAGATTACAAAAGAACACATTTGGGGCCAAATATTGGCGATGTCTAATAGTTGGTATGACTGGTTTGAAATGCTTCAAAGTATGAGAGTATGTTACTTGAAGCTCCAAAACAACATTCAACAGAACATGGATGTTGTCAACAAAGAAAAGACAACAAAAGATATTATGCAACAACTCTACAGTAAGAGTGATAGTTATCTATCAAACAAGGGAATTAGCAACCGCCTTGATGCATCAGTAAAGGTATCAAGTATCATTTGCAAATGTGAGAAGCTACGGGAAGCACAGGAATTGGATGACAAAGCTAAGCAGAAGATCACAAAGATGGAACAAAGGAAAGTGAAACTGGAAAGTCTTGGTTTGCCTAAGGGATTTGAAGAAAATCAGTTCATTGGATGAGAAAATTACAAAACAAGGTTGCAAGATAAAATAAATACTGATGTACGCTTTCTCCCTACAGACATATCTTGTGATGCATTCTTGGATTTCATCAAACCAATGAGAACTTTGAATGGACTTTTAGAATCAACAGTGCTATCAAGTCACACTTCCAAATATGAATTGCTAATGAAGTTGCAGGAGTGTGACTATACTATGAACCAAATTGTTCTGCCATCAGAGGATGTTTGGAGTGGCCTACAAAGATTGCTCTAAATTTTGAACTACTTTAAATTGTAATATATTGCAAATGAATACAAAACAAATTGTGCTCTATGATTCTATCTAATTTTCATGTTTTCCAATTCAATGTATGTTGAGTTACTCTATTTTATTCATTTATTCTTAGTTGAGTTTAACTAAGAATACAAAATTACTCTGTTATATTCTATTGGAATACAAAATTTCATTCAAGAATTTCAAATTCAACTATGAATGATCATTGATGACATGAAATAAACTACACTCTACAGTAATAATACTCTTTGTTCTCAAATTTTAATGATGAAACATAATACATTCTTGCTTTTCTAAAATGAACATTGAATGATAGGATATCATATAGTAGTTAATAAGTTCAAAAAATACCTATTGGTTGCCACTGCTAATTTAACAAAAATTTCCTAAATTTGCCAATTCATCTCTGTGTCGCCATCATCATCCAATTCTGGTATTGCAGTTGGTTCATTGTTCTCTTCATTTTCGTTTGTGTCTTCTTCAAGTTCACTCTGACCTCCGCTTCTATGACTCCCAATCCCATCGCTAGTGCCACTGCCAACTGTACTTGTCCCACTTGGAGTCGTTGTAGGAGATTGGTTAATGGTGTTGCCCACCCCTCTTCTTTTGCATCTTTTCTTCCAAATTTCCATTGCTTTTTGATAAGGAAAAGTATTGACATCATACCTAGATGTGTATACCCTCAAGCATGATTCCAAATTCTTGTCTAGTTTGTTTCTTAGCTTTGATTTTAGGAAGCCCAAAGCACTGAAAACTCTCTCATCCTCCACTGAACCCAATATCATGGTTTGACATAGATCAGCAAGCTTGAAGTACTCTGAAATTTCTTCACGCAACATTGTGCTCTGTTTTAGTTCTGTCCAAAGCTTTGTTGCCGAGCCCTCTTCATGTGGGTTATGCATTAATTGATATTGATGCTGCATAGTCCTTGCAAAGGTGCCTGATTGCTGTCTAAGAAGACCCTCATCTAATATTCCTTTGATAGTCACTCCATTGAATTCTACAGATTTGCAAAATTCCTTTATCAAAGTCAACAGCTTTTTACGATAATCTTCCTTAGAGTTGAAGGACCAATATTGAGGAAACACAATTGCCATGGCCTCAAGCAGTTGATCATATGGGAATCGTGATCTTATTTCAGAGGAAACTCTATAGGCTATGTCCCTTGCATTAGCTATTATAGACTCGATGATCTTGGTAAACTCTTCCCTTGTAACTCTTGTAGCTCGCTTCTTTGGGGCATTGTAGTACATTGGTATTTGAAATCCCCTTACACAAACACATAAATCTCCATTTTCAATGATCTTTAAATAATTATCAGGATCATCCAAATCTATTAGTTTCCACCAGTGATTAAATCTATCATCGGATAAATTTAGGTCAGTACGATAGAGACTATCGAGGGCTTGGCATGACATTTTACGCAAGTGAGCATATTCTGCAATATACATGGCTCTTTGCTGGGATTTTTTCATAATTAACGTCATTTCTTCTAGCATGGGAAGAAGAGATGCCAAAGTAAAAAATGTCTCTAAATTGCTCAACCTCCGAAGCAGGTCGCCACATCTTTGATTTTTTGCATTGTCCTGATTTTTGTACATCAGTCCAATCAAAGATTGATATTCAGAAAATACTTGATGCGCTAGTCCATCCAAAGAGATCCATCTGGTATCAACATCTTTAAGAAGCTTGTTTCCATCGGTAATTCCATCAGCAAAGTGCTGAAATTCCCTAAAACATTTGGGACTTCGACAAAAATATGCGTACAACTCTCTTACTAAATCTTCAACCTTGTTTACTAAAGGAAACTTCTTCACAACTCTAAAAGCAAGATTCATCCTGTGGGCCATACAGTGAATGCCAACAACATATGGTGAACAAGAAGCCTGCATCTTTGTGCAAAGACCATTCCTTTGACCTTGCATTACTGAAGCTCCATCCGCTCCAACACAGATCAACTTCTTCGCTATTGTCAATTCATCCATAGCTCCATATTCAATTAAATGGCTCTTTACTAACTGAAACAAAGTTTCTGCTGTCACATTGTCTCTCAATTTAGCAA
Organism: Chamaecyparis obtusa; assembly: GCA_027943335.1. Classification (NCBI taxonomy): domain Eukaryota; kingdom Viridiplantae; phylum Streptophyta; class Pinopsida; order Cupressales; family Cupressaceae; genus Chamaecyparis; species Chamaecyparis obtusa. The sequence goes on along the minus strand of BSBK01001661.1, from coordinate 263,017 downwards.
CAGTTAGTAGATGTGGTTGGCGGACATTATTCTGTATAGTATAAACATGCATGCATACCCACGACATATTATCTATTGCCGTAACTTCATCTAAGGACAATGCAATAAAGGTTGACTCTTTTATTTTTCTTTGTACATCCTCTATTTCAACCTGCGCAATACAACTTGCCCATTCCCATCCACTGTTTATCGACCAATGACTGACATGATAGTTAGGAACTTTCAAAAAGTGTAACAAACCACTCATTTCTAGATAGTCTATCATTGGATGCCCTCTGCTCAAAATATGGAAAACATTACTTAATTGAACAGCTTTTCTGTGTTCTTCTACTTCACTTGCTTTTGCAAAAATAGCATTAATAGAACCTTGAACTTCACTAGGCTTCTTCTTAAATTTCTGAAACAAATAATATTCCTCAGCATTCCTTTTATGTTGACATTGCTCCTTTATTTTATATCTTACCACTTTTATTTCCCTTCCATCTACAGTTGAGGTTTCGTAAATCTTACCAACATGTTTCTCTATGGTGTCTAGTTTAAGCTGCAACCACTTTTCCTTTTTATACTTCCAACTACAAATCGTACATCTGCATTCTACTGGTGGCTCACTTACAATTGGATTGTCCATGGGCTCAATGAATGGATACTTTGCTGCCCAATCAAATTTAAATCTCCTGGCCATCTCCCATTGATGATTAGTTTTTTCTTTTGATTTTCCTCTCCCTTTAGTGTTACTGTTAATTGCACCATCATCATCACCGAAGTCGATTGATTCATCCTGGTACTAGTTATTTATTAGATATTCTTCATCAAGGTCATCTTCATTAGAGATATCAGGTTCTGCAACTTCGTCACCAGATTTATTAGGCTCCCCAATTTGTTGAATAGACTCCTGTGTAGGTTGAGATTGTACAGGTTCCTCTGATGATGTATCTTCCTCACTTTGACCAACACTGTTGCGTCTACCCCCACCAAAGTATGAAGATATATTTCTGCATTTCGTTGGCCTCTCTTGGACATCTCCACCTTCATTAGTCCTCTTCCTGTTTAAATTTGACTGTGACATCTCCATCAAATTAAGGCTGCAATAAAATACTATGAACTCGTAGTCGTAGTCGTTCCGGTTTTCTACCGATCACAATTGTGAGCTCTAAGCTCAGAATCAACTAAATTATTACGCTACTAAGTACTAAATGAAAATCTCTCGAAGGCTCCTTCTTTCCAGCATGTTTCAATAATGAAACTCATATATCTTAAATAGACAACTACGAATAAACCATTTTCATATCAGCCATCAGATTTTGCCTCATAATCGGCATTGTCCATTTTGGCGAATGGGCCGACCATGACATATGATAAGAACTAATATTTGGCGAACCCCACGTAATTTCAAGTAATCGAGTGGGCGAATAGAGCAGGAACTTGGGACCCCATTGCGTGTGATGCATGGCGAATTGGGTCCTAGGACAAATAAAAATTTCACATAGGAAAATGGGAATTTGGCGAATGATGATCCTCGAAAGAGACACTCAATTTAATCCGTGGCAAATAAGAGTAAACAGTAAAGAGAAATATGGGCGAAGAACCCGACTACCAAACTGAAATTACGTAATAATAGTGGTGAACATTCCGACCACTATATGACCATTTTATAAAATCTGGACGAATGATCCGACCTGTATTTGATTGTTTTATTCGCTAATTTCTATCACCCGATCGTGACATATTCACCACTAAAAAAATCCCTTATACTTTTATAAATTCTGAGTATTTTTATTCTGGTAATGACTGTGTTTCTTTTTATTTATTTCACTATTTTATTTTACTTATTTTTTATCTATTATTTAATTAATTTTTATATAACCTCATATTTGGGGAGGGGAGGAGCCGAGCGATTTGTGGTTGTGACTACATCCAGGGGGTTGCAGACCCACATGGGGCTGCAGCCTCATGGAGGGGTCACAGTCCATGGGGGTTACAACCTCCTTTGAAGAAGAAGGGGGATGGGTGGGGGCTTCGGCCCTCCCCTCCCCCAATTCCGTTTTGTTTTTTATTTAAATTTTTATTTTTAATTTTTTTAGTTGTTTATTATTAAAAAAAACATTAAAAAACTCTCTATTTTTTTAAATAAAGACCTTTGTTACAAGAGTTATTTAAATAATTTTTTTAATATTATATCTATCTATATATATATATATAATTTAAATTTTATGGTTAATAATTTATATACACATACAATATATTTATATATATATAAAATATATATACAATATTGTATATTATATATGTATACTATAAAATGTATAAAACAACTTGTTTTCCTTCAAATAAATTATAATTGAATAAATAAGTTATCCTTATTTATTAAGATAAAATTAACTTCTCTCCTATTTATATATATATATATATATATATATATATATATATATATATATATATGCTAATAATGCAAGTAATTAGATTCAATTCCTCCACACAAAAATGAACGGTTAAAAAAGTAAAATAAATATTTATATGTATATATACACCACTTGGGTATATATGTCTATAAATATTATTAGTTTAATCATATGTTTATTTTTCTTTCAATAAGAATAAATTTTATGTCTAAGACTTATCAAATATTATAGGAATAAATTTTCTAACTTTTGAAATATTTTCTCAAGATGATAGGTATATTTATCTTTTAAATATGAATTATTACTTTCTTTTAACCATAATGAAAAATTTGTTTTGAGATAAATAAGAACTTAAATTAACTTCATTAAAAGTACACATATTATTTCAAAGCAAAGAAACAAATATTATTTTGCAATAAATTGAATAAAACCTTCCATTCATATATTTATTTAAAGTAACTTCCTACAACTTTCTATTTTCTAAATACATCAAATACCCTTCTTTCATAGTAGACATGAAATACATATTGGCCACAAGGCTGGGAGCACAAAAACTTCACAAAATTGGAGAACTCCATAAAACTCCATCCAAATATTTTTCCATAGGAATCCATAGCAATACACCTACATAAAAGTATAGGTTGACCATGGAGGCTCACCTCCCAACCTAAGCCTTTACAAGGCCACCTACAAACTAGGGGAGTAAAGAGTGAACATGTACAAACACGCAAACTTAAAATAACTTTTCAAACAAGAAAACACATAAAACTCCCAAAACCAAGACATACACATAGGCCTTTAAAAGACATTAAACATGGGGTGAAAACGGACCATACCCATGAGGAGAAGCCAAGTTAATATAAAGGAAACACATGTCACACATGGGCTCAAAACAAATTCTTTCCCAAAATCCTCCTCACAACAAAACCATGGCTTCAAGCCAATAAAACTCCTTATGACCCCCAATTGCCCATAGACAAAACTTGGCATCGTGGAGACCAAAACATTCATGTTTATCCCTCCCACACACAGGGAGACTCTTCACTAGCAAAGGATGTCACTGACCCCTTCACCCCTCAAGGTTACTCTACACTCCCAAGGGTGAGTGTGCCTTGAAAGCTCCCTTAACAACAAACAAAAAGAAACTCAACACAAAAATAAATACATAACAAGAAAATAAACTAAACATCCATGAACATCAATAAGGTTCTTCAACAAGATAAAAAAGGACTCCATGAGAGCACATCCAAGCTTTCAATATACCTTGCACAAAAAAATAAAAGAGTATGAGCACCAACCTACTATCCAAACTTAAGGCAATGAGAATTTTGAGAAAAGCTTTTCCACTTTATCCTAAGCTTTGTCTCCAAAATTCCTTCCAATTTTAGCAAGTCTCTAAGAGTAGAGAGTGGGTGAACAGCCTAGAAAGTCTACCAAAACCCCTATAAATGACCTCCTACTCAACCAATAACTTACAACCATAAATGGAGGAGTACACCTATCATAACTTCTCCAAATATCTTTCTCCTCTCATAAATGAGGTTTGAAGACTAAATGGAGTTGAGAAGATGGCTTGCCTAAATTCTCCAAACTCTTAAACTCGTAGCTTGACTTTGGGGATACTTTAGAGGTGTCATTAATAAGTTTTGGGCCTCATAATGACCAAAATTTAACCTCTAACCCCTAGTATACCAAGTGGAGTAGTTAAATTTAACCCTAACTACCCTCTAGAAGCTTTCTAGACCCTCCAAAATCTCACTTGAAGTTAACCTACGAGTTCAACTATCCTTGACCCATCTAGAGGCTTCCTAAACCTAGGGTAAGCATGAGAACGGTACATGTTAACCCTCTAATTGATGTCATACTTATCCTCGTCATACACCCATGTATCAAGTGACACTACATAAATTATAACCCATTACACACATAGCATGACTAAACATAAATTTACATTTACTAAGTTAAATACAAACATTCAACAACACATTTACGAATAAAATACAAGACAATGAGGTTCATGTCTCTTCACTAGACAAAACCTTGGTTTTACTGATAAACATAGATTCACTCTTTATTCCCTATATTTAGAGCCATGGTCAATCTCCTACACACTCATCGCAAACATCAGTAGTCCAAGAAATCACCATAATGACATAGCAAAGTAAATGATATAAATCAAACACATAGCAACTAACACCTGCATTTTACTAATCCATTATAACATAATACCACATCTGCATTTGATCTTAATATACATAAACATGAATTTCTGAATAAATTTGCATCATATTAACATCCCAATATATCTATCATTCTACATCATCAAAACATAATATATCCTAACCATAGGAGTCATCTGGAACAACTATCATAAAGAATCAAATAAGCATACTAATAACATAATCAAGGTGCAAAATAAACATAGTATAGGATTTATCAAATCCTCAAATAATACCATATGTCCAATCAGTCTAAGTATGTCAAAATAAAACATCAAGTGTAGAGTCTGAACTATAAAATCAGTGTTGAACTATGACGGGCTGAGGTAGGCCTCACAATTTGTCTTTGGTATGTGTAATATTCTAGTTATGTGAATCAAGTAGTGAATGATGTTATTCTCCTTATTGATTTTATTTAGATATCATTTTGATTTATATAGTTACAATGGTTATATTGTGGACTAATTATGTTGATAGTTGATGAAAGTATGCGGTTACATTACTTTGAATAAATACATAGTGTTCATATGGTTGGTTGTAGAGTCTCAAAATTCAAAATATTTTATATATTGTATGGCTAGAAATAAGGACAACTAAAAAATATGCTTGTAAAATCTCAAATGCAACACATTACTATATAAACCTAATCAATTGATTAAGGCAAGTTGTTCATAATTTTGGTTAACAAAAATCATATAAATCCATCATAATGTCAAATTCTAGTGAGGAGAGACAATTTTCCATGAAGCCAAAACAATCCTAAAATAAGATTAAAGCATGACCCTTGTTGACAAATATGAGAAATGAGTCAAAATGATGTCAACACATAATATATGACCATTTGGTGCATCAAAAGTCTTGATTGTTCTCTATCAATCCCCTATACCATTTTCGATGAATCATATAGAATATCAATTTATTCTTATTGCAAGGAAACTTGTTTCCAACTTTATAACAATTTTCACATAACCTACACGATAAATTTACCAAAAAAAATACTATAAATCCACATACAAGAGAATAGACAACATACCCACAAAAATGTGACACAAGATATATCCTGGGAAAACCCTCATGAATGAAAACCCTAGCCTCCAAAAGCATCCATCATCCATGTATTATTCAGAAATGCGTCCATTACAATACACCATAAAAGTCTTTGAAGCCCCAACCATAAGCAAATATTCCATGCGAACAAACAAGCAACCCCACATCCCATGTCATACTTACAACCCATACAAATGCTAATCTAGCTTGCCTCAACAACTACCCTTGTGATTGCTTTTATAGAAATGAGCTCCCACAAAACCACTAAGTGGTATTGTACACAAAACATGTGCTACCTAACCCCCTTTGACCCATATTCAATATTAGGTACTTTATTTAATTAATTCTCCAATATCAAATACCATATCAAATAATATTACAATGTTACAACTCATCAAGTGGTCCCGTGAATATTCTCAAATAATCTCTACACATTGCACATCCATCTAGGTGCTCCAAGGTACAACATTTACATAAAATAAAATATTTTGATAATATGCATTATTATGCAAGGTGTACAACACACCATTTTCCTAACACTTATACCCTATATCCACATAGATTGTTTAGATATGGAATGTCACTATGATTAGCTGAGAATATATTTCTTTTTTCTTATTTATGCCTTCCTAGTGGTCTTTGGCGACTCAATGATTTTGGCTGTGAGAATAAAGATGACACATAAATAAAATGGATACTCCCATTAAATTGATCTTTTATAAATGATATATATCTTATGTAGGCGAGGTCTTAGAGAAGAGGCTAAAGTCCACATGTAATTCTTGTTACTGCCTGGTTATCCACCATGGGTGAAGGTGTTTTTTTGGGAGGAATTTTTGAATGCATGTCTTAGACACTATATGAATACGGACATCTCTGCCATATTCTTGGCGATTGTGCTAGAAATGGGGGAAACAAAGGAAGGGACTAAGATTTTATGTCATAAGGTCTTCAAAAGTTCATTTCTCAGCTAGATTGAAGATGTGTTGATGAATGTTGATTAGGAGAAGTGGATTCCTTTCCTACAAGACTACCATGTAGTTCATTGTTGTTGGAAGGATGTGCCCAAGTTTTTTGCGATTACTACCATGGAGATAGAGGTTTTTGAAAATAAGAAGTCAATTATTGTTAGAAATATCGTGTTCCTCAAGAAGCTCTTGGGAATAATGTTGAATGAGGGAGGTGATCAATAAAAACTACTTGAGAGATGAGGGCCTTGGTAGTGATGATGATGAGGTAGGATTTGGTGCGGTTATCAAAGAGGAATATACAAAGAATGACAAGGATGAGGGTCCAAGTCATGTTATTGAGTTGCTGACCCATAAGCACTATGGATCATAATAATTGGCTAGAGCTAAAGCTGTGGAAATAAAGAAGATGAGGGTAGAATAAGGGTTCTCATTTTTTATTTTTTATTTATTTTTGCAAAATCTATCTGTTATAGGTTATAGTATATATTTGGTGGCATATGCTCAAAGTCTAGGTGGGAATAGTTTTGCACTTGTTGATACATTTAGAGGACACCATTTTGATCTGGGCGCTTCTTATTTTGAAGCTATAAAATTTGCAAGGATTGTGTCTAGATTTTGGATGGGTGGGTAGATGCCTCTATGTGGTATGGGTGCTAAATTTTGTAATCGACTAAATCTTAATAATTAAACAAACATTCAAAGGTTCATATATGGCCATAGCTATAAAGTTTTGCGAAATTAATATAAAGGGCGCTACCCATAACAACTATTAACTTATCCAAAAAAATATTAATTATAACAGGTCTTAATAAATAACTATTAATAATCATAAACTTGGATAATATAAACAATAAAGTGAAAATAGTTAATTATGAAATTATTTTATATATTTGTATTAAAATGATTAATTATAATGGTCTTAATAGTAATGATTAATTATAATGATCTTAATAGAAACACTATTAATAATCATAAAGTTGTATAATATAAATATTGAAGTAAAAATAATTAATTATGAAATTATTTTGTATATATTAAAATGATTACAATGAAAATTATGATTTTCAAGAAATATTAAAAAATAGAATGAATTCAAACCAAAAAAATATAATTATAAATAATACATACAATAATTGAGTTTTTTTGAATATAAATATTTTTTTGTTAATGTTGGTTTAATTTTTTATTTTATTTTTTAAAATAGTGTAAATCAAATTTCTATAAAATAGCTTGATTCATTTTATTACTTATATTTTGAGAAATAAAAAATTATTAAAATTTATATATCCATATAGAAAAATCACATTATTTACAATTATAAATAATAAATAAATAAAGCTATTTAAAATAGATATTTCTTTTTAATATAAAACAATATAAAAAACCTAAAAAATCTTATCGCGCCTAAAAAATTGTTCTATAACACCAAATTTTTTGAACTAATCACATAAATCATAGAGTAGAGAAATAAAAATCACTTTTGATTGGTGCAAAATAATTGATTAATTGAGGCAAATGTTAAGATATCTTTTAGACTTACAAGTATCAAATCGGAGATCAATGAAAAACAGACCCACAACCCAAACAAATCGCTACTTATAGAAACAATTAATATATATATAAATATTATTTGTAATACTATTTAATAATATATTATAAATAAATATTTTTGAAATACTTATAATAGTCAAATCAATAAATCAATTCTTAAAAAAAATCACATACAATTACATATACAAACTTTCTAATTGTTACCATAAAACAAAATCTAATTTTATATATTTCTTAACAAGAAAGAGAGATTTTCTCATGCAAATCAACTTGTATTTAGAAATATCTATCCATGACACTTCTTAACAGCTGTAATAACCACCTACCACACCTCTTGACAATTGTCAAACTACACTTTTAACCCATAGGTTAGCATTCATGCATTGAAAGCCATATTTAATTCCCTATTAAATTGGGCATAATGTCATTATTAAAGGATGGATAAGTTTAAGTTAATGACAATGACATGGCACATGCAAACCACTTTTAAGTGGCAGTGATGTGCCATAAAAAGGAGAGAGAGGAAATAACCAAACTTCTCTCTAGAGAAACAATAAATTTATGTTTCTTAGAGAGAGAACATGGTCAAAGGAGGCAGAGAGATGCATTGAAAAAGCAACCAAAAGGGAGGAGGAAAGCAAACCACAACCACCTAAATCAAAAACCAAAAGGAGAAACCCTAGGGAAATTGGTTGGACAGGTATACCAAACCCCTATATAAATGGTATGTAAAAGAAAGGATTGCCATTTTTTGATTGACTTGATCTGTCTTGGCCTCAAAAAGATTTGGTAAAGATTTGGTGGTGTGTGGCCTTTGTACCACTTTTATGTGATGTGACTGGTAGAGGATGGTTTGGTTTTGATCATCTGACTGCTGCTTTTAGGGCAATCTACAAAGGACAAGCAGTACTTAGGGCTTTCTAAAAAAGGACAGGCTGGCACTTAGGGTTTTCTAGAAGGACAGGCTGGCAAGGCTTGTATAGAGAGCCTGAAAAGATTGTGCCAATATTTGCATTGATTAGAGGAAAGTCCCAAAGAATTAATTTTTTTTGTATATACAGTTCTGGAATCTAAATATATCTTGGGGCAGAGGAAATAACAGAACAATAAGGAAGATTCTGGAAGTCAAGGGGTATATGCAAAGCTCATAGTTTCCCTCCAATCCTCTGAGATATCACATAGTTTTGTTTTGCAAGATACAGAGGGATAGACAGGTTTTTTAGTTCTTCCCAGCTGTGGATTCAGCCAGGAAGTATACAGGGAAGGTAAACTGTTCTTATTTTACTTTGTGTTTTTTCTTTTCTTTTACCTTCTATATCTCTTTATTGATACTGTTTTTAAATTTTACAAAATTGGATTTAATATTGATTGTAAAAGATGTTGAAATGTATATCCTGTGTATTTCCACCCTTCATTTTGAATACTGCTGCATTATTTTGTGTTTTGGATCGAATTGCTGCGATGTTGAATGCTATGCCCGTCATTTAAAAATAATTGTTTTTCTTCTCATTATCGGGTGAAATATTTGCTTGTCCTGGACTTAAAAATTATCGTTTCCTTTTTTAACTCGGATCAAATATATGCTTTTGTTTTAAAAAACAATATTTTTCCTCCTGAAATCGGATATTACTCACGCTTGGGATTCGTCCCTTTTTATTGAATTAAAAACTGGTAAAGTTTAATGTTGAAAATTCCTTATTCACGAAATTTAAATTTTGTACGCGGCTCGTTTCCTTTTTTAGTTTTTTTGTTTCTACATCGTCTTGATTTTATTAGCAAGTTTTTGTCTTTTAGTGGAACCTTTAAAAAATTAAAGTGAAAATGGAAAGACAATATATTAAGTAAGTTTACTGTTTGTGTAACTGTATTAAATTATTATGGTCTCAGAAATGGCTTTTGTTTGAAAGCTTAGGATTTCATTTGCTACTGTTTCTGTGCAGAAAAGTTCTGTACGGTGTCATCATTTTTCGGATTAACTGTGTAAAGTATCTAATATTTGACATTCATGATGTTATGCCTTTGCCTTTCATCAGAAATGCGTCTGGTTTTGTGTATTGTTGTTACCGATAATCAAATGTCCCTTTTTCGAATAAGTTCCTGGAGTATTTAAGACTTGTATTTCACATGATTGGCCTTTGTGTTTTAGAAATAGTCAATGCTCAAGTCATTATAAACAACATAAGGATTATATCATTCAGGGTACTTGTTTTGTCATTTGTTTAACATCTCTGTTTTACAAAGTAACTGCAACTGGTTATCAGGTTAAGATGCCAAAAGTCGAAGTTTTGTTAATTATTAACAATTGAGGATAACATTGTTGAAGTTCCGTGCTTAGTTTCCTTAGGGAATTTTTAATGGTTATTATTCTTTGTACAAAGGCTTGCTGCTTGACATTGTTTTTTTGTTTTTGTCAGTAACTGGCACACAGTCATGCAGGCAAAACCTTCTGGTCAGCTATGCAAATGAAAGATTATTGGATTTCTACCATTTTCAAGACAGATAATCTTTAGACTTTGACAAACAGCATATACACCTTTCTAGAGATTCTTCATGTGCCAAGAATTTGACTTGGGTGTCCTATTAAGAATGGCCATGCGATTTAGTTTACAGAACACATATTTTGTTGGACATATAGATATATTAGTATTGTGAAGCATTACATTGAGCTCTAATCTCAGAAATGCAAAATTGAATATAGAGCAGAATTGTGTAAGAGGGTGCAAATGATCAAAGAAGTTGTAGTGCCAAACTATGTATTAAAACCCTTATATGGAGGAAGATGATAGTGAAACTCCCTCTGTTTTATTGTCCAATTCTCTATTTTGGTACACAAGATGTACGAAGAGGTGTGTAATATGTAGTAGAAGTGTTGCATGAGAACCGCCAACTCATCTCTAGAATTATATGAACCATTGATTAATTTTCTCATTGAAAGTGGCGTGTCTTGTAATGATAGGACAAAATCACAAATAGTAATTAGGTTGTTGATTGCATTCATTTTTTATGGCATTTAGGGTTTTGGGATTTTGGTGTGGGTGTTGCCTTTTAATTTTAAGAGGCTGTTGCCCCTGTTTTTATCAGGTAAGGCCAAGGGCATGAGATATTACATTCTTGTGATGGACTTTTGCAGGAGTTATTTATATTGGGAATAATCTACTGTTGTTGTAATATCCTTTTATGTATCACTATTGAATGTAGTAGGATCAGTCTAATGTGAATATCCAATTTTTATGCCTATATGCTTGCATTTAATCCAATGTACTTGTGTGATTCATTCATGGACAAATTCGACGGTGTATAATTGATACAACTTTTGACTGCCCTTGTAAATCAAGCACTATGCTTAGAACCAATTCAACATAAAAAGCCAAATACTTTCATAAGTTTTACAGGAAAATTATCAATTTAGAATGAATAACTGAGCAATTGAAGAGAACAAAACATCATCAACAAGAGGGACTCAAGCTATATATTTGGGAAATCTAATGTGGGCTTCAACATGGAAATGGGTTGTGCCATCATTTGCCAATTGGAATCAATTCTCATGGAGCCCCCAAGAATATAAGGGGATTGATATATCCATTTATCACATTCTCATAAGTTAATCTTGCTTTGTGAACATACACAAAATAGCATCATAGTCAATTGGAATGCATATAATATTTTCAAAAATTATTTTTTGATGAAGATCTGTTGCTAACCTATTCTCTAAATATCCTTTCTACAACTGGAATGATCATATTTGTACATACATTGATGCGGAAGCAGCCAACAAAAAAATCACTATTTTACAATTGAAAGAGTATGCTTCATCTTGCAAATTGTGGGATTTCTTAGTATGACTATTCTATCTTGATGTATTTGGCTATGCTTGAATATATAATTAATGTTATAGGTTATGGGTTCATGCTGACTTGAGTGTGTCAAATTGTCATATTTGACGAGGTTTGAATCTGCCATTGATGCAGAGATATCAATTACGATTGAATTTAATTGATCAATAGTAGGCAATGTTGTAGGCCTCGTGAGCAAGATTTCATATCTAGACTCATTGATGTTATAGATTACATTCTTAAAAGTAACAATAAGAGGACCTTTGGACAAAATAAGAGGCATCAGGGAATAATGAGGCAGATTTATTACTGTTGATTGTGATTATGGGTTGAAAGTAATTGTGAAATGGTGACAGTGGAGTAGGTTATTGTAGATGCCAATTTGTGGAGAGATTAGGCCGGTCATTGCAAATTGGGTAGGACCAAATTTTAGACAACTTCAATAGACAAAGAAAGTGAACATGATAATCATGGTTATTGAGAGAACCTAGAGGGAATCCACAATAGTTTTGGTCCTTTGGGTTATTTTAAAGGATTTCCATTTGTAATTTTGATGGGATCTATATAGTTGCAAAACCAAGAGCTTGTTGTGGAAAGCTATAATTTTTTTCTTAGTTGATACTTATGATGGATTATTAAAAGATTTAGTTTGCAGCCGTCTACCTCTAAGGGAATGCCTTATATGCTCAAGATAGACTTTAGGTAGACTTTGATTGACATACTTGAGATAAACTAACCAGAAGCAGTGTGACAAAACTCCTAGATAATACCCTTTGGTCCTTTGGGTTAGTTTAAAGGATTTCCATTTGTAATTTTGATGGGATCTATATAGTTGCAAAACCAAGAGCTTGTTGTGGAAAGCTATAATGTTTTTCTTAGTTGAATCTTATGATGGATTATCAAAAGATTTAGTTTGCCGCCATCTACCTCTAAGGGAATGCCTTATATGCTCAAGATAGACTTTAGGTAGACTTTGATTGACATACTTGAGATAAACTAACCAGAAGCAGTGTGACAAAACTCCTAGATAATACCCAAGAGGATTTAAATATTGAAGCGATATGATATTGTGACTTACCACTTGAGGGAATTCTACTAAGCTAGTCTAGGCACTGCTCTCAGTTAAATTTTATAATGGATTGTTAAAAAATTTAGTTAGCCTCTTAAATGTTGAAGTGATATGGTATTGTGACTTCTCATTTGAGGGAATTCTACTAAGCTAGTCTAGGCACTGCTCTTAGTTGAATTTTATAATGGATTGTTAAAAGATTTAGTTTGCTACTTTCCATCTCAAAGGGATTGCCTTTGATTGATATACTCAAGAATCATGATAAACTTAAGGGAAAGTTTGATTTGACACGCTTGAGACAAACTAACTAGAAGCGTTTTGTGATAAAATTTCCATATAATACCCAAGAGGATTTCTTGGCTCTAAAATGTTGAAACAATAAGCTATTATGACTTACCAATTGAGGGAATTCTACTAAGGTTGTTTAGACATTGATAGTGTTTCCTTTGGTGTATTCTTGCATCATATATTGACAAATTAAAATAATCCATTGGTGAGTGTCAAATCATTGAGTTGTAGAATAAGTAGAAGCTTGTTAAAGAGTTATCATACACCATCTTAAAATAAAATTTGCACATCACTCCAGTGACCTAGATAAATTCAAAAGGTGGTACAAGTAAGAGTCATTCTCCTCTAACTTCTACAATTGAATAGTAATAGGGAATAATGGTTCTGGGGCAGGGAAATGACCATATAGATGATTAGGAACAGTAAATGTTGGAATTCATCCAATAAAAAACTCTATGCTTAAAACAAAGTGAAGAGTATAAAATTCATTTAGGGATATTATTGACTAGAAAGATTTGTTGATCCGGTGAAATGTACTTGTATACTTTCACATGAAAGGAAAATGAACAAAATTGTAGAGTCTTTTCTTATAGATGGCTTGTAGGTTATTTGGCAAGGGTTTGCCCATAAGATGTGTATATAAACTGATTTTATCCAAGAACACTTAGAGAAAAATTCAAGCAGATGTTAGAACAACAAGAACCCTTGATTATCAATTTGTAAGAAACAAATGATTATTACTGCCCATTATATTCTTGTCTCCAATTTTTCCTTGGATTAATTATTGAATGTTCACTTTCTCTTAATTAAACTTGTTCAATAATTCTTTCATAGTAATGGTGCTATACTAGGTTTTTTTTTTTTTTTTCTATATATATTATTATTTATGATAGAGTTTCTTTATTTATCTTGGAATTTAGTATTATTTATGGTATAGTTTCTTTATTTGAACATGGTGGGAATTAAAGGCAGTCAATCGTCTTGTTTCTTGGGATCTCAGAGTAGTTTAGGGTAGCAAACACCAACATTATTGCTCACCAGATCTAGGATTCCTCTTGCTCAGTGTAGGGTTTGTATCTATCAGTTATGAGTTGAGATTGACCATTATATTCCTCAAGCATATAGGATTTGTAATCTTTGCTGACAACAAGAATGGGAACAGAGATGATAATATTTTTTATTACATATAATGTTTAGAAAACACTGCTGATGCAATTACAGCTTCATTCTTCACATAAGTAGGCTAAGTTCTGACAATTAAAATGTTTACTGTTTACATATCTCACTGGGTTCCATGGAGTTTTCAGTTTTCACAAATTCATTCCCTGTGTAGCTCCATTTGTTGTTGTTTGAAATTTCATAGTGGAGTTGTCAAGTTTACGAGTGCAAGTGCTCTCACTTTGTATTTGGGTTCTGTGAACTTTTCTTTAAAGACATTTGTGAATGCTGTTATGAGAAATTATAATTTTGATTGTAAGCTTTGCTCCCCTCTACTTTGATGAAGACAAACCTGTAAATTTTATCACTAGAATAGTGAGATTTTATTTTCTGCTCTAGGTTTTCTTCCTGTCCCCTAGGTATGTTCTGTAACAAAGTAGTGTATCCTTTTCTGCACAGGTTTTGCATAACATTCTCTGCTTCTTGAATGCAAAATAATGTTGACATCATCCATGCTTTTTTATTGTATCTCCTTTCTATGAGCTATGGCTTGCTCTCTGTAGTCTAAGTTGCTTAATAATGGATTTATCTCTGTTGAAAAAGAATAAGAAATGTATTCTTACCTTTTTATCTGGCAAACTGATACATTTTCTTCATAATCCATCTTATTAAAACCATTTTACCAAATAATAGATCTAATAGAGAGTAGGCAGTTAATTGAAGTAATTAAAACTTTCTTGGGTCAAACTTACAGTGGTCGCATATCATACTAGTTGGTGTTTGCAGTTAGTAAATCAATGTGTCTGAAATAGTTACATGGAAATTAGATTAAGGAAGGTTGACTATACTTTCTCTCTGGCATGAAAGAAATATCCATAAATTTGAATGACAGACTTTTGGTAAGACTGAATGAACTTTCTCCGTTTGCCTTGTGCAGGGATTATTTGGCATAGAAGACATGCCCACAAGTGTGAGTAATGTGGCTTCATGTGTGATTGACCTGAGCAGTGATGACGAGGATTCAGTGCAGGATAAAAATCCAACAGAAACACAATTGCAATCATCCATAGGAAGATCGGTTTTAAAAAATGAATGCTCTCGAAATTTGTGTAATACACAAGTAGAACAGCCAATTTGTACCCAGACAGTTCAAGATCCTGCATTGTTGGGATCAACTGGGCATGATTTCGACTGGTATTTCAAAGATACGAAACCTGATCTTGAGAATAGGATTCAAAGAACTCTACCATCTGCATCTTTAGCTAATGGACAACATGAAGGTGGATTGGAGCAGAATGGATCGAGACAATCTAATGGCATTACATATCCTGCTCTTGGTTCACCATCTCATCATGAAAGGTCTGCACAGCAGACTTTTAGTGGAAGAGATAGTCATCAGGTACTTAATCAGCAGGGAAGGCAGACATTGCCAACATCTTTGTCAAGGTCAAATTATCTGGGCCAGCCAGTCCAGGAAATTCAAAACAGCACTGATACTCTTGGAATAAATCACAATATGCAAGTAAATCATGAAAACACAAGAAATATTGGAAATATGCCGACAGTTACTTCTTCTATGTCCAATCAATCTGGACCAGTTTCTTCAAAGAGCAGCTTTCGCCAATTCTGGAAAGCAGGAGATTATGATGTTCGATATGCACAAAAAAAATCTATAAAAGGTCCTATACTTTCTGAAGATTTGTATGTTGCATATTCTTTAATTTATGTAAATATTAGATACTAGTTATTCTACAAGCATCTATTTTCTTGTCCATTGTCATCTTTGAACCAAGAATGTTGAGGTTATAAGGAATGCCATGCATCTTTAGCACTGTTTCTGTGAAGCAATTTGCATGATGCTATAGTAATCAGTTATCACATGGATTTGGCATGTTCTTGCTAATGTGATGAATGTAGACAACTAAAGTTTGTTTCTTTAGTCACTTTAATAATACTGAAACTTGTTTTCTTCTTATTGCAGGTGGAATGGATCATGTTCGTGTACATCCGAAGTTCCTTCATTCTAATGCTACCTCCCATAAATGGGCATTTGGAGGTTTGCTTCTTACGCGACTCTTTTGAATGATGAATAATGTCCAGTTAATGCTTTCTTTAATTACTGTCATCCATAGATCATTTGTTATTTATAGTAGGATTCACTGTTTGAACTGGACCATTCAATGTTTCAGTTGAGATTATCCTACCTGTATTGAAGAGTAACCTGTGAGATATTTTCTCCAAGGCTCTGTTCTTGTGTTATAAAATAATATTATCTGTGAAGACAAATCAGATCATTTCATGTACGGGAAATGGTGAATCTTTTTGTTGTTGAGATAATATAGCAAGTGTTTCCAAACATCTTTTTTAGGACATCTCTGATTTTCATCATCAATAGTCTTCTGAATTTCCAATCAATAAATCCATCATCCATGGTCTGTTCTGGATAATTAAAACAACTGCTTTGTTCTTGTTATCACTGCGCTTGTCACTTCAGTGTGGTTATATAAAATCCCTAGAAAGGCCAGTACCCAAGTTAGATAGCATTCTGGATGTTCTATTGCTGCCCTGACAACATCTTGATGTAAACTATATAATGCATCTGCAGTACTTTTTTCTTTTTCTTGGAACCTGATTTTGAAGTATGTCATATATGTCATAATGTGATGAGTTGATCCATCGTGTTACCTTACCCAGCTTTGTCTAAAGAAAATCAGGAATACAATTAAAACTCAGATCCTGTGTGTTTTAACCTTTAATTGATCTGTTTACATTTTGAATTTTCTATGATTCTAGAGCTACATTTATCTATTTTCTGGGTGGTATTCATTACGATTCCTTTTTTTTAATTTCTCAGGCTAGTAGTAATGCACATTTCTTTTTTTCCCTGTCAGATTAAAGGGCAAGTGTGTGATGTCTATAATTTTGCAAAAAGTAATGTCTTTGCTTGTAAGGATAACTGGGAAGTCTACCAAGCTCAGGCTGGCTCTAGGGATAAAATGATTCAGTTTAAGGTGTTTTATGAGATGCCCATTTATGTAGAGCTGCTGGTCAACTTGTTCTGCTACTGGGATTTGAACTCAAGTCATCCTCTTTATGAATATTTATGGCAAGCTGCTTGTCACCTTATTCTGATACGGGGATTTGAACTCAAGTCATTATATTTATGAATGCACTAATTTATAAATTATACAAGTGATTCCTTTTTTTCATTTCTCAGGCTAGTAGTAATGCATATTTTTTTCTTTCCTCGCCAGATTAAAGGGCAAGTATGTGATATCTATTTTGCAAAAAGTAATGTCTTTGCTTGTAAGGATAACTGGGAAGTCTACAAAGCTCAGGCTGGCTCTAGGGATAAAATGGCCCAGTTTAAGGTGTTTTATGAGATGCCCATTTATGTCGATCTGCTGGTCACCTTGTTCTGCTACTGGGATTTGAACTTAAGCCATCCTCTTTATGAATATTAATGGCAAGCTGCTTGTCACCTTATTCTGATACGGGGATTTGAACTCAAGTCATTCTCTTTATGAATGCACCAATTTATAAATTATACAAGTGACCTTTGGACTATTGCAAAAGCGTAATGTCTTTCTACTGTAACAGCTGTACAATAATCTGTTTTCTTTTTTGTTTCTGTTGGCTCTTTTCTTTGTTTGCCTCCATTTTGCAGTCTCTTTGTTAGTAGCCATGTTTATTAGATTCAAATTTGAATGAATAATGCTGTTATCAAAATAATTTGTTGAATTTGGTTCTTTTTGTGACTTATTTCCCATGTTATGGCTAATTATTGGTATCTTTATTTTAATTAATCTCTAGAAAATATTTTTGTTGAAAGATTATTCTAATGAGTTTTATTTTTTGTTCATCATTGCAGCAATTGCAGAGCTTCTTGATAATGCAATTGATGAGGTAATATGGCTTTGTACTTTGTTTCCTAAGATGAATTACCAAGGTGGCTATAATCACTCATTTATGATAGTTACCACAGAGAACCTCATAACTAATGTTTATTTCTAAAATACGTTTTATGCACCCAGTGTTGTTTGCTGAAGGTTTGTCTTGATGATAAATATTTGTCAACTTGATGTATGATGTTTTGATGATAAGATATCTTTTATTTGAAGATTAATTTTCTATTATGGTCTATATTGCGGGTGGAGTTTTCTTTTACCATGTTTCTCATTTTGGTCCAACAACATTCAGATACATCATGGTGCAACTTATGTCAAAGTGGATCAGATTTACAACCCTCGCGACTCCAGTCATGCTTTACTTTTTCAGGGTGTGAACATTATTCCTAGCTAGCTATATCACTGTTTGTGCAAATCAGTTGAATTTACTTTTATGAGCACAGACTAGTTGAAATATCACGTCGTATTTTCTTTTGCAGATGATGGAGGGGGCATGGATCCTGATGGTATTCGACAATGCATGAGCTTGGGATATTCTATGAAGAACACAAACACTACTATAGGACAATGTAATTCAAAGGAACATGAGCCACACCTGCCATTGCATAAAAGACTAGATTGCATTTGTTGGGGGATAATCACATATTTAATTGATTATTGCATGACTGTAAGTGGGCTGCTTTCATTGTTGAATTGATTCCTATCCATTTGTGTATGCAGATGGTAATGGCTTTAAAACAAGTACAATGAGATTGGGAGCAGATGCAATTGTTTTTACTCGGACAGCTCATGGCAGGTGCTGTTTGTTCTTTATTGAAGCAAGAACAATCCAAATCACATCATAGTTTTTCTTGAGATTTTTCTTGCTAACATTACACTTATTTTTTCTTTTGCTTCTCTCCAATCACGAGTGTTCTTTGAAATCACATATCATGACAATATCATTCTTGCTAAGGAGTATAACTGTATAAGAATAATCAGTCACATCAGTGTAATGATAATATCAATTGTATTATGTTAGCAAGAACGCTCTCAATCACATCATTGTTCTTTGCAATCACGTAAGGAGTATAAGGAATGGGATTACTCTTGGTAATGTTAGAATACCTTGTGAAATGTTTCTCTCTATTTTTTTCTCTGCCAATTCTATTAAGAAGTTCTAGCTTAATTGAGGCTGCGGTATGATGTTTCATTTCAGAGTACTTTTGTAGTTTTATTATTGTATAGTTTTTTGGGTTACCCCCTTATTTTGTAGTCTATTACACACTAATTTAAGTGTAGTTTGGTCTTTGAGCATTCAATTTTAGCTTATTTGTCAGGGTCTGTATCTTGCACCTAGTATCACATGTGAAAGTTTAAACAATCACATTGAAGCAATAGAAAGCATATATACACTTCCAGATTCAATTCACACTTTTTTGAGGGATTCTAGCTAGATACCTTATACATGCCTTGGCTTCTCTTTTTTATTTTATGATTGTAATGTTAGCATCCACACAATTTTCTTAATTCTTTCCTTTTGGTTGTTGAATTTTTCATTTTACAGCTCTTCAACTCAGAGCATTGGACTCCTTTCCTATACATTCTTGAGAAAGACAGAGCAAGATGACATCATAGTTCCTATGGTATGGTATATGTCAAGGTGAAATCATAATATCGTCTTTGAAAATTACTATGAATTTCATGCGGTGTATATGTTTTGTATAGGTTGATTTTGAGCTGCCAATGGGTCCTGAAACACCAAGAATGTTAGTTCGCTATGCAACAGATATTTGGTCAAAAAACTTGGCAACAATCTTACAGTGGTCTCCCTATGCAACAGAAGCTGAGCTTATGAAGCAGGTACATGATTTATACAAATAGTTTTTTTGATAATTAAATGCAATCAATGTCACCTAAAGGTACAATACAACTGACTTGCCAGCTTTATATCAAGACTTGTACTTTTATAAAACTTTTTACCTTTTTTTGACAGTTGAATAACCTCTTTCTGGTGCTTTTCACCTTTTTTTGACAGTTTAGTAACCTCTTATGAGATTCTCACTTTCCAATCAGTGTTGTTTAAAATTCTTTTCTTCTCTTTAAAGTGGACACAAGTGGTTCACATGGTTGCCTTACCTATGCTGACTCGTTATTCTGTTTTTCTGCGCAACTTTTTAAAATGCCTTTGTATTATCTTACTTGCATTTTTTTTTGCCTCTGTTATATAACCTCTTTCTTGCATTGGTAGAAAGATAAAAGCTGTGCCATGTGGCAGCTTGTCACCTGAATGTTTTGTTATTGAAATCCAAGACATTATATTAAGAATTACATGCATATTTTAGAAAATTTGCATCCCAAAAACCTGAACTAAAGCCATTCTCCATCCAAGTTCATGCATAGCTTGTAAAGTTTCTTCACTTTGAGATTGAAAGAAATCATTAATATATAATATTATAATATTTCTGATGGGCATTAATGTATTCTCAAGGAGCTTTGGAAGTACTGTCGATATTATGGTTGAGGTTTGGCATCTGGTTGGATAATGTGAAAGTGAGTATTCATACGGGAATTCTCATTTGCTGGCAAGCTCATAGAGGTATTGTGAGTTTTAGCAACTGGACAATCCTTGTCATTGCAGACTATTTAAATACTCAACAACAATATGGAAATTCGTATACAGTAGCAAGGAAAGTAGAGAGTCTAGACTGAACATATTCTTATGTAACATTGTCATTATCATAAACGCACAAAGTTTTAGAATGAACTATCATCATTGTAATGACATATGATATAAATTCCTCCAAATATCATGCCTTACTTTAGATCATCATTAAATTGTTCCTCTTTGTCCATAGCAGCCAAATAAAACTTGTGAAGCCGCCGACATCATAATTGTGACACCACTATATCACATATTGGGTTGCAAATTCCTTCAAGCAAACTCATAGGCAACTGAGCCCATTATGCATGAATTTCTGCCCACTCAACAGGCTAGCTCATTTTATTACTAAAGAGAGCCTGCTAATACCATCAGCTGTTTGGGCATGGAAACTTTTCATAACCGACATGAATCATGATCATATGTTCAGACAGTTGTTGGGCCCTGTTCAAGGTGATTCATCCTCTGGGCAGTGGGCACTATGTCTTTTCAATAAATGAGTGTTTAGTGTTTCCAGCCAAGAATGCATGGTCATAAAGCAAAGCTATAGCATGCAGGCACTGTAGAATATTAGAAACCCATAGAACACTGTATGAAACAAAAACAAAAAGTGTCTTGTACCATATGGAAACCCTTAAATCCTTATAACACTACACAAACAATCTTTGGCCTAAATGCAAATTAAAATAATGGACTTATTATAGATTTCTCCATTCATCAATCCTTGCACGTAGGGAACAAACTATAACTAACAACTTAAATAAAAGAAAAGTGACTACTAAGTTTGTTTGATACCAAAGATTATTAAGTTTCCTTAAGTAAAATATCCATTATTTACATCATAGGCAATTGTTCAATTTTCATTGATCTACAACAAAGGAGCAGTACTTAGTATTTTGTCCTCAGTTTCTTGTGGTTTGAATATTCTATCTCCATGTGGAAATATTGGAGGACATATTGATTTTGCCTCTTTGGTCTTTTTATAAGTGCAGTGATTGTCAACATGAAAATAAATATCTGAAAATGAATGTCTGTAATTTGCTTCTTTGATATGTTTTGCAGTTTGTTCTGAAAATGAATGTCAGTAATTTTTTTCTTTGATATGTTTTGCAGTTTGAAGACATTGGACCTCATGGAACTAAAGTCATCGTTTACAATCTTTGGCTTAATGATGATGGCATTCTGGAGCTTGATTTTGATACAGACAATGAAGTATGGCCCTATCCCAGTAGACCTCTATTTGATACTATGCATTAAAATCAGTAGACAATGTCATTGGCTTACATGGAGAAAGAACTTCCCATATTGGGTTTTCTATCCTTCTTTGTTGTATACCTTTTCCTGACTAATCTTCTTAAGTAACTTGTATAGACTATTGTGTCTGTTATTGCCTTCTTGATGTATGAATCAGCCCCCTTTCTATTTCTGTAATTGATTTCTTTCTCTAAAGGCAGAAACGTTCTAGTGCTGGAAAGACATGTATAATTAACTAGTATTTTACTATCTATTTCTATGTTGAATATTTCATGTGCCTTGAAGAGTTTCAAGTTTTATCTTGTTCTCATATTCTATGAAACAATTCCACTATGAACATGTGGGTTGTAAAAATTACAAAGCTAAGAAAACTTCCTTTTGTCTATAGCAAATAATAATTGGCAAGTCCTAATATATGTTTGGATATGAAAAAAAGAAGATAAAGTATTTCTGGATAGAAGCTATTGAATTGACTATGCGCTAACACAATCTATTCCTAGGATTATTAAAAATGGTAGCCATTGATTAATCTGAAATCAGACAATAAGTAGACAGTAATGCCTTTGCTGATATTGAATGGTTTGGTGAGAAGGCCTGAAAAGAGTGAATGGATCATAGAAATGAGACTCGGACTCGGCGAGTCTCAGTGCAGACGTGCCAAGGCTGATGCGACTTAGGACTCGACAAAAAACTGACAAGACTTTGTAGGACTTGGCAAAAACTCAACAGGACTTGGCAAAAAACAAGATTCTAGTGAGTCTTGCCTAGAGCAGGTTTTTGGCGAGTCTAGGCCCCTTGGGACTTGGCTAGGATCACTCAGCTCAGGGTTCACCAGGACTTGGAGAGTCTTGGCGAGTTTCAGAACTATGGAATGGATACAACCATTTCTATTGACTGAAGTAAAACATTTTAGCATCTAAATCATAGTTTGAAAATTCATATGCAGAAAAAACTAGGCAAATCCAAATTTGACTTGGGCTTGAAAATGTACTTAAATTCCTTGAAAAAAATAAACTTTATGCAAAATGTTGTTACAAAATGTATCAAATGAGTCTATAATGTTGGAGAATCATTTTCAATAGGATTTGAGTACAAAATGAGTACAAGATCATGTCATCATGCAAATACAACAACGATTAACCAATAAATATGATGTAATGGCATATCCATGGAAGTTAGAACAATTTACAATTTCCTCTTCCTTGTATCTGTTTTGGTGAAAATTGGCAGTTTACTCCGTATAGTTGGCTGCAACTCTAGTTTCATACTAGAATGTTGCACCTCCACCTTGAAAATAGATAGCAATGACTCCTTTTGCCAAGTTCAACATCATCTGCAATTATTGCATCCAATCAAATGTCTTCTTTTGCTGCATGCTCCATTTCTTGACTCTCAAAATCAACAATCTTGTCTGGGGTGTCCTCATATTGTAGCCTCATCTTTGTATGGATCAAGTTCATCGAAGTTTGGAGGCTCATAAGCAGTTGGGTTGACATTTTTTGTGCAAAGGCAAAGTTGTTTTTGCACAAAAGAGGGGTCATTGAGGTGTTGGTGTGGTGATTTGTTGTGCTTCTTTGTGTGAATGGGGCTTAATTAAACATTAGTTGTATTTACTATTCACATCCAAAAACTTCACAAGGTTGAGAAAAATATGGAGGCCTAACTTTTCAATATTTGGTGTATTTAGGCCCCTGTCTTTTGACAAAGCAGTAGCTACAAATAAAATATTCAAGAGTGTGTAAGCAATAATTGCAAGTTATAAGTGAAGACCCCAATTATTCGTCACTTGATGCTTGGTGTTTCTCTGTTGGGTAGCTAGTGAGGAAAAAATGTTAACCTGCTTGTAATTTGCAACTCCTCAATAATCAAGGCCCTTGCCTCATCCTTAGATGTCATCCTCTAATGCACATTGAGAGGTCCCCTAACTTCTCCATTAACATCCATGTAGGCCTTTGAGAAGATAAACTTGAGGTTGATGTAGTATTTAGTTGCATGAATGGGTTGATGGAGTTGATTGTTCCACCTTTGATCAGTGATTTTCCAAACGAAATCAAATTGTTTTTCTTCCCCATACTAGTTTTGGATGGCCTGCTTGGCCTTGCGCATGGCTTAAAAAATGAATTTCCATCGGTATTTGCTCCCCATCCATCAAGTGGAAAATCCTTACCAAAGCTTTTGACACCTACAAATATATTAAGGGTGCAATTAAATTTAGTACTTCATGAAAGTGAAATTAAAGGATTCAATTTTAAATATAAAAAATTGAAGTTTGAAGTTACCTTGACGATCTCTATAGCTATCTTCACAAAGACGGTTTTGTGACCTCTCTATTAGCCTTTCTTTTAATATGATGAATCTAACCCATGGGCTCACAAGCCTCTCTTTTTCAGAGGTGTGCAAACTACACTTTTTTTTGCAAGGTGAGGAAGTTTGTTGCAAACATTTTCACACCTCCTAAAGTGGAACATTTAGTGATGCTTGGCAGCTGGATATGTTAGCCTTTATACTGATTAAATGAGGCAAGGTTGTTACAGAATAAGCATACAATCTTTACTGGATTCTTCGGTCCCAAGGAAAATATCTGTCATATGTGCTGAGATTGAGGAATGCCTGACCACTGCTAAGTCATTAAGAATATAATTATTAGGATGCCAATTACAAGTCACTATTGAACATATTATGTAGAATATTGGCCTGTAAAAAACATTATTGAAATGGACCATAGGCTATAAAAGGCATTTTAGATCCAATAATATTTGATACAAATTCCATTTGAACAAATATAGTCTGATCATTCTTAGTTGCTTGTAACTTTTTTTATGTACTATATCGGTAACAATCATTTGTTGAAGCCAAGAGCTAGATTTATATGGATGGAGTTGTGACAGATATGATTACAAACTTACAATGCTATTTACTTGTATAGTATGGGGCTGAAGATGTCTTGTCATGCATAGTTTTTTGTTCTCATTGGTCAGGAACAGTTGAAAGTTCCAAAAGGAATTTAAAAAATCTGAAGCAACTAGGTTTATTCTGTAATGCAAATCAGAATTATGGATTACTACATTTAGGCAAATTCATTGTGAGAGATCAAGCAGTCCAGAGTGGTCATTTTCTAAATCAGAAATCCTTTACATGAAATGATGATTTGTCCACAGTTGGACAGTTCGAGGTATACAGAGGTAGCTCAATGTATAAAAAGTTGTAAATGATCATAGATTCTATTTCTTGATGCATTTTGCAGTTTTAAAATTCAAATGGGAAAACAAGGAACTTAGGATAAAGGAATTCATTGAATAAATCCACGAGGGTCTCATCTGGGTCGTAATTTGCTTTATAATTTTTGGGAATGACAATGTCCTAGAAAATAAATTTGAGATAAAAGTTTATAGAGTGAAAGGCAGTTTATGTTTAGTAAATTTGAACTAGCAACTGCCAATTTCTCAGTCTTACCTTTCAATGTTTTTAAAAGTTCCGATTAGGTGATATTTTAACTGCTGAGGGAAGATAAATAACTGAACTTTCTACATTGTTGAGGTTAAAGATTCATAAGACTTAAAGAGGTTAGCGCTAAAGTACAGGGCCCCAGGTTAGCGACATCTCAATGGAATCCTAGACTCCCGCTATCTGTCCTGGGGTGGGTTAGATACCTCTTTGATCTGGGACTAAAGGGATGTATTGAGGCTTGGACACAGTTTTGTGTTTCCTTGGAAAATACTCATGAGCAAAACTTACAAAAAGCTTTAAATGATTCTGCTTGGTTGATTGTTGTTGGATAAGTACCACTATTATCTGTTGCTTTTGATCCATGTGGTGTTGGATATTAATATTGCACATTTCCATGTATTTTACAGGATATAAAGTTGCGGGGAGGTAGCAAACTATCCAACCTTAAGAATTCACAGTGGGAATTGCTCCGATCACACATGTCATACCGATTGTCATATTCCCTACGTGTAAGTATGCTATTTTTTTTGATATTGTTCTATGCAGGAATATGTTTTTTCTTAATTCTTTGAGGTTACATCAATACATTTAAGCTGAAGCAGACATGGATTGAGTGAACATGTCCTTGTTTTATTATAGGCCTATGCATCTATCCTTTATTTAAGGATGCCATCAAATTTCAAGATTATTTTGAGGGGGGTACTTGTTGAACACCACAGCATAGCTAATGATCTGAAATTTTCGAAAGTGGTAACTTACAAGCCACAACTTGGTACTGGTATGAAAGAGGTAAGTAGGAATTCTCTTTCTTTTGAATTTTGAGATTGTTGTTTATAATTCATGTCATGAATGATCATTGATAATGCAACTACTTTTTCTCCTCCTCATTTTTGCACTCACAAGCACATTTACATCTTGTCATGCAGATTTAATAATTTTCTAAATAAGTACTTGTAATATATACATGATAAGAATTTGAGATTTTCGGTGTCATTTGTATGTTTTTACTCTTCCAGATGATTAGAAGATAATTATTCCATTTATGGCTGCACTTTTATTTTAATGCTTCTGTCAACTAGAGTTGTTCTGGGAATTTATGTGGTGGGTTTTTATAATAATTATCTATTTTGATGTGCATGGAGATCTGAATGATGTATATGTTATAATTAATGCAGGTAGTAGTTGAAACAACCATAGGATTTACAAAAGAAGCTCCCTTTGTTAATGTTCATGGTTTCAATGTTTATCACAAGAATCGACTTATCATGGTTAGTAAAGAGCACTTTTGCTTTAAAATAAACAACATGCTTGTTCTATAAAATGCCGAGGATAATTTGATAAGCAAGAAATAAACCTTTTCCATTTTATGACACAATATTTCTTCATTGTTCTATTGGTCGGAAGCACCCTTCATTTGCTGTCTAGCTTCATTGGGATTTACTATTCCTTTTTGTTAATGCTTTCTTACACAGCCCTTTTGGAAGGTTTGGCAAGATAATAGCAGTAGAGGAAGAGGTGTCATAGGTATGTAGTCAAACCCTATTTAAGACTGCCAATGTAATGGTTGTGGACCAAGGTCTGTGGTAACACTATGTTTAATAATTAAAGGACATACCATGGACAGAAGATTGTGCTAAAATTGATTATTTTGGTCTTATGATTGTATCCTTTTATGCATATTGTAATTTTTAATACATATAACAGGTGTTCTTGAGGCAAACTTCATTGAGCCTGCACACGATAAACAGGACTTTGAAAGAACTGCAAGCTTTCTTCGGTTAGAAGCAAAACTCAAACAGATGACTCTTGATTATTGGTATGTGTCATGTGTGCAGTTCATAATTGTTTTTCAAATTATGGGTCTCAAGTGTTTCTCCAACACAATAATTTACTAGTTATAGTGCATTTGCATTGTACACATGAGTAGTTGATTTGTTGTTATTTGTATGTTATGAATTTATCTTTTTAATTTTTTGCAACTAGTTGGTATGGTTCTCTATTCTTATATGTTTTAGTTTGGATTCTGGAGTTAGCTTTTGAGGAAATGTTGCCTTTTTAAATTTGGTGGTACATAATATGTTATTATATATTTAAGTTTTGCAATTGTTACTTGGTTCTCTTTCTTTGATTTCTTTGATTACCATTGGCTTCCACATTGTAATTTCTCTTTCTTTTATGTTTTGGAGTTTTCTCATCAATTATCCCAGTACATTTTTGGCCAATATGATGGCTCTGGTATTCTCTGATCAGTATGCACTCTCTCTCTCTCTCTCTCTCTCTACACACACACACATCTATAACATTGTCATTCCTCTTATCTAGATTTTGAAGTTTTCCATTCAATTATGTTTTGGGTCAATATGACCTCTCTAGTTCTTTCTAATCAGCATGCATCTTCGCTGTACAACTCTCTCTCTCTCTCTCTCTCTCTCTCTCTCTCTCTCTCGTGCGTGTATACCATAGATGGAACACTTGCGCAGAGTACTTGGCGAGTTGCAAAAACTCGCTGAGTTTTTGGGCTCTGCAAGTTTTTGACTTTTACTCACCCCAAAAACTTGCCGATTACCTGCCAAGTTTTTTGCAACTCGGTGAGTCCGACTTAAAAACTCGGCCGCAGTCTCATTCTATCGTTTAAAGGCAAAAAATGGCCCCTAGTCAATTTTATTTCTCATTTGTTCACTTTTATTTTGCTGAAAAATAACTCCCGACGCCTTTGTACAATAATAAAAGTCATTTTTGGCTTCGTGGCATGCTGCCCTCAAACCCCTGTTGAAAAATCTAGGGGAAACTGTGCCAATAAAAGTGGGAAAAAATTAACCTCCGAGTTTGATTAGGCTCCATATAACAACAACTAGACCCTCCAATTCTACCTCTTCCTTAGTTTTTACTAAAGCTGGGAAGAGGAAGATGTAATTGTAATGTGATGTATTTACTTTTAGTTTTACAAAAGTTATTTAGTATTTTGCTTCCAGCGATCAACATTCCTCATGAGAATGCGATTTGATACCCACTTTGCATTTAAATATATCTAGACTCAGCTTGTTTCTTTTATGTTCTCATTTATTGACTCATTGGATGCACCTTCTCATTGAATTTTGCAAAAAAAAATGCATTTCTAATTAAATTTAAGCAATTTTTTAAGTTCCCGAGTGTTTTGCCAAAAACTGGCCGAGTTTTTCCTTAATTGTTTTTTCAGGTCTTGGTGAGTTTTTGGTTTTGGCGAGTTTTCCATCTAGGGTGTATAGACACACACAAGGTAAATTAAGGGTTCTATAGGGATCCTCTCCTGTATAAAACTTTAGTGCAATGAGGATTCCAGATACAACAAAAGCCTGGAAAATATGTCTTGAAACCATCTCAAACATTAAAATAGGAACAAACACTAATATCTACAACTGCCTCCAATTTATACAAAAAAACGTCTTAAAAGGGAAATTTAGTAACCTTCCCAGCAAAAGGAACCTGCACCAAAACTAACAACAGAATTCCCTTGTGGCAAATGAGAGGGTCAAGAGGACCCGATATGCTGCAGTGTTTTTTGTGTCAGACACTGCCAGCTCAAGGAATGTTCTCCTTTTGGCTTGAAAAACACCATCTTTGAAAATCACTGGCAGGGTTAAAGCTTGAAACTCAGGCATCCATTCCACAATACGACTCATAGTCATTCAAGTATTTTGCCAAATCTTAACACTATGTAGCCAGCTGTGCTCGCTTCTTAGAAAACGATAATCTCTGGACAAAGATCCTCAACCTCAAACTGTATGCTCACTGTCTGGGACTGGACGGGCTTCAAACCTCCCTTCCTCCAGCCTATCATAAAAAAATAAATGAATCATTTTCCTCACCAGGAAGGATGCATGCAACTTAAAATCCATTCCTTTGTTCCCTCATCCAGAGACTTGGCTCTGAATGTGTTATTGAAATCCTCTCTGATCACCATGTTGATGTGGATTTCACCAATGTTGATCAGGTCACTGAATGATTTTTAGTATAGCGACATCTAGGATAACAAAATTCTTAAGCAGCAATCTGGCCTGCCTCTGCAATAGTGAAACTTTTGGGATGAATTTCCATTCTGCGTGCTGGAGGATAACAACAGATGCAGCTGTTCTAAACAAGCCAACCTGCAAAATCAAAACCTTAACACAAAATAGCAAGGAACAGGAAGCACCAGTTTAAAAATGGAAAATCACTCTTTAAATCAAGCTAGTCCCTGATTGCATGAATTGCAATTAGTACAACGTAAGCTGCTTCATTAGAAGGACCAAAACAGTGATTGAAATATCTGAGGCTGAAAGGTTAAGAGAGTGGAAATTGGAGGTAAACCATCGTAGAAGCAAGATGATTTGCTGGGAGAGCAGTCAAAAGATTATTCCAGTCATCTGGAACTGACCTAAGTCGCAAAGGGAAATTAGTTTATAATTTATTCCTGCACTTGCCAGACAATCCACAACCCAGTTGCATTCCCTGAAATTGTGAACAAAGACAATATCATTAATTTTCTTCTCCAATATTGTTGAGCTCCCAATCCTTTGAAGAGACGTTAGACAAATCTGCAATAATATGAGAATCCACTTTTACAAGCAGCTTGATGCAACCCAAAGAAGAAGTCTTCTCAAGATATTCCAACACAATCTCCACTTATGCTACATTGTTTGTCCACAAACCAATAAAAGAAAGATCCACACCACAGGGAGAGGCCTGAAGGAGGGTGATTCACAGCCCCTATGCTAGCCAAGCCAGGATTTCTCTAGCAGCACAGGTCTAAAGAAGAAGCTAAATGTTTAGTATGCTTGTTGTCTAGTCCATTTACTAGGATCAGTTTCTTTGTAGGTATATTACAGGAAGCATCAGAGCTTATTAAGTCTGTAGTTTTCCAAATCTGTAGGAAATTTACAGAATTATCAAAGAGTCATT
Organism: Chamaecyparis obtusa; assembly: GCA_027943335.1. Lineage (NCBI taxonomy): Eukaryota > Viridiplantae > Streptophyta > Pinopsida > Cupressales > Cupressaceae > Chamaecyparis > Chamaecyparis obtusa. The sequence goes on along the minus strand of BSBK01001661.1, from coordinate 232,315 downwards.
TTCTGGCTACCATCATTATCTTTTGTGCCTTGGTAGCTACCATAAGAACTTAAAGTATAAGATTTTATCAGCTGGTGGTGGTTTGTAAGTATTGAACAATATATATTAGCTACTTGTCACACGTAGATTATGTCAAGACTTGCAATACCAAATATATGTGTAATCAAAAGGGTGCAAGATACTTCTGCATTGATCAACCTTAAAGAATTCTACAGCATTCCATATTAGTTTTATTCAGGCAACTACATTAGACAACTTTCAAATATCTTAGACATGTCAAAATGTTGTTCTATAATGAAATATTAGGAATTGTGTCTGAAGTTTGTAGTATGAAGAAAAGTGGACTAGGACACCTCCTCATACTTGCAAACTTTGTGGGGATGAAGGAAGTATGCTCCCTCTTCCTTTTCATTTCTCCTTGGTCTCAGTCCCAATTCTGGTCTCTTTAATAAACTATTGAGGGAAATTTTGAGTTGTCCTCTTATCATGTCACCACATTTCTTCATTCACCTCAAAAGAAACAACAAACATATATTTAACTACATAATAAGATTTAAAAGTACACATCAGAAAGAGATATTAATCAAGTTCTAATTCTTTTTTTTTTTAAATTAAGTGCCTGGCAAGCTTTTTAACATGACCAGTGATGCTGGCATGGCACGTCCTCCAGCTCCACATTAAACGCTTTTGTCCTGAAGCTATAAATCAGTGAGGCCAAATTGGGGACCTCATCCCCTTATTACAAAGCTGAGGCCCAAACCCCCGAGCACATTGGATCAGCGAAGGCACAAGCCTACGATCACAATGCCTAGCGGAGGTTTGAACCTAGGTGGGGACAACTAAAACACCACCACTTAACCAACACACTAAGTGGTGAACCCCATCAAGTTCTAATTCTTTGATACAAGAGACTAATTAAGATCTATTCTATTCCAAAAATACTTTCTATTTAGACTTGAACTCAAGATCACACAATTATTGGGCCATCAGTTTTACATTAAATGGTGACTGGTTTCAACTTTTAATACTGTGAATTAAGATATAAAAAAATGGTTATAGAAATATATCAGAAGTCAACCTTCCAAGCCATGTTTCAAGGGAAACTAATTAGACCCTTCATTCTGAATACTGAACCTGGTGAATCAATGACAGGTGTAAAATTAGTTGATGATAATTTGACATTTGTGTGATCTTGTGTTCAATAACTATAGAAATTAGTTTGATAATAGAATGAATCTTAATTTGAAAGTGTTGCGTGTGTGTGTATGTTTTGATATGGATTTATTTATTTTTGTAACTTGAATGATAAAGCATGGATTAAACTTGAAGACATTATCATATAGGTAAATGTCTATATTTTTGGTTCACCCTCGGGAAACCTCCCAATCTGGTTTGAACCTGTTTTGAGGTTCAGGTCCAGTACCTTGTGACTCTGGATAAGGTTTTCCAGAAGATTGTGGATTTGGTCCCAAAGAACCTAGGCAAACCCATGAGGAATTTCGTCCCCTCATGTGGCCAGTCGGTGAATTTGCAATTTTTTGACTTTTCTTTACTAACTCCAAAAAGTGCCATTCATCCCCCTAAACATAAATTATGACATACAAAACATCCAAACTTGTGGCTTCTTTCACATAAACAAAGTGGTGACAAAGAAGGGGAGACAATCAAGTGGGATATCGAGCCAAAGCATATTGACATGGATGCTCCATTGCTCACTTTGCTACACTTGATGTTCATGATGACTATAAGCCATCTAGTGAGCATGAGAGTGGTCGTGCCAATGCTAGTTTTAGTAGTAGTGTTAGTGTCAGTGGTACTATTTGTGGTTCTTCTAATTTACCACAACATAGATCATCTAATATGGATGATGATGATGATACTTTTGACCTATATGATATTTGATCAATGATGGCTGATTGTTGACAGTTCACATTGTTATCTTTTAACTTTAGTATCATGATATTTGAGTTTGACTTATATTTGACCACTAATATGGTGGTGTTTTTTGAACTTAATTATTGCTGCAACTATGTATATATTTCTTATTTTTACATGTTTTTGTATCAATGAACCCAAAATGAACCTAACCCCAAAAATGTTTTTGACCAAACCCACGAACTGAATCATAAAATGCAAACTTGAGCCCGAACTTGAACCGGTAACTTAGGTAAATCTTGAACAAGACATTTTGTCAAGAAAAGCATTATGATTTAGCACTGTTTAAACTTGGAGACATATCATATAGGAAAATGGCAAAAAATGCATTTTGTCAATAGACTTGAAGGCATTATCATATAGGTAAAGTTGAAAGATGATGGCAAGATCTCGAGACAAAATGTCAAAATTAGGTTTTGTTGATTTGAGTTAAAGTTTTTAAGAAAAGACAAGGCTATTTTTGCAAGAGTTTGATAAAATTTTCTTTGTTGAACCCAAATGAGCAACTTTCATTAATAATAATAAGTAAGTTTAATTATAAAAAACTTGTTGAGAGGAATGGGATCTAGGCAAAAAATGCATTTTGGCAATAAACTTGAAGGCATTATCATATAGGTAAGTTGAAAGATGATGGCAAGATCTCGAGGCAAAATATCAAAATTAGGTTTTGTTGATTTGAGTTAAAGTTTTTAAGAAAAGACAAGGCTAGTTTTGCAATAGTTTGATAAAATTTTCTTTGTTGAACCCAAATGAGCAACTTTCATTAATAATAATAAGTAAGTTTAATTATAGAAGACTTGTTGAGAGGAATGGGATCTAGATGGACTATCTATATCAAAAGGGCACAAACCTTGGACTAGCTAGAAGGAAGGAAATAGTCTAATGGATTTAGGGAATCACACCACAAAAGGGAAGAGGACAATAGAGTTTCAATACCCCTATTGAAGGTCCAAATTAAGACAATCTAGATAGGATTTGGAAGGACATATGATAAGGGCTCCTATGTCTGAGAAAGAGGGAAGAGGGTTAAAATCTAATCAGTGAGGTTGCAGCAATAGCAGCAAAAATGTTTTGTGGAAAAGATCGGCAAACTAGAAGTATGAGATCTTTTAAAAAATCAGATTTAAATGGGAAAAAATTGGATTTAGAAAAACATTAAAAAACATTGAAAAAGAGACAAAGTCTACTTGTTTCTGAAATTTAAAGGGATTTTCATAGCATACAGATATGGAGAGAAAATAAGTAGAGAGCTTAACCCGTTAATTGTCCAAATAAAAAGTTTGTCTGGAATGCAATGTAGCATATGTAAGCTTTGCTACTAAATGATTTTTTGATAAAGTTATTGCTAAGTTAACGATAAAACAATTCACTCAATGATATGTGAGTAAATCTCTAGTCTTGTTGTATGATGTGAGTGGATGGTAAACTCTAGAAACTTTGAAAACTTAGCAAGACCGCAGAACAACTACAATAAATATGTTTGCATTCAAGTAGGATAAAAGGAAAAAACATTTGATGACTGCAAAATTTCCAAGTAGGAAACTTCAAAGAATGTGCCATCCAAATAAAAATGTAATCAATTGATAGAAGAGAAACCATTTCCCGTAACAGGTAGAGTCAAATGGGCATGAATTATGCATTTTTGAAGATTCTGGGTACAAAACCATGTCACACTCAAAAGCTTTGCTATTAAACCACGCCTTCAAATGTTGTCAAAGAACTAACTCATATAAAGTAGTCGTAGAAGGTAGACACAAAAAACATGTAGGATAAATATGCATAATATCAGAATAAGCAGACAAAATCATAATGACCAATGTTTTGATATCAGTGCAATATTGGGTTACATATAAACATCAGGCTGATGTTTTTATGCAGCCAAGGGTTTTTGTACTGCAACTTGAGAAAATGATAAAATGTTATGAAGACAAAGATGACTACACTTAACATTACGATTGATAAAATGTTATGGAAACAGATATGACTACACGTAACATTACCTCTTCACTTCTAGTAATGAAATTATGTAAAAAATGAAACTGTAGCATTGCCATATTCTTCAAGCAAAGCAATGATAAAACCTAAATATAGATAAGATTAAAACTATGACAAAGTAGACACAAAATATGAAGTATGAATAGCAAGCAAAGATATAACCTCGGAATAGAGACCATTCACTTGTGATAACATTATAACACTCTCTCTTTGGCTGGAAGCACTACCAGAATAAGATAGATTTAATGTTTTTTTATCTTGTTAGTTTAAATTGAAAGATCCTTATGAAGTGCACATTGAAAATTTTATTTAACAATTTTTTAAATTTGTATTTGCTGGTTGAATTTTATGTAAATACCATTTATATGATGTGGAGTTATACTATTACAATGTATTTTCAGCAGTCTTACAAAAAGAATTGCCTACCTTTGACTCAAATAGAGCACTTCTTGACTCCCTGCAATTTTTCAACTAGCTGTACCTTATATGCATGCCCTGATGTTCTCTCCTTTATAGTTGTGCCAATGTGCACATTGAAAATTTTATTTAACACTTTATTATTTATTTGTATGCACTTATTGAACTTTGTGTAAATACCATTTATATGATGTGGAGTTATAGAATGTATTTGCAGCAGTCTTACAAAAAACATTGCCTACCTTTGACTTAAATAGAGCGCTTCTCAACTCCCTGCAATTTTGCAACTAGCTGTGCCTTCTATGCATGTCCTGATGTTCTTTTCTTTATAGTTGTGCCTTAAAAAATTGTACAACTGCGCTATTAATTAAATATTTTGCCATTATACAGGTTTTGATGGTTTCACAAGTTGACAGGAGATTGATTAAGGTTTCTAATGCAATTTAAATGCAAAAAGAAAAACTGTATGAAATTGTAATGGTTAAGTGTGTGTTGGAGCAAATGAGGGGTAACTTGTTTCTACCATTTTTTTGAGTTTTCAGTAAATACATAAATGTAGGGTAAAGGAATGCATCATTCTGATTCTAACAATTATTGAAGCCTCACTAGCATCCAAGTAGAGGAGCGCTTATATAAGGAATCCCCCAACTGTGAGTCCGTGCAGTCCATAGTTTTCAGACTTGGACTAGGAGAATACTTGGCAAAAAATTGGCAGTTTAGAAAGTAGTGAAAACAAACATCTCTTAATCATACATTTTTTTTTTGTAAAATTCAGTTATAAAATCTATTAAATTGAAAATTGACATCTCGAAAGAGAAAATGCAAGGTTTTATAGCAAAAACAACATGTGAAAGTACATTTTAACCAACTTTTTACCTGAATCCACATTTTTACCCATGTTTTTTTGCGTCTATAAAATCACAGAGAGTTAAACTTGTGAAACCTCACCCAGTGAAAAAATGGAGAGTACTCGGCAACTCTGAGAGTACTCACAGAGTTTGCAAACTATGGTGCAGTCAATGTAATGAAGAGAAAATCTATGGTTTGAGGGTGGTAAACTGTAAAACCCTCAAATCATCTTCTGAACAAGAAAATAATCCTCAACTGGAGAGACAATGAATTGACAGAATTATGAGAGGTCAACTGTGTGGTTGGGACATCTACCTTAGATACTATTGCTTTGATGAGTTTGAGTTGTGGAGTCTCAAAGATCTGCCCCTACTTCAAGATATTGTCTTTGTGGTAAAATCTTGTAACAAGACAATAGCAGGAGAGGATAGCAGGAAATGGTGGAAATGGAGTGGAGGATACACTAGTGAAATATCACTCGTGAAATATTTATTAGGAAAGCTAATAGAAATCCTGATATTGCCTCAGTTGTCATTGAGCAATAGAAAGTACAAGTTAGAACCTTTAAAAAATGTGGAGCATGATTAGAAGTTGATGGATGGGTAGTTTCAGAACAATGCTCAGTATGAAAAGGAAGATGTCCTAATCCTAAATATTAAAGACAGGGTTTTGGCAAAAGAGGCAACCATCCAATGATTTAATGTCAACAAAGCAAATAGGAAGCCTGAGTTAGAACTTTAAAAGTCGTGGAACATGACTAAAGCTCACACATGTCAGAAGGATGCTCAAAAAGTCTGAAAAGAAATTCCTAATATCAAGTTTTAATCATGCAGTCATTAATGTCAATGAGCAAATAGGAAGCTTGATGAGAACCTCAAAAATCATGGAGCATGATTAAAACTTGACATGTCAGAAGAATGCTCAGAAAGTCTTAAAAAGTTCACAGATCTGAATGAAGCCAGGGTTTTGAAGAAGGAGACAACCACTCAGTTATTAATGTCAACTACCAAATAAGATGCATGTGTAAGAATATCAAAATATTTGATTATGACTTGGATTTTGTCAAAAAACTGCTCAGAAAGTCCAAAGAGTTCCTAAATATAAGCGAAGTCAGGATTTTGAAGAAGAGGGATTTGTGGTCATTGACGTGGGTGGTAAGTGGAATTGCTGAAGCAAAAGGATTGCTGTGATAATCCTTTGCAGGATGTGGTTGTGAGGCCCTGTGCAGGACTACTGTTGTGACCTGGGGAAGATCAAAAACAGAAATCTATACAGAATGGGATCCCTGTCATGGACTATTATTGTGATCCCTTACATTACTACTGGATGCTCTTTCCAGGACTACTGTGGTCATGTTGTGACATGGGATCTTGCACTATCATTGAATTGTTATATCCAATTTTAGAGCAGTTCTGAAGAAATATGCTAGTGTATGACTATAAACAACAAACAACAATTATGCTTTATTTGATTATTAATTAGGTATAAGAATGGATTAGATTAGTTGGTTGCGCTAACATATATTTTTGTTTCTTCGATAGTGATTAAAATCATGTTAATATTTGCAAATGAGTATGTCTTTAGAGTTCTTGTTTCACATGCATTGTTTTTCAGTTTTTCAAACATTTGCATAAAATTATTGCTTTTGTTCCTGATTTTTCTTTTGTATATGTTTTTGTACCATGCAGGAAAGCAAATTGTGGATTAGTGGGATATCAATATGGAAGTAGAGCCAGAGCTGAAAATCATCAAAGTGATTCACCTTCAGTTGAAAATGCTCAACCTTTAGCAAGCAACAATCCCGAAAATGATTTGTCTTCAATCCAGAATACCCATCCATTAGCAAGAATTTCTTCGGATTTTTCACCTCAGCAAATTAATAGACCAGACTTGCCTGTGTCGACAGTTTCTGACAGCGATTTTCAGGTGCTTCCCATATGCTCAATGAATACAATATCCTTAATAATTGCACTGAAGTTTGTAACTGATATGTAGAAGACATCTAGGTAACATGATAATTGATTATGGTCCCAGGGGTGGTGGGTTTGAAGGGTATATGCCCTCTAATTGTTATCCTATGTAACCTAGTTACCATGAAACTGAACAATGAAAACACACTATGCCATAAGCACAGCTGTATTTTAATCTCGGTACATCTCTTAGGTGATAATAGGAGATGGCTTGTTTCCTTCTATCCTCCCGAAGCAGGGATGGACAGTTCTAATTCTATTAGAAGTGATTTGCAATGATATTTTTAAAATTTGCTAGACTTAATAAATTAGGGAAGAAGACTGAACTTTGGAAATTATTGTAACATGGTAATGTGTATCTAGATCTTTGAAGCCTCCGTACATGGCAATGGGTATCTAGATCTTTTAAGCCTTCTTTGGTTTGCAGCTTATAGAAGGGCATTGGAAACACTTACATGTGATTCTGAAGAAACTAAGACACATGGGGTTCATGAATAGATGTATTTGAACTTTGAAGCATTTTCTGTCATAGTTTCCATATATGTGAAGCATTCATGGAGAGATGGAGAGTCATCTGGGAATGTTCCATAATTGTTACTGTTGGTTATGCATGCAAAGATTTTCTGGTAGCTTGCAAACATTTCCTTTTATTTTGGGCATTTTCCTCTGGAAGGCTGTAAGACATTACTGCCAGTTTCTATCAATTCAAGGAAAGCAACTTATTTTGTTGATTTATGTTTCTAGAAATTTTCAATGTCACGGACATAGACCAGCATCCATGTTAATGTAAACGGCATAAATCAGAACCAGAACAGGTCTGAACAGGAGTTGGAGCAGGAGTGAGGATGGTATGGACATGGTTAAGACTTGCTCCTCTGGGTTCCTTGTGAGTACATGAGTGGGACAGAGGATAGGATGGACAGGGTCTACCCCTGCTGCTCTGGATTCTCTGTGGTTATGTCTGGGATGTTCCCACAGGGTAATCGGTGTGGTAGGGGTGTGCCCTGGCCGTCTTGTGACATGCGTGGGTGTTCCCAGCCATCTTTAAGCCCTGCTGGAAGAGTTTTAAAAAGAATGGTTTTTTTAACTAAAAACTATACACATTTTATAAAGCCCTTATATTTCAGTTTTCACATTTTTATTTCTATTTTAGTATTTTTAACATTTCCACCTCAAATTTTCATTCTGCTCAGGCATATCATGTCCGAAAACTGACATTGAATATTTTGTAATGCTTCATGGTTTGTTCTTTAGAAAAGCAAACTGGTCAGATGTGTTTCAAACTAAGTTTGAGATGTGTCTGACTGAAAAAAAGCCCTTTATAGGGAGCAAACGGACAAGGTTTAAGTCTATTTGAGAAGTTTCTTTGTACTGCAGAGCTAAGTGACGAAGATATGCAAGTCAATTATGAGTGTCTTCTAAAGATTTCTCATGCTTATTGGGTAAAGGTGTAGCTGTACAAGTTGGATATGTGCGTATTAGACAACAGTCTTAAAACAGAAAAAAAAATTCTTTGCTAAGAACATCTAGATAGAACTCTTGAAAATGGCATATGCGTGTGAGTTAAAGGCAATGTAGGAGGCCGTTCATTAAAAATATGGTTAGAGGACTCTCACTAGTGTTTTTTTGTGTGTATGTATATATACATCTCTGAATCTATATCCGGGATTTTTTTTTCTTCCCTGTACCGGCATACTTGATTCCTGAAACCAAATCTCTTCCTGTGCACCGCAACAACCAGAATATTGAATTTAAGAGAAAAAAATGTTTGCAAGGCCATCCTTGAATGATTCCATTATTGACTTTCTGTAAAATATAATAGAAAAGTCAATAACTTTGCGTGGCCCACCTATTTTATCTAAAATGCTTAGTAACTGTATCCCATAATACTTCAAATGGATTAATGGTTGAAACAGGAAACCAAATGGCTCAAAAGTTGAAGTTAAAAAGCTACCTAAATCATGATCAAATACAAATCTGCATTTGGTATTGGGATCTGCTGGTTGTATATCATCAAATTGAAAACAAATAGCTAGTATAAGAGACTGAAAACAAAAAAAGAATTCCATGTCTAGTTTTCTTATGGCTTCTAACTGTGGGCTTTCAAATGCAGACTGCTGCCAATGGAAAAGAGCTGCAAACAGTTGCAGGAACTTCAAATAGCATAGTGGATAAAATATCACAACAGAATATAGATCTATTCATGAGGTAGTCTAAATTAACTTTATTCATGAGATAGTTATCTTTATTGAGGATGTTTTGGTTAACATTTATTAGCTATATTTGTTTTGCTTGGCTGCTTAGGTTCAGTCAAGTAGCTGTTTAACATTTAGTCAATATGTGACATGTCTTCATCCTTTGGTTGCCAGGCATTTTTTAGTTCAGATAGATATGCTTATTTTCTTTCCCATATTTGCCATACTGGGCTCTCTGTTTCTTTGAAACTTCAGGAGTTGCTTTCCAGCCAAGGTCCTAGATTATTACTGCTGGTCCAATTCTCCAAATTACTTTAAGAAGCCCCTTCTTTGCCCTATCTGGCCAAGCCTCTATCCTTTTTTTAACTAATTATTTTCCTACCCACCTTGTGTTTGTTTCACGAAAGAATTACACCCCACTTTGCTATTCGTGCAGTAAGAGGTGATCTTCGTTCTCCTTGCTCTCTTTGAACATTGAGTACCTAGAGGGCCCATAAAACACCTCAATTCCTGATGTATTAAAGTGTCAAAAGTCAGAGCTGTCCTTGAGATGGTCAACCAATGAAAACATTGGCCTTGGGGAGGCATTGCTTTTGCCATATCATTTCTTAACTGATTATTTGCCTTATATTCTCTGTTCATTTATGTGGTTTATGCCTATATTTAATTCTCTCCAGGTTTGGTTTAAACCTTTAGAGTTTCTGTGTCCATATGGGTAATCTTGTTGCATTTGCCATATCATTTCTTAACTGATTATTTGCCTTCTATTCTCTGTTCATTTATGTGGTTTATGCCTATATTTAATTATCTCCAGGACTGGTTTAGACCTTTAGAGTTTGTGTGTCCATATGGGTAATCTTGTTGAGCTGTTTGGCTGTTATTATTGAAATATTTCAAACTTCACTTCAAGCATGCATACACTTTGCCTTTTTCAACAAGATTTATGTTTGAAAGTCTGATGTTAATAATTTGGATCAGATGTGAAACCTATCGTCGAAAAGAGCTGGAGCTTAATCAGAAGGTAAAACCTCGTGTTGCAATTTCTACTTTTTCTGCATTTGTTCTAACTTCTCTCTTGGAACATCTTTGAGGAATTGCAACTAAAGATGTCAGTTGATTGCAACTGGTTATTCTCAAACTAAAATAATGAGAATAATGAGAGTGAGAAATATACATTATGGGTCTATTTCTGACATTTGTAGTCTTTTTGGTTGAATAGATAAGAAATCTGGAGAACGAGTTGAAGAATTCCAAACGCAAATTGGTGGTACTTGCATCTAATGTGGATTTTCACAAGAAGCAAAGACAGGCTGCCTTGAGGTAAAACTTGAGAGTACTTGTGTAAGCATAAGTTGTGTAGACCATTGATTCTACTATTTTTGGTGGACGGATAAGACCATACAAATCTTTTAATTCAGAGTCATCGATTCTCTGAAAATAAGTTGTATATTTGGAATTTTTTCAGCATCTGTTACTTATAAGGATATTTATTCAATTGCAGGGAGGCACAGAGCTGTTAATAAGAGGCTTCAAAGAATACTGATCACCGAAGGGAAAATAAAAGGATTTCAAGATTGAAATACATTTAGAGTTCTGTGAATCGCAGTCCTTTCCATGGGAGCAAATTGTTGAAACAGTTTCCGTTTCTAAAGCATTTGGAAAAAATTATAAAGGAGTTTTATACTACCTGTTTTTGTGTATCTAATTGAAAGGCTTGACCATCCTTGTCTACAGCAATGTTCTGATTTGTTGGTGAACTGCTGTATAGTTTTGATGTTTTTTGGGAAGCATGGTCATTCAAAAGGAGGAGATAGCTATTTGTAACATACCAATTTCACATGCACTAGCCAATTTTTTGTAATATTCATCACGATTAAATCCATGGAAGGAGGAGCATTGTAAAATTGTAAACAGCAATTTTGATGTAGTGTGTTTCAGATGCAGAAAGATGTCAATATGTTTTTGTTGCACCTTATAGTTTTCCAGGGTGCACCCTGTGATGAGAATTGCAGCTTACGCTGAATATAAACTTAAGAAGCGTGCAAGGCAGCAGTTCACGGAGCATCAACTGTTCGTTGTAGAAATGAATTATGGCTAAACCCAGACCAAATATGAATTGGGACGCAGTACAATGGTTATTGAATGATGTGTACAGCCGGCCTAGTGCCTCCAAATTGTTCCTTTCACCATTGGACTCGGGATCATTAGATAGCAGCTACCATTTTGCTGCAGATGGCAGGTCCCCCTAATCATAATAGCATTTTTTGTATGAGTCTGGTTCCTCCGACAGATATGATTTTCTATCCAGATGGCATGAATTTTGAACTACTAAAATTTGTCTTTGACTTGGGAGTTCTATGACTATCTAACCAAGTCCAATAGTATGGCTGTCTATTCAGATGGCATGGTTGTGGAGATGCAGTTGTTATCTCACAGCTAATGTAAAGACCTAATAGTTTGTGGTTATATACTCAATGAAGATTTAAATGGCAAACAGAAATTTTACAGTTATCATGCCGTTTGTGTTGCATACGAAGTGGTCTAATGTGGCAACTTTATGCCATTATCAAATTCTATGGCTGGAACGTTGTAATTATTTATAATATGCAAAAGTGCCCGGAAATCTGAATTTTCTTGATGCTCATCTGAAATATCTCTGTGATGTTGCTAGGTCTTTTATACATTGTGAAGATTTGCTAGTGAATACTCTCCTTTGGGACTTTGTATAGTGATATTTTCAAGATACATGCTTAAGTGGATGACCACAAATTTGATTTACTTGTAGCCATTTGAGAATTAGTTACCTTTCACCATTGGTGGGTTATGATTGCAATGCGGGTTAGTCATAGGCTTCTAAGGTGATGGGTTCCATTAGTCACCAGCATATTGAGGCCCAGGGAGGGAACATGAACGTGTACCCACAGCTCCGAGTGACCATATTTTAAAAAAAACATTAATCCATAATTTCCACCACCATAATTATTTAGAAACTAAAGAATCGCGCAAAAGATGCAACTCAAACACAAGGCAGAGAGACTGAACAGCTCTCTCATACGGATGATTGATGGAAATTTTCTAAACCGTGGAATCTGGGAAACAAAAAGAAAATCACAAACCGTTGAATCCAGAAACATTAAAAAACCACAAACACAAGTTTTTTAAATTATGGGAAAACCCACAAAAGGGTGAAAACCCAAATTGGTTAGAGGCATCTTGTGCGCTCCGCATTACATTAAGCATTAGTCAGGTCAGAAGTATAGGTTGGGGTTGGAACTACAACAGTGGGTCCGCAATGTCCACTGTCATTTTCTGAAGTACATTTCCTTTTTCAACTCTTGTAGCCAATATGGGACGAGCCTGCCTTTTTGGGAGAGATATAAGTCCCACAAAAGCTTATATCTGGGATTTGGGAAAATTTTGGCCCGTTTGTGAGATTCACGTGTAATAGTTTAATGACTTCTGTTATACTGCGACTCTAACAATGACTTTTGTTATGCTGCGACTCTAATAGTTAGAATCTCTTGTGATGCTTAGGCATGTTACAACGAGTTAGGAATAATATTCTAAGGTTTTTCTCTACTTACTACACACAAGTGGTAGTATCAACTATATTTGGCAATGCAAATTTTGCCATAAAGAGAGCGCATTACATTTGTTTTGCATCGTCCTGAAAAAACCCAAACTTTAAATATTCACCTATGACTTTCACTTTCTTGAACCCATGTAATGGGTGTGATGCATGCAAGATGCTACTATGATTGTTGTTGTTGCATGCTATAATGATTGCTGTTTCTTGATTCTCTTCAACCTTTTGCAATGTACACTACATATGTAATGATTGCTTTTTGTTGATTTATTCAATCTTGTGTGATCTATGCAACATGCTACAATGATTGCCTTTTTGCTGGATTTCTTCAACCCCTTGTGGTGCACACAAAATACTATAGTGATTACCATAAATGATTTTCTTCAACCCCTTGTGGTGCACACAAAATGCTATAGTGATTACCATAAATGATTTTCATATCTGGAGGTCATTTTATGATGTTTTTGAAAGCTATTACAAATTGCATGCTCTTATTCTATTTATGTACAGAGAAACCATAAATTTTTACAAATGCCATAATTGAAATTTGAAAAGGTGTTCTCATCATCCTATAATTATGCATGTCCTACGATTGTGACAAGATTTTTGCATCCTGAAATTTATCATTGTTAATTTTTTTGGCTGCTCATTGGCCATACAGCTGCCATTGCATTCTGCAATAAGAGAATGTCTTTCGAGTTCTCCATGTTGCTTATTTTACCTATATTGTGAGAATACATACCTTTATTCAATAAGCTATATTACACTGATTCTTGCTTTTTATAACAAGTAGATGTAAAAATTTATCATTGATGCAATAAATGTGCAGGCAGTAGTTAATTCATTATCTTATACATTTTTCTCGTTTGTTTTAGCATATTCACTCATCATGAATACAACATATACCACATGACCACATGTTCAACGACTGAGTACCACTCTTATTCGCTCTACAAGTGTAATAAGAATCTTGAATGCCACTCAATATGTAGGAAAATTTTGTGCCTATATTAAAGAACATCACATCTTTTATCTTTTAAAGATAAAATAAATGCTATATCCAAATATCAAATGCGATATTACCCCTAGCATTCAATGGAAGTGTAGCATTATTTGAGTTGTTTTCTCTTTGAACATGATTTAATGTTCATCACTTCTTTATTGGGTTGCACATTGTTGCTTTTTCCACTCATTAGATGAAACACTCAGAAGTAGTGTTGTGTTGTAAAAACACGCCTCATTATAAATGGGGACCCCCTCTTTTTTTTGATTAGTGGCTTGGTGTTTAGCTTAGTTTATTGTAGGTGTTTGTTAGTTTTGCCTAGCTTGGTAGTAATTTTGGTCTTTTAATCTCCCAAGCAGTTGAGAAGGCTTTTGGTATCTTGTCAAGATCAGGTGGGATTTTGATCAATTTGTGAGAGTATGAAGTTGAAAGGTTGTGAATTGCCAAGGTTGGAAATTGAGGGAAAAGTTTTTGAACAAGCTGAATAACTGGGTGGGGGGGGGATTAGTTATTCCCACACAAACTTATAAAACTTTTTCTCTATTGTCAACTCACAATTAACATATATAACAATTTCAGATCTGTTGGTTGAGCACACCAACATTCACATAAAATATATGCAATTAAGAACACAGAAACACCAACATAGAGAAGACTAGATTTTACGTGGAAAACCTAAGATGAGATAAACCATAGAGAAGCTAATTCTCATGAAATGTAAAAAAACCTGTTAAGGTGACACCAGTATGATGATTTTTACAACAGCTCATTGCTAGGACTGCACACTACAGATACAAAGGCTCACTACCATAATATTAAGGCTCACTACTGATACACAAGGGCTCACTATTGAGACAGGACTCGTAGACAAAAAATATGAAAAGAGATAGAATCCACCATTGAGATCAACAAATTGCTATGACCAAATATATATCTCCAACAAAAAGATTCGCAACCACTTTGCATATAATCCTCATAAGCCACACATATTACTTTTTTTCTATTATTTCTGGATACGAAAGGTTCTCCTTTATTTATACCAGTGTCCGATCTTACATATGTCAACTTCACACCAAATATGTGATATCACCAATGCAACACATATTACATTTTTATTTAATTCATAGCATCGGTCCTAAATCTAGGACATACATAAGAGAACATAACACGGTACAATACGATCCACGAATAGTTTGGACATAGGATATTACAATACATGTTGCATTTACTGAAGCCATTTGAATATCACAACTAAGTCCAAAAGATGAATGAACAAAATAACAATTACCACTGATATAGTATTGACTTGAATTTTCGATGCAAGATCCATTTCATAAGAACTTGACACACCGGAGAACATGAGATGTCTCCATTCTGAACCTTCCTTGTGCATAACCAAAAAACCATGTGATGCCACCAACATATAATAGGATATGTCAAACATCAATCAAAACAACCAAAGTGTTGGTATGCAAGTTTTGATATCAATGACAACCAATGTCAACGCTTCCTCATATATTCTAACAATCTCCCCCTTTGGCATTGATGGAAAAAATTTCAAAACAAATAAAAGCCAAAGAAAACAAAAACCAAAACAAGGATCCACATATACTCACCCTTAGTAGATACTATTCTTTTGTTTTCTTTTCACCAGAAATATTCTCCCCCATTTTGCCATAATGTCAAAGGGCCAAAAACCAAAAACACTAAAAACTATTTACAGTAAAACAACACTTTTATCTATAAATACCTTTTTATACCTTTCGTTAAATACTGGAAACTCCTTTCATTCTACAATCACTGCCTCCATACGAGAACACAAACAATCACACTCCACCAGTTTGTAAAATGATCTGGTTCAATCTGAAAAAGGAAACCTCTGCTCAAAGTTCCCAACATCAGTTAAGATGCCAACAATATGCTCCATACCGACTTCCACCATATCCTTCACAAGCCAAAAGGTCTTGATAAGTTTTTCCCTTTGCCTTTGCTGAGATAACAACTCAACCTGTGGTTCATTGATTCACATCCTTTTCTTTCCTTCTTTATCATTGAGTATATCATATGTTTTGCCCAACATATTGAGATCATCCTCAATCTTCTTGCTTTGTCCTTTGAAATTGTCAACTATAGCAGGCCAACGAAGAAAATATTAGTAAACCTTTGTGATTTGTTCTAGACAGGCTCTTTTTTTACTGATAAGAAGAGATAACAACTTCTTAGAACTGTCACACTTCTTTTCAATTTTCTTTCCACTATCCAATAATCAACACTGACTTGCAACAGATTCTTCTCAATTTCTACAATGATGTCACTAGGTAGCGTACCAGATATTCTGGATACTATAGTCTTTTTATTGCTCAAATGGTCTATAAGAAGCTTCAATACAATTGACTTGTTGGCTGGGAACATTCAACCCACAAATCACCCAATCTATCGAACTTACTTTCATTCAACATTGACTTAACAATATTAGGATCAACTTTTTCAAATCCTGCCAGTGAAACCTTGGATTTCTCCATTTTCTCCTCTACTACTGTTCCTTTTGACATTTCTTCATCTTCTTCTTCTCTCATTATTTTGGCATTACTTCCTTCTCTATCAACAACTTCCTCTTCACTATCAAATATTGAAATTGTGATAGCTTCCTCGCCTTTCACACTCGCCTTCATCCTATTAGGTTTAGGAGGTGAACCACCAATGACTACTTCCAATTCATTCTATTCTGAAGAGGAACCACCATCAAACTGTCTTACTAGTACAATACCAGTAACCACCACACTAGAGCTTAATTCCTCTTGAAAAGACAAGAAGTATGCCTTGCAGGCATTTGACTTATTTTCCAGTCGTTCCAGATACCTGTAAATTTGTCTACCGACATGGATGTCCTCCAAACAATATTCTCTTTACCAGGTAAAAATACCATGAAATAGAATACTAGACACATGACCAATGATATAGAATTAAAACAATAACCATCTTCCACTGACATTTTTACATTCAATAACAAATTATCTAATAGCATTTTGTACAAATCCATCTTAGCATCTTCATGCAACATTTGGCATGTCATATATACAGCTACAAATAATGTAGAACAATCACAATTACAAAATCAAATTTTGTAAGACGTCATGTGCAACATACCTCACAATAGGATCTTTAATGCTATAAATTTTGAATGCGCATTGATCCCTTTCGATCACTATTAGGGCTTCCACTTCTTCATAATTGATTGATTTCTTTGTAGGTACCTCACCATCACTACATAGATGAGTGATTTCCTTGATTATTTCCTTTGTTATGATGCATGGTCTATCCAACAATAGTGTCTCTCTCTGAAACCTTTTCACCATAAACAAGATAAAATCCTTGTCGTCACACCAGGCAAATTATCCCCAAATGTTGAGCCCTAGCTCTCTTACTTTCTACATTCTGTCTTTTAGTTACTCGAATTCCTACTATTTTATTCTTTCTTGATTAAATTCCTTTAGTTCATCCTCTTTCTTCATCTTTCTTTTTGCATCAACTTGAGTAGCCAATTTAGGTACCATGATTTTTTTTTTCAACCTTCTTCTTTCTCAAGTTTACTACAACTCTTTACATGACAACCTTCATACAATAGTACCAATTGATTAAAAAATTTGTCTTTTAAAAGCCACGAATGCCCAAAATTGAAAGTCTCCATGAATTAATTATTACTGATGCAACCAATATACTTCACTTGTCAATCATCAAAAACCATCTTGTCATCATTACTACTTTACCCTTTTCCTCAGCAACAACCTAATAGTAACCAATACCTCTTAGAAGTAGGGGAGGCATATGATTAAGTTGTTAAGTACTCCCCCTAAGCCACAACTCTTAGCTTAGTTGTCAGTAGGAACATCACCAAGATCTAGTACCACCAAAATATTTGCACCATCAAATTTTTCCTCCATTCCATATTCTGTTTCTGAGATATGCTCGATTTTGTAACATAATTATCACATCCCAATTCCAGTTCCTTGAGGTATATTAGCAATTTTGCAGGTTTTAGCATAATGACCTGCCATTCCACACTAAAACAATTCACATTCCTTTTTCTAGGTAAAAATGAAATTGTCTTGCACTGATTAGATTTGTGACCAAAGTTATGACACACATAACAATCTCCATGAAAAATTCTGTTCATAACATCCTCCTCTTGATTAGAATCTTGACTTTTGTATTCATTCTCCTCATGACCAGACTTATGACACTTATTGCATTGAATCCTTTGAATCTTTCTCATCTTACAGTCTATTGCCTTAATTACCAAATTTATGTAAATATAACAACTGTTAAAAGATAATTACCTTTGAGCATTTAGTTATCTCACCAGAGTCTTTCTTGAGGGTGTCTGTTGGTATTGAAGAATCGTGAGAAGGGGGGAGGGGGTGGGGGGGTGAATCAATGCGAGTAGTACTTGTTAACTTTATTAAATTGGGTGCACAACCATAAGCTAACTACAATGAAAAGTAAATAGATGCAAAATAATGTAAGTATCCACAAACTCATGATACCATGATTTTTGTGCAGAAATCCAGTTAAGGGAAAAACCAAGGCGGGGATGGAACCCACAAATTTCTCTGTAGAAATATAGATAACCTGTTTAAGGGTGATATTACAAAATGGGAATGCAAAAACATTTAGGCATGCTTCCTAGAGCACACTGCTCAACTTTACAAAAGAAGGCTACAACCCTTAAGAAGCTCATTGCTTACATATAATGTTGGACTACAATCCAAAATGATGAACTGAGAAATATCATCATATATACCAATACAACTCCATGTAAGTACATATGATATACATCAATGTAACATTCTGTAATCAGGTACATAATATCTTTAACCTTCACACAATATACTCCAACCATCTCATCATGGCAATCAACACAAAAACTTGAGCTTATATACTTATCATCAAAATATAATAAGTCCACTATTAGCTTCAATAGAAAGGTGTGTAATGTGTAAAACTTCGAGCAATACATTGATCAAACCTCCATGCTAACCTCTAGCAAGCAACATATAACATGTAGGATGTCGGCTCTACCAAAATGCATGATCAAATCGATCAGATCATTGATATGGTAGGATCACTAATCAATCCACTTGATCAAGTGATGTGAACATAGAGTACTTGTTGGTTCCTAGTTTGAAAGGGTTTACACATATAAAATGCTACCAAGCTATCCACCCAAATATCTAAGAAGTGGCTAACTTCTATGATGGACACCTAGATGGACTTGGACCAACTAACAAGGTGCTCAATAAATCCCTTCTACACTTTTAGCTCTACAAAACCAAGGTGAGTGTACCTATGATCTTTCTCTAGGCTTCCAACAAAAAATTACATTAAAAGATCATAGAAATAAGATATCTCATGTAAGCCTCAACACAACAAGGAGATACTAGGTAACAACTAATCACCCATTGAACATCAACTTGCATGGAGTATGAGATCAACTCATCAACTTGTTCAAATAATCAAAAACATAAATTAAGGATATGTTGTGATTTTAATTTAATATTTCATGTGGAGAAAATGTAGCTGATTGTAAAGCAAACCCTAGCTTAGACCAATGCCTTGTTCATTGGGTAATGGGTCAACCAAACACAAGACATCGTACTACAAGTTTGAGGAGTATAACTATATGATTTACACCACATCTGCATTACAAAGTGTTAATCTGTAATTTTTTGATCAATCCTACTTATCACAATTCTAATACAATATCCTATGGATTTATAGTTAATATTCAAGTGTTTTAATTAATTCTTTGAATTAAAGCATGAATCCACCACATACATCATAACAATGCAATGATATAACAAGATCTTTGATCCAATCACACCCAAAACACACAAGATTTGCAACACGAGGAAATAAATCAAAAAATGCTTCTGAGATTTCATTAATTTTAGCTATACTTGTGATACAAAATCCAACAATGTTTAAAGATACATAACTTGCAATAAAATACAATAATTCTTATTTTTCACATTCGCTTTGGTATTTTCAATACATATACATCAAAATAGAAAAATTCTGGATCGATAGACCTAAAACTTTGTATGAATAATCAGAAATCAGACCCTTTCTCATGGCTTTGATTACCCTTTTATAAGAACAAGGGTAGCAACAAGCTACAAACCAAAGATGACACTTGTAAAAATTTTACAATCTTGAGTAGCATAAAACTTGAAAGTACAAAAATAATAGCTACAATAAAAGAGTAATCTTTTCATAACCTCAAACACGTCCCTGTTGATGTAGACTTGTTGACTAGGCCCATGCCTATTTGAAAATGACTTCAAGCATTGCTATAACTTTTCAAAATGATGTAATGCTAGCAGAATTGTCATTATGGCACAATACTTTTAGTCCTTCGCATACATCTGCACCCATCATTGAACTCTTCCTCTGCGGACCAATCAAAATTCATTACCTCGTCAAACTTTCTTTTGAATGGAGTGTACTTGATGGGGCATTGATTCAATTCCTTCTCAAAGTTGTCAAAGAAGAGTCCAGTGGTAATGATTTTGTCCATACATTCTTCCAACATTCCTTTATCCAAGTCATTGCATATTTCTTCCACCGTAGCCTCTAAGTTTGGCTTAGCCTCATCTTTCCATGTTTGCAATATTTTTACTTTTCCATCCTCATCCAAAATAGAAGGTAGGAGACTCTTTCATTTCATTAAAATTTCTTTGCAGCTCCCTAATTCTTCCTTCAATATGATCTGGAAGCATCTAGAAATCCCTTATCATTTTTACAAAATCAAAAGTAGGCTAGATTTTCAGTGGCCTCTCCTTGTGATACTTGGATACCAAACTAACCATCCTCATTTTTTCCTTATCCTTATCAAAATTTTGAATTTCTTAAAAAAGAAAGGTGTAGCCAACATAAATGCCAACTAACTTTTCATCAACTTTCTCATTTAAGTGGTACAAAACTATTTGTACCATGCCCTTCTTCTTCCTCTCAAAATCTTCCTAATCTTTAGCTGAAGATCTTTCCACCTCATCAATTCTTGAATATAGATTTCCAATTTTCAAAACAAAGCTCTTTTTTAATCATTCATGAACACAAAGCAAACATGCCTAAAATTCCAAAACCACACCCTCTTTAAACATGCTTTTTTAAATAGAAGGTTCATTCATTTCATTACTACAACAAATCATTTTTAAAAAGTTATTTATTCTTATTAGCTACACCACCTTGAAAAATGCCATAAAATATTTCATTATCATTTATGACAAATGTTTAGTGAATAATACACGTGTCTAAATAATATTATATTACTTATCCTATACTCTATAAACACCTAAATAACAAATAAATTGTAATTGGAGAAAAAATAGTTGTATTACTTAACCCTAAAATTTGGATATGGACTTATGAGTCCTCATATGACAACTTAAAAATAGACAATACATCAAACCAAGGAAATTTATCACAAGACTTTGCAAATAAAAATGTAATTTGGAATCAAACAAAGTATTATATGTTTTTTACAATGGTTGAAAAAAAAATGATTAGATAGGTCATGTACTCTAAGGCAAGTTTTACGAGTGGATTTTTTACTATTGCGTATCTTTTTCTTTACTTAGAAAAATACAAATTGGAATTGGCTACATCATTAGAAAATGTCACTAAGTTCAAAGCATCAAATGTAGACATGATTGATGTACTAGATATTTGAATGACAATAAGTAATTAATATTTTAAATGGACTAGGTCGGTTAAATTTTCATCTCATATCCTTGATAAGTATATAAATGAAAGAATAGCAACATAGAAGAGTCAACCTAGTTACCTTATGCAAAACAAGTCCTCCCCTCACCATGGTAGCCGATGAGAGTATCTTTCAAATGTAGATGTTTTCTCTAGGAGTGGAGTGATTTAGTACCTTTGTGATGTAGCCAAGGGGGAATCTTCCATAATGCATATTTTAAAAGATTATGTTGTCATTATATATTCATATCATATCTAATTGATTGATATATTCAAAGGATATTTATTGAGTGTTGTATGTTGTTTCTATCCTCTTTTTTTAAGTCCCTACTTTAAAAAAATGATTTTAATAAGTTGCAAATCAGACATAATGAAGTGTGCATCAAATACCTTGAAAGGTTAATAGAAAAAGGAATTTTCTAAAACTGCTAGCCAATAATTAATATTAATAATAAAGTGCCTAGTTACATTATATGTGTGGCTACAAGGGCCACATCAATAGTCCCCAACATGCCAAAAAGATGAGATTACAAAAGAGGAAACAATTTATACAAGATATGCCACTAAATAGAAGAAAACATAAGCTGATCGGAACAAAATATTACAAAATCTGCATAATTATTAGACTTGAACAAATTCAAGATTTGAGCTAGCAACTTTATCATGATCCTCTTTCCTATTATATTCTTAATTTTTTTTGCCTTCTTTGTTTCTGCTAACTCAATAAGAGTTGAGACCTTTGAAAGCACCTAGAGAAGGTAAAATTTATTTCCAGTTTCCCTGTTGTCAAAATTTTGATTGAATAGAAAAAAGATTCCAAAATCAAGGGCTTCATATTTGCAGATGAACAAAACAAAAACATTAATTAAATTTGATTTAAATTCATTAACTTATGATATGATTTAGCATATAAATATGAGTTTTTAAAATGGTATAAGAGTGAAAAAATAATATCTGAGTTTTTTCTTACTTCTTTGTATAAGATTTTTTAAAGGTTCTTGTAATTTTGTACAATTTAAAAAGTGTTTTAATATTTCTTGCATTCTATTTCTTCCATCCGTTTAACCAATCATTGTAGAAAATTATATTTTTTTAACAAAAATCTCTAGTCTATTTTTATTTTTATTTTGAATGATTGTAAGAAAGTCGTTATTCTTTCTTCCTATTGATTCATATTGAAAACAATTACAACATATTCAATTTATTTTTAAAATAACTACACATCCTCAATGAATCAAATGTCAACAAAAATAAATTGTTGAATGACATTTTAAACTATTATTGTATGTCATTCTTTTGACCTTATTGTATATAATACTAAAACACTATATAATATCAATTTTTAATTTTTAAAATGCATATCTTTAATGAGCTAAATGTCAACAATAATAAATTTTTGAATGACATTGCTACTATTATTTATGTCATTCATTTTGACATTATTGTATACTATACTAAAAGTATATATAATGCCAACAAACTTGAAAGATACTTGAATATGATTGAAGTGAATTGTGAACCGCATATATTTGAGTGGTGCATTATTTTTGTTCTCGTAACATTGCTTTTTATATAATTTTTAAAACATTTGATTCATTAAATCAAATGCCAAAAATACTATATGCTTAAATAAAATGATTAGCATTGTATACTCGTACAAAAAGCAACACTAATGCACAATTATAAGTTTTTAAAAAATATAACAGTAATAGAAAGCACATTAGAAATAGAAAGATTCATCACTGTGATCTTTCATAATTGCACTCAAATTTATTTACATAAGAATTACATTTTAGACATTGAAACGGGTTTGGAGATGAAAGCCATTGGGCAAATGAACACTGACACTTAGGGTTTTAATTTTCTCAGACATTTTATGTTGTTTCTTTCTCTCTTTTATGTTTCTCATGAAACGACGATGTTATATGTGGCTACATTCTAGAGGAGGCTTGGTTCGGACACCCTTAAGTTGTTGTTCATTTTAGATGCCTGACTTAGGACATGCCTTCCTTCATTTTCAGCACCCTTAATTATGCACTTACTTCTCATTTTTTAAGGTTGCTTTGACAAAACCCCTATTTTGAAGGCTTCTTTAAGGCGAAATCTCTGGTTTGAGAAACCTTAGCTTTTCCAAAGTGACCAAGGCTACAATGCACCTCAAAACAGTGGCTAGATTGGCTGAGGGTGGCACCTACGTAGATCTAGAGGATAGAGGATATCATTGAGGAAAAAGAAAATATATCTTAGGAAAAGAGTTTGAGCCAAGTAGAAAATGCAATTGTTGATGTTTATTACAAAATGGGCAAAGAGGTGGAGGAGATGATCACTGAGGAACATCAACACACTAAAATTGGTCTAGAAAACTCATTTCTCACCATCTAACAATCTGACCTCCCATTGTTATTCACCTTCCACTCATATTATCCCCACCTCTTCGCCCACTCGATATGTTCCTTCTGATGCTTCTAGTGAATCTACCCCTTCTTATAAAGACACAATAATCTCAAATGCTTGGAAAAAGGTTAAGAGAAAAAAAGAACCCCCAATCTCTTCCCATGCACCTATCTCTCATTCATCACCATATGAAACCTCCTCCCATCATTCTCCTTCCCCCAAACCACCCTGCCCTCATTCATCATCTTGTGAAACCTCCTCCCCTCCTCCTTCCCCTAACCATCCTCTTCTCCATCTCATCATGCCTCTCTTCATCTATGCTCTTCCAACTCTCTAGTTTCCTCTTCTTCCTCTTGTCATAGATCTAGATCACATTCTTCCTCTACTAGACATAAAAAATCCAAAGAACAAGAACTTTCTCTTATTAACAGTTTTAGTGTGTTAGTCCAGAGTGATGAATCTTCTAATCTGCTCCATGAATCTTAAACTCTTGTCTTCGAATGTTAGATGTATTTACTTCCCTCACTACAAAAAAAAATTAAATAAATGGTAACAAAATAGAAACTTATATTTTATTTCTTTAAGAAGTCAAAATTAGTGGCAGTAGACTTGAAGTTTCCCTCAATAATGTTTAGAAAGACACCATCTTTCTCCATGCATCTCACCCATATGGTAAAGGTAGTGTTGTTATTGGGATGCCAACATGGGTTTCAAAAGTTATCATTGATAAATGATAAGATCCATCTCATAGTTGTGTTTGGACTCTTACTATCATTAATGGTCATCTTATTAAATTTTGCTCTATTTATGCTTCCAATTTCTCCAAAGAATGAGTCCAACTTTTGGATTGGATGGCCAATAACTTACTTAATGTTGATTGGATCCTAGGAGGTGACTTTAACATGGTAGAACATTCCCAAGGTCACAGTTAGAATAATATGCTAAATCTTAGTAGGGATGAATTTGATAGTTGGCTTTTTAGTCATAACTCGTTGGGTGTCTAGTTAATCCTATCTATGAAAAATATACAATTCATTCTAAAAATTGGTATACCTAGTCCAATTGTAGAATGGGAGAACACATAAAACTAAGCAAGCTAGATAAATTTTATGTCTCTTCAGGCCTTTCCATGGACTATGATGTGTTGGGTTTGTGTGTTTGAGTTGATTATTCTTCTACCCTTTTGGATCATTTTCACATTATTCACAACACGTTCCTTTCTCAAAACTCAACCATTGAGAATTATCTTCCTTTTAAGATGAATGTTTCTCATTTTAATAATCCTACCTATCTAGCTACCCTTGACGGGATTTGGAACTCCCTTCCTAAGCCTAGTGAAGGAGAATCTTGGATTGACTGGTGATGTGACTCCATTTCTCAATGCACTAATTTCCTTCATTCTTTTGGCTAAAAAATGGCCTAGAAATAGAAACGTAAAAAAAAATATCTCAAAGGGAAGTTTTCTTGTGCTAGGAAACTCCTTAATTTTGATCCTAGAAATATTGAGCTTTAATCTACATTGCTGAGCTGTGAAGACCCAACTATGTAAACTTGACAACTATAAAGGCCATGTAGCTAAAATCATATCCATATTGCATTGGGTAAAAGAAAGGAACAAGGGTTCTAAATATTTTTTCAGTTATCTAAAATTATAAATACAAGAAAGAAAGGACTCATGCTATAAGAGACAGATCTAATGCTCTCCTTATTGATCTTGTATAGATATGTAATACATTTAAACAATTTTATGAATATCTCTTCAAAGATGATCAATGGGAGGATATTCAAAATGCTTTGGAGGATATTGTTAAATTTCATATTCTTAATCACATAGATGTTGATTATAACCATTACCTAGATAAAATCCTCTCTTTGGATGAGTTGGAAAATGCTCACTTTGATATGGTCTCTTATAAAAGCCCAAGTTGTGATGGGCTCCCTATGGAGTTTTATTGAGCGATGTGGCAACACATTAAACACTACAACATTTGGGGTCGAATTTTGACACCAATTTGCGACGGCTCTACTATTTGTATTTGTTTTTTGTGTTTTTTTTGCAAGTGCCCCCGATAGTGTCATAATACTGACGACGACGTCGTAATTTCAACTCCCGCTTGATTATAAACAAAAAAAAAGAAAGAAAAAGTGTCATTTGTAACTTTTGTGTTCGAAGAGCTGCAGCCGCAAAGAGGGCACATGACTTTTGCATGGCACGAAGAGGGCACTAGACTTTGGCGTGCGCAAAGAGGAGCCATACAGGAAGACTAGGGCACTGGTCTTTTCTATCCACAAAGAGGGCACTAGTCTTTTGCGTGTGGGAAGAGGTCGACACCGTGCGCGAAGAGGGAAGTGGAATTTTGCGTGCGCAAACTGGGCATTCAAATTTTGAGGTAGGCATTCAAATGGCATTGGATTTTACTGGTTTTTGTCATGTCTTTTTTTATGTGTATTTGCTGTAGATTTAAATGGCATTGTATTCAAATGGCATCCATTTATTACTTGTTATCTCATTGCTTGGCATCCATTTAAATGATGTCTCTCACCCGCCATCAATTTCAACCTTTAAAGATACCCATTTTAGCTTCCTTTTTGAGACGATTTCTAATAATGGAGGATTTTTTATTATTTAATATTCAGTTTCTCCTATTTCTTAAACAAGAAGGGCCAAAAAGAAGGGGGCTCAGTTTTATACAAAGCATGTGGAAGATCTACAACAAATCTTCAAAAGACTGATCCAACATAATATCATCTGAAACCCTAGCCTGTTGACCAGGGTTGAGAGTTTCTCCTATTTTTTAAATGAGCATCCCTATAAGCTCTTGATCAATGTGCAATGGACCCTCATCCCAATTGGATAATTTAGGAGTTGAACCCATGACCTGAACTACCTAAATCTACAGTCAAGGTAGAGTAAGTGAATCATTAAGCCACTTATTAGGTAATTGAACAAATTAAGTAATAAATAACTTGAATAGAGTTAAGATTGAAGTTTTGGAAGGAATTGAGGGTGTTGTCATGATTAAATTTGGTCACTATTTTTCTTCTCCATGTACAGCCCGTGAGTTATAGACTAGGCCATCATGTATTTATTTAGGCCAGTAAGGAAATGAAAGAGGAAATAGTATAACAAAGAGGGTTATAAATGGGATTCTTTAACAACTATGGTTATATCCTTTCAGACTCCTCATTAAACTGTAATATTTTTATTCTTGAAGACTCCACCTATAATGGTTCCCTTCTATTTTATCATGATCTCAACTTGATTGGGAGCTTCAACTTCACTTCTACAACCGATGAACTCTATGGCTCAGAAAGATTTAAACCTTTAATTAATTTTACCCTAGATTTGATCCAATCAATATATCAACTTTTCTGGACACATTGTAATGTTAGAAGAATGTCTATGGGTGTTTTCATTTTCCTATGGTGGATCCTCCTTGCTAACTCAACTATAAATATTTAAGTGACTATTACTTTGCTTCGCGAATTCCTTTTCTCCATCTTCAAACTTGGGTGGGGACTCCAAGATTTATAGCTTCACTTGGACAGGACTGTGATCTACCTCTTCTCTAAAATAAATTTCCTTTCTTCTTTGCAAAAAACATACTTGATGTTACAAGTAGTGGTTGTCGTTGCACTAAAAGATCGACCTTTTAATGCCTGATACAACCACTAGACTTAGAGAAGACACAGGAGGTGGTTTAGCCATGTCACGAATCCCAAGGGGAGCGCTAACCATTTTGCCAACAATCTCCCCCTCAGTGCTACCCGAGGGGATTCGAACCTGTGACCAAGCTCTGATACCACTTGTTACAAGTAGCGGTTCTCATTGCACTAAAAGATCGACCTTTTAATGCCCGATACAACCACTAGACTTAGAGAAGACATAGGAGGTGGTTAAGCCATGTCACGAATCTTGAGGGGAGTGCTGACCATTTTTCCAACACTTGACACAGCTAGTGAACTACAACCTCCTTGCAATTATCCATTAATCCAACAAAGTATTGATAACTATATAAAATTCACATATAAAATAAAAAAATTATAGATTACCTTTCACTTCCAGTGATATCCACATATCCTTGAAAACTTGTGGCCTTTCTATATTTTGTTTACTTCTAGAAACCTATGATCTAGTCAATTCTTTAGTTGGGGCTTCACACAAAATCAACTATCTCCTACAACAGTTTCTACACATGGCTCTCCTTTGAATTCTAGTCAAAGTTTTTACATTTTATGATTCATCCAAGCTGACATAATCCTCTCTATTATTTTATGATATCATATTCATCAATTTGATCTGGGAACATGGATCTCTTAACATATATTTTGAACTCTCTTGAACTCTAGTTCTATAGATTGGAGCGTTGATCCATATACAATATTTGATAGGTCATACAATGACGAAGAAACCACACATCACATACCAGCTATAAGAGGGAATCGCCATCACAAAACCAATGCTTATGAAGAAAGGGGAGTTGGGATATGATGCCTCAAACCTTAACTGCAAATGCCACATCTGCCTTCATCATCACAAATATTTCTACAATAAAAATCAATTGATTAACTCCCTTTGGCTTTGATACCAGTCTAATAGGGGTGGATGGACATAGATCAATACATATAAATAAACACAAATTACATACACATTTAATAATAAACACAACAATTAGGAAACCAATTTCATTGCTTACCCAAAACATAGATCGGCCTCTTTATAGAGGGCTTGGGAAATTTACAAACTTAAAAACAATAAACAAATGTGAGGCAATGGTGGTTGATGAGAACCACCTAGAATAGTGGTGGGGTTATTGAATAAGTTTCTAGTTGATGCATTTAATGCAGAGTGTGGTGGTAGAAATTAATATCTACCAACAAAAAACAAGTATCTTAGAATCATGTTTAGAGGTGTGGTAATATTGGTGATTTTTGTGTCGTTCAATTGTTTGCATTGTTGTATTTATATGGCTTTTAGTTTTTAGTTATTAAGGGCGAAAGAATCTATTATAAAGAAAACAAATTAGTTGTCAATGCAATTATAATTAATGAGGTATTTTCTCACACTCCTTTCAAATGATACTTATTTCATAGACACTAATTATAAGAGTTTTATGTTTTCACAGCCTACATTAAATATTGTTTCCCTTTTCTCAAGATTTTTACAAAAACAATCTCTATATTGTCATGTGGAAAGAATTTCATACAGTTAGTTCCTATTTTACTCAAGTTGACTTCTTTCAACTTCTTTTAGAGTTGTCTCAAAATTCAATTCAAAAATTTCAATTTCACCTTGAGATAATTCAAACATTTATCAAAGGAGAGCATTCCACACTTGGGTTTTCCTTCCAACCAGTATTGTTGAATAAGTTAATCTAAATTGTAATGCCAAATCCACATCAATGGGAATCTGAAAGGAACATGACCTGGGATGGATTTACCTATCTCCAAAGGCATTGACCAATGCTAAAAAACAATGTTGTTTAGAATCTGAACCTTAAGAGTGCAATCCTTTAACCATCATTCTTCAAATAGATTGAAATATATAAATTCTTATAGGCATTCTAGAATTACCAATATGCATTCTAGGCCTTATTTTTTTATGCCATATCATTAAACCATTACTGAACCAATGGCATGTTTACAACAAAGAAATATAATGATAATAATATGCTGAAAATTCTATTCTATTTAATACACGCCAAAGGACCAGTCCCAATAATTCTTAAACATACTTTATCTGATATGATGAATTCTTAATAAAGGTCTAATTTTGTAGACTACTAGCACGAAGGAAAATTTTACCTAGCCAAATCTTCCTTGTACCACACAAAAAACTGTGTGATAACTATGTCTATTCCAACCTTAATTGTTTAAGAATTCATCATATCAGATAAATTATGTTTAAGAATTGTTGGGAGTTCTATTAGACCTTTGTTGTAAACATGCCATTTTTTTAGTTTTGTAAAATTTTTTTTTGTGTTAAATGCATTTAAATGGAACATTAAGCATAGTAATAATATGCTTAATCTATTAGTAATTGGCAGATTAAATACATATAACACCTTTATTAGTTTAGCATGTTTAATGCATAGGTGTTATCTGCATTTAATCTGCCAATTACTAATAAAAAAATGAATAAAACACTCACAACCTCTATGAAATGGATGCCCTCTTCGCAACTCGCAAGCAAAAGTCCAGTACCCTCTTCCCTCTTTGTGCACGGTGCCCTCTTCTATAGACTGCTAGGTCAAATCTTCCTTCGTGCTAGTATTCTACAGAATTAGACCTTTATTTTAAATGCATTTAACACAAAATGTTTTTTTAGAAAACTAAACCAATGACATGTTTACAACAAAGAAATAGAATGATAATAATATGCTGAAAATTTTATTCTATTTAATACACACCAAAGGACCAGTCCCAACAATTCTTAAACATACTTTATCTGATATGATGAATTCTTAAACAATTAAGGTTGGAGTAGACATAGTTATCACATAGTTTTTTGTGTTGTACAAGGAAGATTTGGCTGATTAAGAGTGAGGCCTTCTTTAGAATCTCATGCATTTTGTACTACACATGCAACATATTGTGAGTATGAAGAGAGTCTATGCCATGTGTGATAGAACCTACTTTATCCAATATGGTGCATTGTTAAACAAATTAAGGGTAGAGTAGTTATTACTTAGATTTTTGTGGGGGAAAATGAAGATTTTTCTGACAAATAGCAGGTCTTCTTTAGTATCTCATAAATTTTTACAGCATATGCATGAAACGAATATGTTATTTTTCATCTCCACTTAGTTAATGCTTTATAGCAACTCTGAAAGTATATTTAGGAGTTCCCTAGGTGACTTCTTGGAATGAATTAAAGAGAAGGAAAATAACGTTATAACTCAAAATTTTAGGAGTGCAAGGCCTTTCGATCATCACTAGATTCATATGAAATTCTAAAATTATCAACTTTATATGGAAAAGGAAATGGGGTTTTTAATGTTAAATCACTTAACTAAACCCTCTAACCGCCAAAAGAGGTTGAGGAAGTTGTGTTGAGGATTATTATATGTATTTGGGACTCCATTTGTACGACAATGAAGCATGGAGTGTATGATAGGAACATAGGTTTTAATGAAATATCAATTTGATTTGCAAAGTTTGTGTTCTTTACAAATTTGAAAGGCTCTAATACTTATTGGTTTTGTTTACAAATCTAGAATGGAATAGTAAGCAATCTCCAATCATTCATTACACTATTGAATGTATTGAGAACTACCTTAAAGCCTGATTCCATGTGTTAAGGACTGGTGAAAACCAGTGACTGTGAGTACAAACCTCTTAATACTTTGAATCTTCATTCTATTCTTCATGTAAATTGGTGGGGTTAATGATATGAAAGATGAAATAAGTTATTAGAAAGTTACATTTCATAGTTTGGAGGATTGGAGAAGCATTTAGCATGACTGTACCTTCCTGCACAATCCTGCACAATGGCTTGGACTGGCTTTTATTAGTTTTCCTTTTGTATTTTGAAGTCTAACTTGTAACCCACACCTTTCCATGGGCTCAAAGGCCTAGGATCCATGGAAAGATGATTGCTAGCAATGTACCATAGTTCTAATGATCTTTACTTGTAGAGATTTAACAATTAATATGATCACAGGCTGATTTAAAGAAGGTTTTCTAATGAATTTGATGGCTAAGGTATAGTAGTGGGAGATCAGGTTGAGCAACATAGTGTTGTTAAGATTTGGATAGTCTTATATTGGAATATAAATGGTGAATCAATCACCAATTAAGCTAAGCAGGGTGTGGAAGGCTAGGATTGGAGAAACCCTCAAATCAAGGGTTTGAAGCCACCAAATTGGGGCTTTTGATGTTGTAGTTATTTTGGGTTTAATTACTCTTAGGATTAGTGGTTTTGAGTCATTTAATGACACTATCCAAAGTTTGAGAACTTTGAGACATTTTTATGATATAGTTTCTTTGAAAAATCATCAAGTTTCTAGTGTAATTGCAGGGGTGCAGGCAGAGTGCTACTATTTGGTCCAAAAGACCAATACCTGAATTTGAGATATGTTATTGAAAGGATAAAAGGGTGTCTGAATGTGGATTTAGTTCTTTTGGTGTTTTGGAAAGGTGGAGTGTTTGAAGAACAAAAAGGTCATTGTTGGGCTACAAGGTTGGCTCATTAGGCCTTTAGGCCAGTTTGAAGACATTTAGCCATTGGCAGTAAAGGGTAAGTCTATAAAACTTGAAACCACTTTAATCTATCCTTATATACCTCAAATACATCAAATCTATCATTAGTTTTCATTTAGAGTAACCTTGGTTGGGTTGTGTTTGTACACACTAAATCATGCACTTTTCTAAGTCATTACTTCCAAGGGAATCCATGAATAGGAAACTTTGAGAAAGCGACCTAGAGCTCCCTATACATGGAGTCACAAGGATGTTGATGGTGCTCTCAGCTAGAGCTATTAAAGCATGCAACCTTGCTAGTAAACCATACAATGGGAGATTCAAAGAGACAAGGGCAAGAATGCCAATATCCTCAAGAATCAACAATGGAAATGTAATGCAACTATGCTAAGAATGAAGATGCGAGCTAAGCTATGAAAGGAAAGTATTACAAATCCTTGCTAATTAAGCTATGTGAGCTAATCTAGAGCATAAAGGAAACTAAGCTAGAAAGCATAAACATGAAGCTATGATGCAAGAATGAAAGTTAAATGCATGAAGATCTCCAAAGCTCCAAAGTCTCCAAGAAATCCTACAACATAAGATTAGTATTCAAAGTTGGGATTCTAGAATGAGAAAAGAGCTCTCATTTTAAAAGAATTGAAAAGGAATGGACCATGGAGATTAAGAGGCAAAATATTTAATCAAGGGTGGAGCTTGAAAGAGGAGCAATCTATGTGGACAAATCTCCTCCAATGAGAAAATAAGAGTTGACTTTTGTGTCCATATGAGACAAAAAGATATTTTCTTCTTTTTATAAAATAAGAATAATGCTTTATTTGTGCAATTTAGGATAAGAGGAAAAGTGGGGGCTTTTTATTTAATAAAAGGGGAGGGAATTCCTTTTAAATAAATAAAGACTTTAGGATAAAATGGTTAGCCCATGGAAAATAATCAAATAAATGATAAAATAGGATTTGATCAATGAAATTGATATTTGAAAAATGTTGATTTTTGAAAATATTGATTTAGGGATTTGATAAATTGCTGAATGGGGGCCCATAGTCTAGGCGACCATTTTAGGGTGCATACATTTGCCCCTCTTTGACTAATGTGAGATCGATTTGGGATCACAAAACAATTCAGACATGTGTTCGATGGATGGGAACATATCAGGAAAATGGTAAGCATAAGCTGACAAAGATAAGCTGAAAGACAAGACCAACACACCTGTAAATAAGAGATTGTCAAGTCTCAAATAAGAGATAAGAATCTCAAGCAAGGTTTGATTGATAAAGCTGAATCAAGGATTGAAGATGATAGGTACTGCCCCCTCGGAATCAAAATCAAAATTAGGTAGAGGAGAAACAGTAAATTGATAAATTTGATCAAATCACTAGAAATCACAATCGAAGATGAAAGATGCTAGGATAACCATCAAGCAACGAAGACATGCCCTAGTTTTGACTAGGTTTGACTGAGAAAGAGATAGGATAAAGATGAAGTCAAACCTCAGAGAGATGAATCAAATGAAAATGAATGAAAGACTAGAAGGTTGAAAGAGATGGGGATGAAGAAATGAAGATGCCCCAACAAAGATCGAAGGATCATGCCTCAAAAGGTCAACCAACTGCACAGAAGAAGGAGAAATTTGAAATGAGATTTTGAATATTAAGATGAACTCATATTTCAATTTCGATCCCAAAAATGGATCCAGGACGTTGACATTAGCTATGGGTGCAATTTTCATGTAATTCTAAGATGTTTTGAAAATTGGTCAAAAAGTCAAAATGCTATAAAAGGGGGTAAAAAGGTCATTTTCAAAATCATTTGTCTTTTGTGATTCTAAGAACTTTGAGAGCTCAGAGAGAGAAAATGGCCTAGCAAGCAACAATTTTGGTACACAGACATTGATTCGAGCACGCTCGGTTGCACAACCGGCCTCCTCAGTATGGTGCCTCGGTAAGTTTTCAAAAAAACTGACCCTTTTGAGTCATTAATGAGAATTTATTGCATTTTAAAACATGTTTGTAATTATTTTTAAATATTTCAAATTTTACTTGTGCAAAAGTTTGTATGATACTGAAAAAGTATCGCACACCTTCGGTATTATTTATCGTGCGATAGTTCGTGGGTCCAAAAAGTATCTCATAGATGTTCAATCCAGTATCGCACGATACTGGATGAAACATCGTGCGGTCCTATGTGAACTATCGTACTTGAAAATATTATTGCACTACTATTGAGGAAAATATCGCACGATACTTTATCAAAAAATAGTATCGTACTAGTGTAAGAAATATGACATGTTTTAAATTTTGAGCAATATGACATGGGTCTAGATAATTTTTGCATTTAAGATGCTTTGTACTGATTTTATACATCTATCATGATATTTTTTGACATCTGGCTTGGGGTTATGGCTTGTAGGAGAACTTCCCAGTGCTCCTCATTAGAGCTCCGAGAGTGACTGGACTACGGTGTGTCAGAGATCTTGATACACCTGGACGAGATGACTTGATTGCTATGAGATTCAACTTCTTACTAGATATGCCCCATATTCAGGCAGATCATGGGCTACTGATAACGCTAGCTGAGAGGTGGCATAGTGAGCACAACACCTTTCACCTGCCTACTGGAGAGGCAACCATCACCCTAGAGGACATCTATCGGATCCTCCGAGTATCCAGCCATGGCGATCTAGTGAGTATAATCATGTTTAGAGATGTTCATAGATGTAAAGTTTCTATATCATAGAAACTAACATGAATGTTTGTTGGCACAGGTATACTACGATCAAGATCCGACTGAGGGACGACAGGCCATCTAGGACATGTTCCAGGATGTTACCTTCATTGATAGACACCTTAGCTGGGATCGGCTAATGGAGGAGTTTGGCAGATATTTTCTAGTTCCATGCATAGTGTGCTCTATAGTAGCACAGGCACTAATCACAGATAGGAGCCAGAGAGGGTTCCCATTGGGCTGGGGCAGGTTGGTTGTAGACTTGGTAGCACAACCACAACGGATGGTATGGGGCCCAACCATCCTAGTAAACACGTACCATGAGCTCCACGAGATCGTCTATAAGGAGAGAAGGACATGGGTGTGCGATGCTATCTTAGCACAAATATGGGCATGGGAGCACATCATCGTTGTGCACCCACATGTGTAGCCTAGGGAGCAGAGATGCCCCTATATCTATAGGTACATAGGATTCATTTCATAGCCCCATAGCAGAGATGTGACATATTACTGGAGGTTGCTGGATGAGCTCACATCATTTTAGTGGAGACCATATAGGGCCTGCGAGATGTGGAGTGATTGTGAGTGGGAGCTAGGATACATGTTATGTCGTTGGCCACTAGTAGGTCAGCACTCTGAGATAGTTGAATGCTTTGTGATCACTCGAGTTTGGAGACAGTTTGGGTGGTAGTAGAGGGTGCCCACAGAGACCACTACATATGCCCAGGTTAGGGATGAGGAGGGACAGGGATGGCTGCCAATGCTGGACTACTAGAAAGTAGTATAGGACACCGTAGGTACACGCAGGGAGCCATGGGACTATCTCCCAGATATAGCAGATGCAGGTGTAGATGTAGCCTACAGGGTAGAGCAGTGGAGGTATCTATTCCCACGGTTTATTGTACCTGATGCACAACCGATGGTACAAGGTGGTGACAAGGATGACAGAGAAAGGGGAGACAAAGGAGATGGAGGGAGGGTGAGAGAGAGAGGACAAGGGTCTCAATCCAGTGGTCATAAATGGTCACGGAGATAGGTTTTTGAGGATGAGGGAGATGATACAGCGAGATTAGTTCGTCGACAAGTGGATGCTGGGTAGGATCAACCTACAGGGGGAGGATCTCAGGGTTAGGATCCAGGCTTTAGAGACTGAGATGCAACAACTTAGGATTACCATAGCTGTGAGAGATCAGCAGTTGACAGATCTATGAGCTGAGATAGATTGGCGGGAGAGGGCAGCAAGCTGACGCAACAAAGATTAGGAGGGAGGCAAAACAAGCTGCTTACTATCATGGTCTCTACATATAGGCTGTACCTGAGGGATAGAGAGTGCCACTCTACTCTGAGAGGGCTGGGAGATCCAACATGGTACCAGAAAGGGCAGCAACACCACCTCCACCACCACCACATGATGGGGAGAGTCAGACTTAGGTCTAGGGTGTTAGATGTATAGAAACATATCCTGAGACATTATCCAGATTTTGGATCCCACATTGTAGTTTGTATCATGACATTCATATATATGAGATTTATTGGATTTGTGATATATTTTGTGTATTCGTCCCACTTGTGATAGATGTTTCAGTTTTATATTGTCTTGTCATTTTGCTCAAAATGTATGATGTATATGCTCATGTATAATCTCTCTCATAGATGTATGTTTAGTTCTCATGTTATGATATAGACTCATGTTTCTGAAAATGATCTCTTTGATATGGATATGATGATAAGATTAACCCCTTGTGATGACAGGAAAATGACGTGATGAAAAAGATAAAGAGCAAAAGACATGATCGAGAAAAAGTGAAAGGTGAGCGTAGTTGACTAAAAAGTCCACGAAAGATGAAAGGAGAGTTCTCTCCATATGCAAGATGCAAAACTAAACTAACATGAACCTAAAAATGCAAGCTAATAGGAAAAGTGGTTTACTTGCAAGGTCACAAAGCTTTTAGACTCTAATATTCATCACCGATCGTTATTGGTAGCGTCGCAAGATCATACAATACACACTAGTATGACTATGTGAATCTGAATATGATCTATATAAGATAAAATATGAGAATCCCACCTAGGCACCAAAGACATGTAGGTCAAGATGACTAGTGCAGTGAGATTTCCTAAGTTTAATATGGCAAGATTATACTCACATCGAGACACAAGGAAAGTCAAGATGGCTATAAGTACGCACTTGCGAAAATAGTCAAGGATAATACTTTGTAGACCCCAATGTCAAGTGGAACAAGCATAAATGCTAATGACAGTTAGGACCAACAAAATATACCCACAAGCAGAAAAAAAAAATAGAACATATCCCCATGCCCCTAGTCTTCTAGCTCAGCATCATCAAAAACTATTAGGGAGAGAACACTCAGCAAAGAAATCATCATAGACAACACACAAAAAAATAAAGTCAAACAAGTCTTAGCGAGTCGAGTGTTTAAGTGTGTGTGTGTAGGTCATAGAGTCAAACTTTGAGTATCACATCTGCTAGTGAGAAATATCATATCATGCTAGACTGCGGGTAAGATATCTGATAAGTGTTGAGAAACACTTGACGCTAGGGTAGTGTTAAAAAACACAATTGGGGTGGTGTTGAAAAACACTGTTTGCAAGATGTCCTAAAGACCAAAGCTAACATAGTTATGCCCCCTAGACAAAGACAAAGACCAATTCCAAACCAAGGCAACAAGGTCAAGGCATAATGCAGAAAGGCTAAGTGTCGAGGACACATGCTAAGAAACAAGGGTGCAAAGGCCTCAAGTAGCGCCTGTTTCCAAGTTTTCACCACTTGGAGATTTTTTTTATTTTTTCAATTTTTTTTGTACTTTTGCTACCAAGGCACCTATTTCTAAGTTTTTACCAAGACACTTTTTCTATTTTTTTGCATTTTTTGATTTTTTTATATTTTTTCAAGACTTTATATGCTTTTTAAAGATTTTTTCAACATCATATATGAATTTTTAAATTTTTTTTTTCAAGATCAATAAGTATCACTAGTACAAAAACAACAATATATGACCAAATAAACTACCAAAAATTGTAGATAAATGACCAAATTTGGTCACGTGACCAGTGGTAGTTTATTGCCGGTCATTTATCTCATGACCAAATTTATGACTAAACTATTTTAGTCATTTATTTAGTCATTGATTTGGTCATATATTTGGTCATTTGGTAGTTTATTTGGTCATTTATTTGGTCGTTTGGTAGTTTATTTGGTCATTTGGTAGTGTATTTGGTCATTTATTTGGTCGTTTGGTCATTTATTTGATCATTTGGTCATTTATTTGGTCATTTGGTAGTTTATTTGATCATTTATTTGGTCACTTATTTAGTCATTTATTTGATCATTTGGTAGTTTATTTGGTCATTTATTTAGTTATTTAATTGGTCATTTAATCGGTAGTTTATTTGATCATTTATGTTATTTGGTAGTAAATGTAGTTATGGAATGAATAATTTAATAAATTTTAAAATGCAAAAAAAAACATAATATTACACTTGAACTAAATCATAAAAGCAAATAAGAGTATTACACATGAACAAGCTACGACAAACTAGAATTAAAAGATTGATTCAACATCATGATGATAAATAAAGGTAATCTCCAATGTCAAAGTTGTCTAAAGAGTATATACATAAATATAATGAAAAATGTCAAAGTTGTCTAAGAGTTTCCAACTCTTTCAAATACACCTTAATGATTAAAATCTCTAAACAACACATTGAAAATATTGTAATATAAAGCAGTGACCCAAAATTTCTTGCAAATAACACATAATAAACTTGTTGATCAACTATGTCATTTTTGCCAAATACTTTAGTGGCCACCGTGTGAAGGTTCCCTCTTTCTCTTTCAGACAAATAGCCCCATTTGTTTTGTCTTCATAAGAAAGGGGTAAGTTACTTGTGACCTTTAAAATGTTTACATTTTCATCTCCAATTCCTTTCAAGTTGACTCCATGTACAATAGACAAGGAGTGAATCATCCCAAAACCCACAACAACACTATCATATGGATCTAACACATTAATTTTATCCCCTTCTTTGAGTTTATCAATACATTTCTGCAAAAAGAAAAATAAATAACACATTAGATTACATAGGTAATGATCAAGCACACTAAAAATCTCAAACAAAG
This sequence comes from Chamaecyparis obtusa, assembly GCA_027943335.1. Lineage (NCBI taxonomy): Eukaryota > Viridiplantae > Streptophyta > Pinopsida > Cupressales > Cupressaceae > Chamaecyparis > Chamaecyparis obtusa. The sequence goes on along the minus strand of BSBK01001661.1, from coordinate 193,140 downwards.
CAGACTAAAAAAAAAGTTAAAAAGACCAATTTCTTGTTTTTGACTTGCTATGGATCAAATATATATAATATTATAGTTAAACAAGAGACCAGACCTTAAATGCAAAACACTCTCCTTTTATAAGTAACTTTTATATTTAACGAACTAGCTACTCATGCTGTCAAAGCAAGGTGTTAGATGGGGTAGTTAAAACCATGCGACATCAGCTAAACTTCACATGGATAATTTTGTCAGACTATATCAACAAGTATACAATGAATTCACTAGACAAGTGTCTAAGTACAGCATCCAACAATTAAAAAAAATTCAAGAAGATGCTATTGTAGATGTCAAGTATTTGGCCACTCTTGATTTGCTAGGTTTAGTTGTTGGTGTGGAGGTTACTAGTGTCCAGTCAAGGATATTTTTTCAACTCGCTGGGATATATATATATCTTTCTTGCATGTTCAACTTCTTTGGTCAGGAAAAATATTTTCAATCTACAAGGTGAGTATTGTGGGGGATTTTTTGATGTTTTCTTTGGTTTTCAATTGATGTGGAATTAAGAAAACTAAGCAAAGAACTAAAAATTGGAAGTCCAAATGTAGAAATATTGATTATAGGTCGCCTTTTTCCACCATATGTGAAAGAGCTTGGGATGATCAAAGAAATGATGTTTACTCTGAAATAGCTTGGGATGATCAAAAATAGAATGTTTACACTGAAAATGTGGAGATGAAGAAACCTGTATCTTAGGCTTATCGTTTTTGGTATTTGTTTTATAAATGATTAAATACCTCAGAAAGCATTTCTGGCTTGGCATCAGAAGAAGCCAAACTTGGGATTTGTGTGGGCCCCACAAAGAACCTCTAATTAAAGAGCTATTTTAAAAAACAGAAAGATGAAGTGAAAAAAAATTAAAATCTTTCTCTAAATTTAGAAAACAAAATAAAATCCTTGAAGCAAATAAAACACAAAATTATTCATTCTTCTTTCATTAAGTATCCTTGTTTTTGTAGGTTTGAGAGGAAGCAACTGGTTTTTGTCTATACTTCTGAAAATCTCTGTTTTTGTTTCTTATTTTTATAAAAAATTAGCTGTTTTCAGAGGGTTTTGAAGGTGCATTTTCAGTGGTGTTCCAGTTTGAGAAACCATATCCATTGTCAAATTTTTTCAGCTAGTATAATTTTTTTTCCTTTCAAATTTCAAGTGATGTTCTTTCAACAGATGATCAGATGATACTCCTGGGTGTGCGGTGTGCATTTTATGTTCATAGCTTTTAAGTAGTTTTAAAATGCTCTTGACTGCCATCTGTACTTGAGCACTACCAATCAAGAACTTATATTTGATGTAGATCATACACTTTTCACCTTTGAATATGCATGCCTCAAAAGATATCAAACGTTCTACTAACTTGCCTTGATAATGCTTTTTGCCATTTGCTTCCCTTATCAATGTGTGGCTGAAGTTGCAGTCTCCATTGTGTAGTTTTCTTGAACTGAGAAAGAAGCATAGAAGAAAAAGAATGCGTTGAATTGAATTTTTCCTTTATCTAGTGGTTGAATATATGTATATTTGTGTATCTTTATGCAACTTGATGCCAACCAACATTTTGCAGGTTTCTCCACTGACAGAAGATCAGATGAGTCAGTGGGGAGCAAATTAGGCAGTTCCCCTCGAAGCAGGACTGGACGATTGTTACCTAAAGGACTGAAAGACTTTGCAAAGAAGTTTGTTGACAAAGAAGCAATCACAATCAAACTTCAAGACTGTCTGTTAGAAAAAACAGACAAGTCTATAGATGGCGGAATTCTTTTTGAGTCTCCATTTCAGCTAGAAGAACTTTGGAAGTTTGATTATGCTTTGGAAGGGGTTGTTTTTCAACAATTGCTTCGAATGCCTTGTGCATCCTATGCACCATCCTCTCGTGGTGGTGATGAAGCAGATGCATATCTTGCAGTTGAAGACTTTCTCCATACTAGTGCAGAGTGTCTGTGGAAAACATTTTGGTGTAAGGATGGATCAATGCCTTTTTCTGTCAGTTGTCCATATGGTGTGAGATCCAAATTCCACACTGTAGAAAAGGCAATTGTAAGGGGAAAAGTAGGAGATCTATGTGGAGCTGCTTTGTTAGTAAAAGACAATACAAGTTCACATGCTCGGTGGGACCGTGTTGCAGAGCTTGCCTTATTCAGGCATTCTGTTGGACATCATTCTCAAGGAAAGGAGCCAGTTCTATCAGTAGCCACTGTTGGAGAGGCTTTATTTTATGGATTTCATATGTTGTTGTCAAGAAGATTAAGGAATTCCCATCTACCAGTTAACAATGACTATGTATATGTGTTGGTGGTAGATTGTGAATATGGGGGAATAGTAAAGATTAGTGGAGATTTGGGTAAATTAGATTCAAACACAACTAGGGTACATGATTGTGCAGCAAAGTGGATTAAACAAGCAGAAGTTAAAGTCTCACCAATGGATCGAATTTGGAATAAGATGGGGAATGCTAACTGGGGAGAATTTGGTACATTGCATCTTCTATTGGCCACATTTTATTCTATTGTACAATGTAAAGGCGCCCCTCCAAAATCCATTACAGAGCTGGCTGCAAATCATAGTATGTGACTCCAAAAGAGGAGGATTGAAAGCCGTCTCAGTGAAACACATGGCAATGGAAGTAATTCATTTGATTCCCATCAAAATAACCGGATCTATGGAGAGATTCTTGAAATTGAGGATGAATTAGAACCTATTATTTCAAAGGAAAAGGAGCGGATGAAACTTGAGGTAGGCACTATTATATGGTTGGAAGATTCACAGGAACAAATGGGCTTTCAGATACATGATATTTCCAGAGATGGAAGGAATTTATTGTATAGTGCAACTTCTCTGGAAGACCCAAGCATGCTGTTGGCTGTTTATGTAGGTGCTCATCCCTCCCAGCTTGCACCTTCATGGGAAGATATGAGTATGTGGTATCAAGTACAAAGACAAACAAAGGTTTTGAATGTCCTAAAACAAAGGGGCATATCTAGGATGTATCTACCACAGCGGGTTGCTTCTGGAAAGGTGATGCACCCTGGTTCATGCTACAAACAGAGTCCTGGTGGACGCTGTAACCATCCGTGGTGTGGAACCCCAGTATTAGTATATTCTCCTGTTGGAGAGCCTCTGTCAAGCATAATTGCAAGAGATGGTACTTTTACTTCAGAGGAAGCTCTACAGTGTTGTCATGATATCTTGTCTGCCCTGCAAAATGCAGCATCCACTTCTATTCAGCATGGAGACATCTGTCCTGAACATGTAATACATGTGATGGATGTAGAGAGAGGCTCATTTTATGTCCTTGTTGATTGGGGGCACGCAATATTGGAGGATAGGGACAGCCCTGCCATCAATCTTCAGTTCTCTTCAACTTATGCTTTGCAAGAAGGAAAGCTATGTCCAGCACCTGATGTAGAGAGCCTTGTTTACCTCCTCTATTATTTATATAGTGGTGCTCCTCAACAACTAGACTCAATAGCAACTGCTTTTCAATGGAGAGAAAGGTCTTGGGCACAATGATACATACAGCAACAGCTAGGAGAAATCTCTGCTCTCTTGAAAGCATTTGCGGACTATGTTGACAGCCTATGTGGTACTCCATATCCTGTAGATTATGAAATTTGGATAAGAAGGCTTAACAGAGCAATGCAGGGAAATAATCATGGAAATTCAATAGATTATAGTGCAAGCTCTGTTAGGAGTGACGATGTGGCAGAATCATCAGGGACATCCGCAACATCATTAACCTGAAAATAGATACTCTGAATTGATATTTTATTACATTAGTGTGTTAGATACTCAAGCTTGAGTACAGAGTCAAATTTGTTGCATATATTATGCATGTGAAGATTTTCTTTTGGATTCAGCTACTTGATGTTCCGACAATGTAGACTTCCATAATGTTTGATCATCTCAGCTGGATTTTCATGTATCATTTTTGTTCTTTTTTCTGAGTGCGTGTAGCCCCAGTTTGGGTGATTTCCATGCATTGGCCCATGTTGTGTAACAGTCTTAACACCAGAGCCCAAGGTGTAGGAGGAAGTTTAGTTTGTCCCTTTAATGGTGGACAAAGAATCAGTAAGAAGGTTTAGAATTACTGGGGGCCAAATAAGTTTTCAGATGACTTACATATTGATGCAACTAATGGTTTGGTTTTGCGTCAGTTTGTAGATTTCTTAACATGCTTGGACTGGATTCTTTATATCATTGAACATGTCATAGTGTTTACCTGTTGGGTCTTATTCTCACCTATTCTTCTTCTGGTGACTGTTTTACCAGTTTTGTATTATTAGTGAGGTATTTCAATAATTGATCAATATACCTGTTTGCATTTCCTGAACAAATTCCGTGATCTATAGCATGGAAATGTTGCAAATGCAGTTTGAATTTTTGGTCTACAGCTGATATATGGATATTGATTTTAAACATTATGCTTCATTTCCAGCCTCAGCTGATTCTTGGCATGATCAAAACCTGGGGTATTATTCTGCTGGATAACAATAAAGGATAGCCATGTACAAAGATCACTTGTATATATGCAAATGACATTTCACAGCTGGCCTGCTTTCTGTGCTTTAAAATCAACATATGGTGAGCTAGATTACTTCTCTAATATATCTTGTTTTGAGTGCAGTAACTTCATATGTGAATTTGTGAAATTTTGCTCATGTTACAAGAACATATATATTTTAATGCCTTTTAGAATCTAATTCTTAGAGAAGATTTTGTTTTGTAGGTTAAATATGAAAAAGTGCATGCTATAAAGTGAAGATTATTATTAGGTGAACTGCCAAAATTTTCAAAATATGGTGGAATCTCAGAAAATAGCAGTCAGAGCCCACAATAGCTCATAACTATAAGACGTGGAGGTAAATTGACGTATAGAAAATAGCAGTCATTTACACAAGATTTAAAAATGGGTTTGGTACCAAAGCTATTGATTCATTGACAGTTGTTACATAAGTTTTTCTACCAGCGGTATTTAATTTCTAGGGGCTACCACGGTCAACTAATGTGTCTAGCAAATTGCATTTTTCTGCATGTCCTACCAGAACATACCACATACCACTATTTATTAGAGGTGCAGGCTAACTGTCACAGTAGCTAATGATATTTCAAAGGCACATAAGAGCAAATTTCATTCTTATATTAGATTGTTGGTCAAAGTGAGTTCAGTACCTCCAAGGATGTAGTTTGTTTGGAAAGGTACTGTTTTCTTCCGAGCTTCCTTATGAGCTCCAAACTTAAGGGGTACAAAAATAAAACAAAACAAGTGACTTGGTCATTTTATATCTGCATATCAGTTGTGCTGAATAGCTAGCAACAAGAATGTCTCATTGACCTATACTTTCATGGATGATAGGAATTTCCCACAACCTTTTATATCAGAAAGAAAGCATCAAGCAGAGCTGAGCATAGTTAATGCTTTGGCATTTGGGGAGCATTTGAGTGCAAGAATTGCTGCAGAATTATGTGTATTAACTTTTTTATTATTTCAGAGCTTTCCAATTATAGCCACTTAAAAGAAAACACCAACACAGCTCTAGTTATAACATAAGAAGAGAACATTTCAAACCTATACAAATCCATGTCCCCAAAATGTAAAGCTTTTCAAAGTCCAGATGTATGTCTGTATTTATCTCACAAGGAATGAGTACTGGATACTGAAATAGTATATAAATAGGGAAACACTGATATGGCAGAAAACAAGGATCATAAGGTGTAAATGATTTGGGATGTGGTTATTGTAATTGTAACTATAGCAAAACTAAAAACAAGTTGCCCAAGAGGACCATGAGGTATCGGGAAAAGGTACGGATCCTTAAATTTGTAGTAGCATAGGTTAATACCAATCAGTATTTTTTATCTATATACACAGTTTTGTCATTTTTAAATAAATACCAAGATGCTTTTAAAGTAACTATGTTGTTATATTTATCAAACAACATAATTTTCCTATCATATTAAAAATATCCAATCATTGACAAGTAGGAATTAAGCAAAAAATATATTTACTTTAGATATGGAAGGGTCATGTTTTTCAAAAGAGACGGATGCCGCAGAACAAGACTCCTCCACTCTTCTTTGTCAATCTTTCCATCATGTTTTGTGTCTGCCTCCTCGAAAGTCTAGCACAAGAAAAGCATATCTCTCACATAAAACATTTATATAAATAAACTAATTTGCCAACTAAAAATTTCAGCATAAGCTGCAAGAAATGGCACTAAATATATTTTGAGATAAGGCTAGTAATATATGAAATATTTATAAAAGTAAGAAGATACTAGGTATAACAACAAAATAATCTTCATTTCTCCAATGAAACTAATATTGTACACATAAATAGTTGCATTCTTTCTGAATCAATATTATATCCTTCCAGTGCAGCTGAGAAATTGCATTATCAAATTTCTTCAATCTTGGTAATTGGATTTCCAATTTTGTAATAGAAAAAGATATCAAAGGATATGAGTTTGTAGCCTTCAGACAAAAGAAATAATTTAGAAGCTGTTGTCTAGAATTCATTGGACAAAGAAAAGAAGCAAATACATTGAATTTTCTCTGAATATGACAAGCATTATGCATAAGATTGCTTGATGTACAACCATATTCTGATATGATATTGATTACACAAACTTCAATTGGTGACTTGTAGGAATTCACCAACAGTATTGTTAGGCGAGGATCTAAAAGTTTTTAGAGTCAGAGAAATCATTGGGTATTATCCCTGCTATCATATTCATGAAAAACCAACAAAGTCAACATCAATATTGCAATCTAAAGATAGCTTCCTTACAAATTGTGGATTTCCATCTAGCTGTCAAAGATGTACCAAGCATATGAGTTGTCCTATGAGTAGTCACTAAGCTGCAATTCATGTCTTACTGTCTGAAGACACTAGCTCATAGATATATTGCCACAAAAAAAACCTATATCATTACATGGATACGTCACGTTCATATACAAGATAAACATGTGCATAAAGAAATAGAATTATAACTTCACCCAAAAGGTTGCTCCTTTCTTCACTTATCATCTATTTATATCTCTAATGTGGTGGGTTACTTTACAGTTACCTGACTTGTTCAACTAATCCAGCATCTTGAGTCCACTAATCCATGGTTCTGGCAACATGTGTCCATTAGGTCTTATGCCCAAACATCTCATCCTGCTAATTTATTTTATGTTTAATTTCATCTTTGACCATCGTAATGCAAACTGTGGTTAACCATAAGATTTAGAAAAACTTGGAGAGAGTGACCATTTTCATTATGGATCTTTAGCCAAAACCAAGAACTAATATTCTTGGGATCAGTTTTTTCCTATACTCCTGCTAACATCAGTGAAAAAGCAGAGAGTTTCAATCTTTGAAATTGGGGCACAGAGAAATATTGATGCAGGAGCATCCTGGGTGTAAGAGCAATCTTGCATCACCCAAAAATATTTCTGTTTTTGTATTCAATAAGGGCTATTTTGTGCAGAGCTGCTATTTATGGAAAGTTACTATTTTTGGTAATTTTCGTATGTGCTCAGAATGATCTGATTTCTTTCTTGGAGGTTCATTTTGGTCATATAAGTCTGCCAGTAAAGTTTCATTGCCAGATCAAGTGTATATTGGAAGATATTGAAGATTTTCAGTATTGGCAGCAGGGTACAGAAACTTCGAACTCAGTTTTGAAGGCTTTAGAGGCCCCGGATGAGGTCAAAAATTTGGGTGATGGGCGCTTGCGCTGGTCAAGCCTGTAGAGCGCTTCGTGGCATTTCCGAAATGGGGTTATAGTGGCCGAGCGGGTCAACTGGTGATGACTTATGGTCTTCGGAAGTTGGGCCACCTGAAATGGCGAAAAATAATTTTCTTCAAAATTTCTGTTCGGGTTTCAAAGGTTATCTTGAGCCGACTATGATGTAATAAAATGTAAAATAAAATAATTCTAAGTTTGGTCGGCCTTATTGGCTAAAATTCTGGAACCTTCCCAGGCGGTGGATAATTGCCTATATAAGGAAGGCTGTATTATTGTCTTAGGCAGTTCAGAATAGTTCTGGGTAATAGTTCGAGGCTTTGTCCTACAGAATATTGTAAGGGAATGCCCATGTGGCTTTGCATATTGTAATTCTGAAAGTTTGTAATTCCACATTTGTGGAGATAATAAGAAGCCAATTTTCTGTTCTTGCATATTGTTGTTGTTTCTCTATTTCTGTTATGTGTTTGTGGTATAAAGGGGAGCACCCTTCATCAAATATCATAGTTTCTCCCTTGCATGATAGTCCATTCATCAATTACCTGACCAAATGTAACATATTGGATATGGGAAGAAGAAAATGCAACCTTCATTACCATTCTTATGGCATCACTTAAGCTAAAATCTAATTTGGTAACAAACAACATGCTCGGACTTAGTAATCCAACAAATACAAAATGTAGCTTGCATATTAGTTGGACTATTTTTGTTGCTTTATCTCCCAATCTTATGTGGCCATTTAAATGCGATTGAAACTAACCAATTGAGATTTTTTTCTACATACCATTTGATGCTTATAGGCATGGTGCTCTAGTCTTCTCTACAAATTCATCTAGGTATCTAAAAATCCTTCCTAGTAAATGCCCTGGATCCAATGACTCAACTAATTGTCAATGCTCATTCAATATTTTGTTATAGATTGTTCCTTCTTAATTCCCTAGAGTAAACATTAAAATACAAATGCCCAGTGAGATAAAGTAATCAAAGTAGATTTATAAATATCTAGTTTCACATGTGCTAGAATGCATGCACAGGAGTTTTGCCAGTCCCAAATAAAAGGTGTCAAGCATGAACATCACAAAATCTATCATAGATCTAAGTTAGGTGTATGTTGATAATCTGTGTGCAGGAGAGTTGACAAGTAGATTTTACTATTGTACTTGGTCATGTGGCCAAAACCCAACATTACAAAATTTGGACAATCTATGAAGTAAATAGGAAGCAATTCTCTTGTACAATTTCACATGGGGAGTTCTCATACACCATATTGAGGTCTGGCTTGGAAGTGACCTTAAAAACTCTTTTTACCTTTAAATTACTATCCTCCCATTAGGAACTAGGTTCAATAACTTGGTACTCAACAAACTTTTTCCTATCTGGGACTATCTTGCACCCATCAAGTTACCTTATCCTCACAAGTATAATCTCAAAGAATGTAGAACCCAAACCATGATTCTGGAATTTGAAACTCTGCCTGCACCTGGAAGTTCCCAAGATATTTTCCTTAATGAAAAAAGCATTAGAGTTTCCCTTGCATCAAGTCCTTGATCTCCAATGTCAATGCAGGGACAGTTTAGTCCTTATCTCTTATGCACATAGATGACCTTGACACAATTGTTTTTTAGCCATTAATGTTTGACGCAGAAGAATCCACTATGTCATGTGATCAACAACATTCCCATGCAAGTAAATCGGGCACTAAAATTTATAGAATTTCAAGAACCAAAAAATATTTAGCTCCATATGGCTTCTTATATATCATAAGACTTTAATAAGACTTTTTATAAGAAAAAGTTTCCAACCTTGTTTTGTTATAAACTTATATGACTTGCTGCATTTTAGAATTATTCAGGATTTCCAATATAACACTAAATGTAATTTACTACCAAAAAATTATATTAACTTTATTTATGAATCTCGTAGAGCTTCTCAATATGATTAAAATTTAAACTATTTATGTAATTTAATTCTATAAAAAACATCTAGCCTTTATGTTATTATTTCCAGTCAATAATGCCATGGCTACTTTCTATTATCTTACTTCCCTTGATAGTGAGTGCAAAAGTTCATGTTTATGGCTCCAACCCACTGGACATTGCTATAAGGTATACCATCCACATTCTACCAATGCAATAGTTATAGTCAGTCTACTTATATTCACCAACTCACAAGCCTTCGCCAGATGAATGGAGATAACATTTTGCATTCATTAGATTTCACTTTTTCAAAGGAAACTGTAGTATATGTGTGTATCAGCAACACAATGTCAGCATAATCAATCTAATCCTGTTCAGAAGAATCCATTCACTTCACATTGCATTTATAAATAGACTTATGGAGGATTGTTGATTTTTAGTTAGCTCCTGTTTTCTTTCTTTGTGGAAACATTGGGTTTTGTGCTAAATGCTCCTATTTTCTTTCTTTGTGGAAACATTGGGTTTTGTATCAAATCAACATTAGTTACATTACTTAAATGAAATGTGATAAATGCTATATACATTTTTCAGCATTATTACAAGCTGTTGCAATCGCCTCTATTTTGATCTGAACCATTTAAATAGAAATAAGTTAGGTTTACGTACATCTCTTATGTGTAAACAGTTAAATCATTTGACAAAGTTTGTCTTTTATTATTAAGTTATTAACCATGTCCTGAATTATATTAATATGAATTACATGTTGAGTTGATGCGAAATTCAACACCTTTAATTTCTCAACTTGTGTTTGAAAAAGAAGGCTTGATATTTCTTGTAGAATTTGTTACCTCCTAGATCTTTCTTCCAATTCCATATCAGGCAATAGCTTAGATGACAACATTACTGGCAACTCTGGAACATGGCATGAACATATTAGAGATTTGATACCATTCCAGTGCATAGAAGACAAAATGAAAATTTGTCAATTGATGGAGTGGCTTTTGTGAATAGAAAAGAAACATATATTTTCCACTATCCAACAACATGTGATAGTCATGTGATGATCATAGTAGTATAAATCTTGTTGAAGTAAAGAGCATGTCAAGATTGAAGGAGCCAATTAAAAATCAACCACAAAAATAGATGGGTTCAATGAAGTTGTTAAACAAGACACCCAGACTATTTTAGCAGATCCAATGGAAATAATAAGGCCTTTTATAGTCAAAACACTAGCAATGGTGATCTCCATTTTTCATTGATAAAATGGTGACAAAGAGAAGCATAGGTGGGCCCAAAGAAGTGATCAGGGTATGAGTGTTCAAAATAGTATAAAGAAGAATGTTTCATGACAAGTGCCAAATGGTCAAGACAATGAATACACTTCATAAAGAAAGGGTTTTGACAGAATGATGTAAGGATATAAATTAATGTCATGAAAGACCAAGGGAAAAGAGAAAGATCCATGAGAATTGAGAAAGGCATACCTTGAGGAAGCGGCCAACCAGTGAGCAGACTTGTAGACCAGCAACCAAGAGGTCTCATCACTTCTCAGGGGGCTTGTAATCAGATATTCTAGATAGCAGTATTGACTGTCATGCAAGGTTGTTTCAAGGTCAAATGAGCATTAAACAAACACACTTTTTTTTGGCAACAATATTGGATGAAGTCTTCACCATATCTAAAGACTAGCTTGTTATTTAAAAAAAAATTAAGATCAAAGGCAAAGAAAACACCCAATGAAACCCTCATAGAGCCTAAGATGAAGTTATTAAAATATATAGAAATATCAAACATTTTCAACATTTTCTAAGAAAATCGAACATGGAATGCACAAAATTTCAAGAGCCATGAGAACTCATAACTTTGAGACTATCTGACACTACTACTCTACACAAGAAATAGAAGCACCAAGGGCATAATCACAAAAGCCTTCCAATAACAGTGAACATCGATGGAAAGACCATTATGAAAAGTATCATTTTTTTGTTTAGACTCACAATGCCCAAACTTGGAATATTAAAAGAAATGCAAGAAAGACTTTTCCATTGTTTCCTAACATGAGAGAACAAGAGCTTACCAGATCTACCTCTAGAAGTCATGGTCTGCACAGAAGAAACCCTCACAAAACCACATAATAGCTAGAAACCTTGGTTAGCACAACAACACGATAGCACGCAACAGAGCAAACAAAAATGAAATGAGAGAATGTATGGCATTGGATGCTTACCGCCAAAAATGAAAGGGCTTTTTCATTTTTTATCTCACAAATATCTAGCGGGTATTATTTATTTTTTTAATTATTTTTGAATGTTAATTTTAAAATGTAAAATGTATTTATTAAGTGATTTGGTATTTTATCATTCACTTAATAAATGTTATTTGATACAAAATACTTGTATTAATCTTCATTGATCAAGTCCAAAGAGATTTGTAACTATGGGTTTTGGATTTTATTTTTTTTATTTGAATTAATTTGAATGTAAAATATGGGCTAAAAGGGATGTTTTTAAAAAGTCTCTTTAGTTTATATTATTTATAATGCAAATAATTTAGCAATGTAATTATGAGTCAATTACGAGTAATTAGGAATCAAAGATGATTGTAAATATCATGGAGGAGAAATGAGAGAGTTCCTATGAGTTATTGAGCAGTTTATATTAGTTAAGGAGCCCTTTTGGGTTTGACCTTAGTCTAGGAGGCTTTTTGAATAGTTAACTTTGTCTTTTTTCTAGTTTCACCCCCTTTTTAATGGATTTGATCTCATATTTGGACTGAGCCTCTCATTTGTTATTGATCACTATTTCCTTGCACATTTTTTTTCGTTAGCATTTCCATTATGAAAAAGATAATAATGCGTTGACATGAGGATAGGTCTATATAAAAATGATAAAATTTAATACATAAAGAAAAGAAGAGTTTGGGGGGTTTGTATAATATTTGCTTCCATTTAAAATTCACCTAATAAAAATATACTGTCAATTATATTCAAGTAATTTTTTATTCAATTTTTGTGTATAATATGTTAACTTATTCAACTAGTATGTTGTTCTCTAAATTGTCAATTTTATCTAGATCATAGGGATTGATGTGATTTGGAGGTACATCATTGACCTTTTATGTCATAATTCTCTCCAATTTTGGGTTAGATGTTGCATTGATCTTCTCTACATGAATCACTTGAAAAACTGTGACCTCATATAGAGATATTGGCAAATAGTGGCCGGAATAATGTTCACACAATAAGTATATTGGCGAACACACATTATTGGTGAAATACAACTTCTAAGAATATAAGTATATGATATTATCAAATGTTAATGTATAAAGGAGTATTAATCATTCATTTATTCATTTTTATTAGGGTAACTAATTATTTAGTCATTTTAGTTGTGATTCTACTCGATGACCAAATTGGTCATTTATTTAGTCATTTATATTTGCAGAACATGATCAGTTTTAGTCATGTGACTAAAATAATGGTAGAACATGATCAGTTTTAGTCACGTGACTAAAAGTTTTAGTCACCTGGTCATTTATTTCCCAAATTCTACTAGTGTATGTACAAAGGATGCCCCCCGACAGAACAAGCATCATGGATATAACTTCTTGACGTGCAAGACATTGATAGGATCAGGGAGGTGCTCTCCCTCTTCAGTAGACAACAAATAAGCACCTGTCCCAAAAGCAACAGTAATAATGTATGATCCAAGCCAATTAGGTTCGAATTTTCCCTTTTTCTCTCTATGTTGTTGGTTCTTAGGATTTTCTCATAAGACAAGATCTCCTACTTGAAATTCTATAGGGTGAACCTTCTTGTTGAATGCTTTGGACATACACTTTTGGTAAACCCTCATGTGATCAAATGATGCTTTACGCTTTTCATCTAGAAGTTCTAGTTCTTGGAGTCTCATGGTGCGGTAGTCTTCATCTGTCACTAGACCTTTGAGGGAAACTCTAAGGGAAGGAATCTCCACCTCTAAAGGTAACACTGCTTCAACACCATAAGTGAGGGCAAAAGGAGTAGCCCCTGTTGGAGTACGAATACTCCTTCTATAGGCCCACAAGGCCGAATTTATCTGTAGATGCCAATCTCTACCATTCTTGTGAACTGTTCTATGGAGAATTTTAAGAATGGTTTTATTCGAAGCCTCTACTTGTCCATTTCCTTACGGGAAGTAAATGGAGGACCAATGCTATTTTATCTTGCATTTCTTGCAGAGATGTTTAAGGTCCTTGTTTTTGAATTGATCTCCATTGTCAGTGATTATTTCAGAAGGTACTCCATACCGATAGATGATATGGTTCAAAATAAATAGAGAAACTATCTTGCTCAAGGCAACAAAAAGTGGAACAACTTCTACCCATTTGGTAAAGTAATCAGTAGCAGTGATAATGAATTTGTGTCTACTTGATGAGTTGGGATGAATCTGCCCAACAAGGTCAAAGGCCCAACATTGAAATGGCCAATGAGATATAGATAGAATAAGCTCCCTACCTGGAGCATGTATCAGGTTACCATGTTTTTGACACTTTTCACATGATTTAGCAAAAACTACTGCATCTGTCTTCATGGTAGGCCAATAGCACCCAACCCTAAGCAACCTTCGGGCCATGGAAAGACCATAGGAATGTCCTCCACAAATGCCCTCGTGAATGTCAGCTAACGCTTGGTCGAACTCATCCTTTTCGAAGCACCTAAGAAGTGTCCCATCTAAACCCATCTTATACAGATCACCAGAGATAAGGGTGTGGCGAGAGGCATTTTGGGTTAAGTTTCTTCATTCAGGGCGGTTAAAGGTTTTGGGAATAATGCCATCACAGAGGTATGAGTAAATGGCACCATAGTGGGATGACTCATGGCCAAGAAGGGTAAAAACAACTTGGCTTTCTTGGGAGTCATAGATAGGATAGCGTAGCTCTTCCACCAGGAATTCAAATATGGATTCATGATGTTCTAGCTGAAGAAGTGAAGCCAATGTAGCCATAGCATCAGCTGCTTTATTATCTGCTCTAGGGATTTGTTGAAATGTAACAAAGGTGAAATATCATCTCAATGAATCAACCATTTTCTTGTAGGGTACTAGTTTTTCATCCTTTGTTCGGTATTATTCATTAACTTGGTTGATTATTAATTGTGAATCCCCATAGATATGTAGCTCTATGATTCTCCATTCTATTGCCATTTTTAGTCCATTTGTCAAGGCCTCATATTCAACAATGTTATTTGTACATGGGAGCAATAGTTTGTAGGACTTAGGGATTGTGTACCCATGAGGAGAAACAAATAACACTCCAGCTCCTGAACCATTTTGTGTGAAATATCCATCAAAGAACATCCTCCATGTTCTTGCAGTCATGTAAATTATGTGCTCATCTGGAAATTCAACTTGAATAGGCATGCTGTCTTGAATTGGGAAATCAACCAATTGATCTGCAATGGCTTATCCTTTTATAACCTTACGCTCAACATATGTCAAATTCTGATAAGATCATCATCCACTTAGCAAGTCTACTTGTGAGAGTAGCCTTACCAAGAAAATATTTGAGAGGATCAATCTTTGCAATGAGGTGTATTGTATGTGCGCAAGCATGTAATGTTGCAACTTTTGGAAAGAAAACACCACTGCAAGGCAAGATTTTTTAATACTAGTGTAATTAACCTCATATGACACAAGAGTATGACTGATGTAGTATACAACTCTTTCTTTTCTAGTATCATTGAGTTGAGCCAATAATGCCCCCAGGGAAGATTCTGTTGCTGAAACATACAATATGAGTGGTTTTCCTAGGATAGGAGGCATTAAGATTGGAGGATTAGCCAAGTATTGCTTGATTTGGTCCATGCTTTTCTAACAATCCTCATTCTAGACACATTTAACCCCTTTGTGCAAAGTCTTATTAAAGGGTCGAGCTCTATCTTCTAGTTGTGAAATGAACCTCCTTATAGATTGAAGGCATCCCTAAAGACTCCTCATTTGGCTAATGTTTTTGGGAGGTGACATATCCAAGATTGGTTGAACTTTCTCTGGGTCCACCTCTATTCCTTTGGCTGAAATGATAAACCCTAGAAGTTTTCTAGAGGTGACTCCAAATGCACACTTTTTTGGATTTAATCTCAGTTGGAACTGCTCCATGTGATCTAAAATGACTTCTAGATCTCCTAAGTGTGTATCCCTTTTTCTAGATTTTGCCAAGGTGTCATCCACATAATCTTCCATATTCTTATGCATCATGTCATGGAAGATAGTTGTCATAGATCTTTGGTAAGTAGCTCCTACATTTTTTAATCCAAATGGCATGATGTTCCAGCAATAGGTTCCCCATGTGCAAGTGAATGTAGTCTTTTCTTGGTCTCAGGAGCTATCTTGATTTGATTATACCCAAAAAAACCATCCATCAGGGAGTAGATCTCATAACCTGTGGTCATGTCCACTATCATGTCTATGTTTGGAAGTGGAAAATCATCCTTTGGGCATGCTTTATTAAGATCTCTAAAATCTGTGCAGACATGAATGGACTTGTCATGTTTTGAAATTGGTACAACATTGGATATCCATTCGGCATAATCAATGGTTCTTATAAATCCTACACTGAGGAGTTTTTCTAATTCAAATTTGACAAGAAGAGCTATGTGAGGATGCATTTTCCTCAATTTTTGTTTTACTGGTTTTATACCTAGAGCTATGGACAAGTGATGCATAAGAGTAAGTCCAAACAAAATTAATCTTCTTGCTCTGTAGGAACTTGGTATATGCCTCTTTTTCTTGTGTTGATAGAGACTGAGCCAAATTCACTATTTGTGGAGCCTCTGGTGTACCCAAATTAATTGGCTGTGTAGGCTCAACGAGCATTAAAGACCTGTCTTGAAAGTAACTTGGGAGATGATTAAGTACCTCATTCTTAGGTGCCTCGGAGAGCTTTTCACCCTTGGATATGTCCTTTATTTTTACTTTTTTAGGTTCTGACACCGCCACACAATGGTTTTCACCATCAAAATTCTTATTCTTTTTTTCTTTTCTTTTCATTTTGCGACTAAGGTACTTGATATCTGGTTCTGTCATGCTTGTAGTTGGTTCACTGGTGGAAGAGACTATAGGCTCAAGGGCATTTAGGTAACATGCTATCTCATAGTCATTTTGGAAAGTTAAAAGCTGAGGCTCTTGGTAATGTTGAGACCAATCAATTAGGTGAGGATTGGCAAGGGGTAGGTCAATGACGGGTTCAATATTATGGATATGAATGGTATCATCTTTGGTGATCGCAGAGTTAGGGTTTATCAAGTATCCCTCTAAGGTACCCAAATTTGGATTTATCCTACCAAGCAAAGCATCGTCCACTAAAGCGACTTGCAAATTTGAATCCACTAATCCTACACTAGACTCATTAGCTACCTCAGGTTGGGAACCATATGTATGGACAACATCAACATCCATGTCAACTGTAGAAGAATCAGAGAGAGATTTCCATTCATACTCATGTGAGTCTGTATCTGAATCCCAACTAGGATGTTTACACCAAGCATATTTATAATGTCTAGATGTAGAAGCTCTAATGTCACCAAGGGTAACACCTTCTTGAATGCCATTCATGTATTGATGTTCTTCAATAGGATCCTCAACAACAGATTCTTCTTTTTCTAAACCTGAAATTGTCGGATTGACAACTAGAGTATCTGAATCTCCCCAAAGGAGATTGGTGGAAGGGACCCAATCTTCACAGCTATCTTGTTGATTTTGCAAACTAGGTATGTAGTTTGATTCATCGTCACTATCCACTACAACAAGGATAGGAGCATTTTTCTTGTTAGGACTTTCAAAACCTAGGCCAACCATTTTTTTAGACCTGCATCGAAAAAGAGCATGATCGAGTGGTTCAGCTCTAGCATCTAATATGTGATTGAGAGGACCATGAACTGGATAGCCCATACTTTTGACAAGAGTGTACCCTCTTCCATATGTCTTAGGAGAGGGAGAGAAGTTCTCATTATGCATGTATTTGTCTTCTCTATAGATCTAGTCCTTGATAGCCACCTCTTCTTTTTCATCCTGTATGGGCATTGAGGATTCTACAAAAGTATCAAATAGAGTCATGGCTGAAGATGGATGCATCTCTTGTGAAGGTTTTCCATAGGATCTAGGGGAGACTGACAGTTTTGTAAAGGATTCAATTTGATACCCCCCCAAAACAAGGTCTATGGACTTGAACTTATTCTTGCATTGTGCTAGGGTTGCATCAAAATCCTCTACTTCCCTATTGAGAGGAACATGAGTCCTTGCTGAAATTGCATTTACAGATAATGTGCTATCCCCGAGTATACAAACTTCTACTCCATTATAGGGGAACTTAACACATTGGTGGTAGGTGGATGGCACTACTTGCATGTCATGGATCCATGGTCTACCAAGTAGGATATTATATGCTAGAGGACCAGCATCAATAATTTGGAACAAAATGTCCTTTTCAATAGGGCCAATCCTGACAGGAAGGATGACCAACCCTTTAGAACTTCTCTCTGCCTCATCATAGGCTTTAATGGTAATTTTCTTCTAGGTATCAATAAATTGTTTAGAATAACCCAATATCTTCAACAGACTCAAGGAAAAAATGTTGAGCCCAACACCCCCATCAATCAACACACGCCTAACACGGGTCTTGTGAATCATGACTTTGATATGAAGGGAAAGATTATGTGGATGGCTCAAAGCTTTGTCATCTTCTTCTGAGAATGTTAGGTAATGAGGGCTGGCAAGGTGGTTAACCATGTTCTGGAATTGGTCAACATCTATGTTGTTAGGAACATTTGCTACACGCAAAGCATCCTCAAGGATATGCTTATGTCTTGGAGACAGTTCCAAGAGTTCAAAGATTGAGATTTGAGCTGGCATCCTTTATAACTGGTCAACAAGATTATAGCTCATTTCAGGGTTGACTGCTGATTTGGTGGTGACATTCTTAGATGCCACTTGCTTTGGTTTGCTAGGCTGGTTGGAACTAGGACCTTTAATAACCACAGGACCTTAGCTTTGACTTCTTGTAATAGCGTTAAGAGCTTGGGATGACCTTTGAGAGTGAGGACCCCTAAGCACCACCACAGGTTCTTCATCAAATATAGGAGGAGAGCCCACATCATAACCATAAGGATCTTTTTCTCTCATCATGTTGACACTTTCATCCATAATTTCAAGCATATTAAACATGTTTTCTACACCTATGTAGGTATAATTGATTTCAGCCTTGCCATTCTTGGGTTTAGAGGTTTCACCCTTTTCATATTTGGGGAAAGGCTCCTTGAATGCCTTATGGTCTGGATTGGTATTCAACCCATCAATCTGAAGTTTTCCACTCTTAATAAGATCTTGAATAAGGTGCTTAAGTTTCTAGCAATGTTCGATGTCATGTCCAATGCCATTGTGGAATTTGTAGAAAGCTTTTTCATTCCACCAATGTGGCTTAGCATCCAGTGTGCAGAAATTTGCTGGATCTTGTAGTTATACAAGGTTATTGGCAATAAGCATCTTGAAAACATCCTCATAGGAGTCACTCAGTTTAGAAAATTGTCGCCTCTCCTTTTTAGGCTTATCCTGATACTTTGGTTTATGCTCTTGTTGGTTGGAGGATGTGTTGAGCTTCATAGCTTGGACTGCACTAGACAAATGAAGGACTTCTTGATCCTTGGGTTGGGAAGAGTCTACAACTTTATCATTGACTACTTTCTTATTCTTGTTCCAGTGTGAGTGCTTGCCTTTGTCCTTATTAGAGTTGTTAGTATTCTGACCATTGTTGTTATTGCTATGTTTGGTCGAAATGCCTTGCTCTTTCAAGACATCCTCAATTCAACATGTGGTTTCAACCATAGTGTTGAAGGAATCAAAGACCATCTTCCGAACCTCATACCACATTTCAGGCACCAAATTGCTAACAATGATATCAATCCTTTCGTGCTTAGGGATAGTCCTAGAATAGAGAGAGCACAATTGTTTCCACCTTTGTAAGAAGGTAACAAAAGATTCCCCTTGGTTCTGCTTTAAATTGCACAAGTCCAACATAGTGACTGATCTTGACATGTTGTATGCAAAATGTTGAATGAATCTGTGGACAAGTTCTTTGAAAGTTTTGATGGGAGGGGTTAAGTTGGTAAACCACTCCATGGCTTGGCCCTTGAGACTCCTTGGAAATAATCTCATAAGATAGGAGTCATCTAGGTGAAACTCAAAAATCATGATATAGAACTGATGCACATGATCAATTGGGTCGCCATTGCCGTCATACTTGTCATATTGGGGGATTTCAACTTTTCTAGGAAAGTCCTTCATACTGACACTTCTGTCGAAAGGATTGGGACAAATAGAGTCAAGTGAAAAGGAACTTTTAGGTGCCAACACCTTTTCCATCGTATGCTTGAGTTTCTTGATCTCCTCTTCTTGAGAGGGTCCTTGTTTCTTGATTCTTCTATCCACATCAAAGTTGTAAGGGACTCTGGCACCCTTGTTAATCAAGCTCTCTAGGAACCTATCCTTGTTTTGATCAAGATACTTCTCCACATATTGTTGGAATAGTGGCTCTTGTTGCATCCTCATAAAGTCTTGATCATCAAAACTTGCACTACTTCCTCCATGTTGAGAGCCATGATGAGCTCATTGGGAGGGTTGTCTCGAGTTCCTAGGAGGTGTTTGTCTCCTATGTTGTGAAATCCTCCTTCCTCTAGGACTAGGAGATCTTGAAGGGGTCCTTGACCGCCTTCTACTTCTTGGGGTTCTTGAGGGAGTAGATGGTGGAGAGTTGTTTCCACTATTGGTACCCCTATTGTTGAATTGGTCATTGAGTTCCTCAGCTAAAAGCCTATCTTATTATTCTTGGAATGTTTTTCTTTTCAATTATAACAAGGCTTGTTGCTCCACCTCTAGGAGTCTAAACCTTTCTTCTTTAGCGGCTTGTTCATCCAAAAAAGCTTTCTTTTCATGCTCAATTCTTTTAAGCCTTTCATTTGCATACCTTGAGGTTGTTTTAAGCAGAGAGTTGGGCCTTGAATGTTTGAACAAGTCATTAGTAAATGTTGTATTCACATGAGCATCACCAGATTCATTGTTTTGGTCTTCATGTTGTGACCATGCATCTTGGTGAGCTCATCCATAATGTCTTTCAGCTCTTTGATGAGCATCTAAATATCTTGAGTTGATAGGGGGTGATTCGGGTTGATTGTCATCACCAAATAGCATGTTATCTCTATGTCTTTGGAAAATGTCATCAAGATTTTGATCCATCGCTTCTCTCTCCTTTCTAGTCATGGTGTAACTCATGTCCATATCTGATTGAGAAGGTGCTAAAGAGGTACTCAACTCACTAGGATTGCTCTTTGGGTCAAACCAAGCTTTAGACTCACTCCTAGGTGATTGATCAAGGAGGGGCTCTTTCCCCTTTTTCTTTTGATGAGTTTGGACTAAGGGTAGCTATTCAAAGACAACTTGAGGTCATTTTCCTTGACGAACTTGGTACCTTGTCGTAACCGACATGAAAGAAAAAGACCCTTGGTGATAAGATGACCCTACGAAATGTCAATACCAAACTAGGATAGTAAAAGTGTTCAATTGTCCAAAAAGAGATGGTGAGATAGAAAGCTGCAAAAGGTGTAAACCAACACTTCCACAGAGGTGTATAATAAAAGGATAAGTATCCTAACACATATGGACCAGGAGGATGGATTTAACCAAATATATAATTGAAATTCAAATTGAATTTTTTTTATGGAAGTGAATTGGGCAAAAGACTACTGAAACTCTCCAAGTGTGTTACCAAAGAATCTAAAGGTGTACTTTTTCAACAAGGACGATTCCTAACTTAACAATCGCAAGCAAGATTACTTTGTAAAATCAAAGGATACTAATTCAAGGGGTCTAAATACAGGAACCCAAGGTACAAACAGGTTTCCAATGATAGAGTAAGTCACCTACTAAAATCTGGTCGACCATGAAAAGACTGAAAATGACATAAACTAGACAGACAACAAAAAGACTCTATGCGATAGTTTCCAAGTTAACAAGACAATACAATCTTTCCAGGCGATATTTCACATGAAGCAGTGTGACAGTTTCCAAGTAGCCTGTGCGATAAAATCCAGGCAAGCAGTGCAATAATTTTGCAGCAACGAACTATTGCACGATAAATCTTAGTATAGTGTGGGATGAAATTTCAAGATCGTACGACTCTTGACCAATGAGTGTTAAAAATCTTAGTTTTAAAGGCAATTCGGTCAAAGTTTCAGTTTGAAGGTTGGATTTTTCAATTTCAAGCACAATACTAGCAGTAATCAGACAAGTTTTCAAACAGTAGGTGATCAAACATGTCATAAAACACTCGCACAAGAGCAAAAACAACCTTTCCAAGACAAGAAATTGTGATATCAAAGCAATAAAATCCTATGAATGCTACTGTGATGTTTGATGTTTGAGAATGTTTACACAGGTAGATCACAACGAGAACACTTCAAGCACTTACTAGCCTAAAAGGACAATGGCTCAATACTTAACAACTTGGCCCACACTTGATGTTCCATTGCCTCACACAAATTGGTTACCCACAATAGATATTGGCTTTGTCGTGGAAGTGCCAATGACATAACCAAAGGAACATAGATGGTGAGTAATCTTGGGGTGATCCAGGTTAGTCCACTAGGATCAATCCTTGCACCAAGAAGCTAAGAAACAAAATAAGGTGGCTTCTATCTATGGTTCTTAGTAAGGGCTTCCATTTGTAATACCCCTCTTTCTCCCCAAAGGGACTCCTTACCTTGTGGCAAGTAACGGACCTTGCGGTCACAAGAGTAGCTTAAGCATTCTTGCTCAATATTTTCCTCATGGTCACAATTCCACAAGTACTCACATCAAGCGAAGACAAGTACTACATCTACCAAGGTTTTATGTCCTTGATAGCCTTGAGTTTATAGTGGGTTAGAATAGCCGGCAAAAATCTTGTCCCCACTTGGGTCATTCCTCTTGATTGCTCAAGAGCAGGCCCACTAAATGATTCTAAAACTAAACAAAGAGTGGATCAACCTTTGAGTTTCAAGATTTCTGTTTCACCTCAAGGGTGAAGAGTATATTCTCCTAGCTCAAAAATTTCTCCCAAACACACCAAGAAAAGGTTCAATTACCCTCTTGCTTTCAAAATCTAAAGATGGGTCAAGATTTCTGTTTCACCACAAGGGTGAAGAGCATACTCTCCTACCACCAAAAGTTTCCTACAACAAGATATTAAGTGCCTATGAAAAGAAACAACTAGTATATGTCACACTCAAAATGAAAGCAATTAAACAAGCACTTGATAGGTTTTTATGTTTTGGGTAGCCCTACAAAAAAAATTAGTAGTCTTTGTGCATTTGGAGCTTTGACATGCATTCTTTTAAATAAATATTTCAAGCAATGAGAGCACCTACAAGCACAACTTGTTAGCCCTACAAAGGTTAGGAAATCAAAACCAAATAAAATCTGCAAATCAAACTCTTTTCTACCACATAAAATCAGAAATCTGAAGCAAATAAATCAAATCTTGCAAAGAAATGTCCAAAATCACTCATTGTCAGGCCTGTGCGACAGTTCTGTTAGAGAAAGAATCATATGATACTTCTTAGTATACTACTGCGATACTTCCTCTCTCTGCGATATTTCATGCTACCTGCATGCGACAAAGAATAATATGACAGTGTGACAGAACCTGCAAGGGCGCATGATACTTTAACTGGTAAAGTATTACACTAATATACAAGAAACTATCATATGACACTGGAAGACTATCGCACAATAATTCTGTCAGAAAAATAGACAGCCGAAACAACAAGCAAAAATGATGACAAAAAATGATGGAAATGCATAAAAAGAAGGACAAAACAAGAGTGTTTTGCCCCATGGTGGGTGCCAAAAATGTACACACTAAATCGTGCACTTCTCTAAGTCATTACTTCCAAGAGAATCCATGAATGAGAAACCTTGAGAAAGTGACCTAGAGCTCCCTAGGCATGGAGTCACAAGGATGTTGATGGTGCTCTCAGCTAGAGCTATTGAAGCATGCAACCTTGCTAGTAAACCACACAATGAGAGATTCAAAGAGACAAGGGAAAGAATGCCAATATCCTCAAGAATCAACAATGGAAATACAATGCAACTATGCTAAGAATAAAGATGCAAGCTAAGCTATGAAAGGAAAGTATTACAAATCCTTGCTAATTAAGCTATGTGAGCTAATCTAGAGCATAAAGGAAACTAAGGTAGAAAGCATAAACATGAAGATATGATGCAAGAATGAAAGCTAAATGCATGAAGATCTCCAAAGCTCCAAAGTCTCCAAGAAATCCTACAACATAAGATTAGTATTCAAAGTTGGGATTCTAGAATGAGAAAAGAGCTCTCCTTTTAAAGGAATTGAAAAGGAATGGACCATGGAGATTAAGAGGCAAAAGATTTAAGCAAGGGTGGAGCTTGAAAGAGGAACAATCCATGTGCACAAATCTCCTCCAATGAGAAAATAAAAGTTGACTTTTGTGTCCATATGAGACAAAAAGACCTTTTCTTCTTTTTATAAAATAAGAATAATGCTTTATTTGTGCAACTTAGGATAAGAGGACAAGTAGGGGCTTTTTATTTAATAAAAAGGGAGGGAATTCCTTTTAAATAAATAAAGACTTTAGGATAAAATGGTTAGCCCATGGAAAATAATCAAATAAATGATAAAATAGGATTTAATCAAGGAAATTGATATTTGAAAAAAGTTGATTTTTGAAAATATTGATTCAAGGATTTGATAAATTACTGAATGGGGGCCCATAGTCTAGGCGACCATTTTAGGGTGCATACAATGTTTCTTAAAGCCATTGGGCACTTGGGAAAAGTTGTGGGTTTGTAAGCCAAATAACTAGTGTAACTTATCTTGTTTAGTAGTCCACCACCCTTTCCTCTGCATTACATAGTTATCACATAGTTTTTTGTGTGGTGCAAGGAAGATTTGGCTGATTAAGAGTGATACCTTCTTTAGAATCTCATGAGTCTTGTACTACACATGCAACATATTGTGAGTTTGAAGAGAGTCCGTGCCATGTGTGATAGAACCTACTTTATCTAATATAGTGCATTGTTAAAGAAATTAAGGGTGGAGTAGTTATTACTTAGTTTTTTGTGGGGGACAATGAAGATTTATCTGACAAATAGCATATCTTCTTTAGTATCTCATGAAATTTTACCACATATGCATGAAACGAATGTGTTATTTTTCATCTCCAATTAGTTAATGCTTTATAGCAACTCTGAAAGTATATTTAGGAGTTCAAAAATTGTTTAAGAATTCATCATATCAGATAAAGTATGTTTAAGAATTGTGGGGACTAGTTCTTTGGCGTGTATTAAAGAGATTAGAATTTTCAACATTTTATTATCATTCTATTTCTTTGTTGTAAACATGCCATTGGTTCAGTTTTGTAATTTTTTTTGTGTTAAATGCATTTAAAATAAAGGTCTAATTCTGTAGACTATTGGTCAGACAAATCTTCATTGTCTTCTGATTGTCTTCTTTATATACTAGCATGTATTAATTGGTTGACAAATAAAGAAGCATTTAGATAATACAAAGACAATGAAGATAATTTTAAATGCATTTAACACAAAAATAATTTACAAAAATGAACCAATGGCATGTTTACAACAAAGAAATAGAATGATAATAATATGCTGAAAATTGTATTCTGTTTAACACATGCCAAAGGACCAGTCCCAACAATTTACATCATGTTATATGTCCATATCAAAAATCATGGGCCCCAAGCAGTGAGTAAACAAGTAATAAACAGATGCCCTAGCTTCAAACCAGCGCAATACAATGCAATAAAACCAAGTAACAAAAAAGACATGGCCACAAATTTTTTTACAAAACTGAACCAATGACAAAAAAATATAGTACTAATAAAATATTGTACTAAAACTTGTTCATCTTTATTTTTCATTGCAAAAATATGCAAGTTTCAAAATATGAATTGTTTAAAATGCTACAAATATCAGGCATAGCCTCTGTACCTCTATTTTCCAATAAGCCTCTTATTGTAGTTTGTAATAAGATTTATTTGCAACCACTAGAGACACTACCGAAGGAGGATGCAAAATTGGTGGGGTTGGAGTTTACTTTGCAAGCTTGAAGAAGTGGTATATTTTGGCAAATGAAGAGTGGAAAGAAGATGATATTCCTGAGATCATGGATGGACACAATGTTGATGCCATGGATATTGATCAGCCAAACAAGAAGCAACATCTGTTATCACGGTTAAGATCTATGTCTAGGCCTCCTGGTGAAGTTGTTATAGGAGATGATATAAAGGATTCAGCTCAGAAATTGAAAGCTATTAAACTTGGCAAGAAGGCATCAAAGAAGAGAAACAAGGATGCTCACAAGGGAGAGGCTAATAGAGTGATAGTGAACCTAAAACCAAAGCATTTGTTTTCTAGAAAGAGATCTATTGGGAAAATAGATAAACGTTAAAACTTTAAAGGTTTTCTTCTTTAGAAAGTAGCATTTGTTCTTATCAGCTATTGGATAGAGATGCCAACTTATAGTAAATGCAGACTATGCTTTCCAGCTGCAAATATTATATCCACGACAAATTAAAACTATTGAGATCTATCACAAATGTTGTTAAGGTTGGCAGGATGATTACGCCTATCCTGAAAAAAGACTGTCAAATCATTATGGTTTCAAATCAATTACCTATTAGCGTATCCCTTGTGAGGGAGAGAATCCAAACATATAAAGAACATGCACATAAACATGACATCTAAAAAGCTTAAATGGAATACACTAAGAAGTACCAAATGATGAATGCTCAATTGTTGTAATAGAAAAGCATTAGAACTGTCCATTTCTAGAACTTGATTTTCTAGTCTAAATGATTTTTCTAGAACTTGATTTTCTAGTCTTAATGATTTTTCTATAGTCCTAATGATTTTTCTAGTCTTAATGATTTTTCTTTCATCCTAATGTTTGTTGCTCTTGATAAATTAGGCCTTGAATTTGAATTTTTGTTCATTATTTTATTTCAGCTTGATATTTCATTCATTTTTCATATACATAGAGACTACACATGCTGATAAAAAAATGAGCTATTTGATTATTCACTATTCATGATTGTAAATGGTCAATATTTTTGATGGTACTCCTTGGTGTATTCCATTTAAAAATAATCATATTTCCATGACTATGATAACTGTCCCTCGGTGGGCCTATGAACTGTGGGCTTAGTTCCATGTTTTCTTTCATTCTTGAATTTGAAATGTTAATGGGCTGCATACAAAGATATTATGTGTATCATTGTTGGTGATTATTTAATTGCAATATTTTCTTTTTTATTTGTTTTTATTTGTTTTCTTGTCATTTCTTTTCCATTTCTACAATATGGACATGTACTTTGCTTTGAGCAGTGTGCTTTATGTTGTGGGCTACAAGGCAGAGCCATTAGGCCCCTATGACAGTCTGAAGCTATTTAGCCTATTGATACCCTTGGTATTTTGGACCACCCCTTGGAGGACAGGAACACCGTAGAGATGTTCAATATTATTACCTTGGCTCATTTGAAGGTGGTTGTTTTGTTTTTCCTTGATGTTTCGGGGTCTTGTGGTTATAGTATTGTGCAATAGGCAACTCTGTTTCATAGCATAAAACCTCTGTTTGCCAATAAGCCTCTTATTGTAGTTTGTAATAAGATTGATTTGCAACCACTAGAGACACTACCAAAGGAGGATGTAAAATTGGTGGGGCTAGAGTTTACTTTGCAAGCTTGAAGAAGTAGTATGTTTTGGCAAATGAAGAGTGGAAAGAAGATATTCCTAAGATCATGGATGAACACAATGTTGATGCCATGGATATTGATCAGCCAAACAAGAAGCAACATCTATTATCACGGTCAAGATCTATGTCTAGGCCACCTGGTGAAGTTGTTCCAGGAGATGGTTTCAAGGATTTAACTCAGAAATTGAAAGCTATTAAACTTGGCAAGAAGGCATCAAAGAAGAGAAACAAGGATGCTTGCAAGGGAGAGGCTGATAGAGTCAATAAAAGAAGGCATCAATAAAATAAAGCTATAGAGGTCCAAACTTGATCTAATTTTTCTTAAAACCTAGCATACAACCATAACCAAGCTTATGGTTGATATCAAATCAATAAAACTTCAAAACATTGCCAGAAATCATTTTTTTATTGCTTCCAAATAGACACAGTCTGTACAAATGAAATCTGAAACACCAACTAACTATTTTTTTAACTGTTCCTAAACAGTCTAAACTAATTGTCAACAAAATAAACCAAAGATTGTTGTGAAGTTGAAACCTTGACAAATAGTTATGAAAGCTATGAAGCGGAGAAGAAGTTATGAGAGGAATTGTAAAAATGAAAATAAAAGTAGAAGGCTTGTTGAACATTCTCATGTTGCAATCTGATTTGAGATTTTGTCTACATTAGTATGTTACTTTTTATTGCAATTATAATTAGTTCCTTGGTTTCTTAGTAATTACTTTTTATTGCATGGTTGTCTTTGGTTTTTCATTTTGTTTTGATTTTCTAGTGATTTAAACCAAAGACTTTGACTTAGCCAAAAAATGTGCAAGTCTACATTAGTATGTTTCTTTTTATTGTAATTATAATTAGTATGAACGAACAAAATAATGACAATGCAATATTTGTGATAAGGCAATATTTGTCGAAATAGCATCGATGACTTTGGTCAATGTGCCTATGTGTTAATGTGGTGTTGTCCCATGCATGTTGAAGACGTCACGCACAACAAGTAATCTTGGTCATCAATTTTGGGTTTTCCCAAATAGGAAAAAGGTCTGGATACATAATTATATTTTATGTTTAAAACTAATGTGACAACTAATAATTTTATGAAGAACTGATGTACATTTGGTATTGCAGGGAAATAGTGGATGTCAATACTTTTGGTGGGTCAATGAAACCACATTTACATCTACCCCATCTACACCTATACTTGATGTAGGAAATGAGTGCAACTTGTGCAAGGCTCGAGAGGCATCTAGTGCCACCAAGATTGCTTCAATGACGAAAGCTGAAATCATATTTCTGTGATGCCTTATTTGTGTAGTTTGTGCACTACTTTGTTGGGACCATATGTGTAAATGTGGTTAACAGAGGGCTATTGTAGATATTGAAATTTTTTTAGAATTTCAATTAGATACGTTGGACATATTTTGATAAACTCATAAACTTTTTTGTTGTTTATGACTTCGTTATGATTTTCAATATAAAATTAAACATGATGCAGTCAAGGATGGAGGATCCAAAAAAGGACTATCCAAACTTGCTGCCAAATAACAACATAGCGGAATAACACAACAAGATAACCAGATTTGAAAGAAAATAGATATCTTTATTCATCAACAACTGATTACATGCAATGTGCTGGGCTGTAAGGCCTTCCCAGTTACGGTCAATTACAAAGCAAGAAATAGTTCTGCAAGATCACGTAGGATCCAATACACTTCTCAGCTAGTCCAGGTTTGTAACAAAATAGGACACTGGTAGGCACTCCAAGAAAGATCTAAACTTGTGCTTGCAAGCCACCAAGAAATCCTCTTGTTCCTAAGCGCGCAAGCTACTAACTCTGCTACCCTTCTTCTACCCTCTATCTAGATCTTCTTTGACTCCAGATCTCTACTCTCACTCACCCTCTAAAAAACTACCCAGACACCCCTTAAATACTAATCTTCAGCCACAAGTCGGCTGGATGACATAATTAACTCCCCAAGCCAAGTCAGCTCTCATTACAAACAAATATTAAATACAATACAAGTCAGCTCTCAAACATCCTTACAAATATTAAAATCTCCATGTTGGCCTCCAGATCCACATAGGAGAATGTGACATCAGCTACCAATAATAAATGCACCAAGTCAGCCTCCCAAATCTCCAAGAACACCCATCAGCAAGCCAAACTACCAAGTGCCAGGAAATATACCGAGCAAACACACCAATTGAGCTCCACAAGCATTATCGAGCACCAGAAATGCCGAGTCTCCTTCCATGACCAAGCTTCCTTTAGTGATCGAGTCCTCCAGTGATCGAGCCACTTCAGTGACCGAGCAATAGATATAAACACTGAGACCCCATCAACAACCAAGCATCGAGCAACAAAACACCAAGTCACAGAGTGATCATCATCCAACGAGAACCACTAGAAATTCCAATTGAGAATCACCACCAAGATCATTGAGCTCCATTAATGAATCAAAACAAACTTCAACCGAGAATTATCACCCAAATAATTGAATAAAAGTAGGAGTTTAATGAGCTCATCCACTCCTTGACCAAGTGCCATAAAATCACAAGGAACTGAACAAGAAGCTAGGATGCCACTGCATCAGACTCCCGGGGTAAAAATAAAAGTGTGCCCCACACTTTCTCACCAAAGGGAACATCTGAACAACACCAAATCCACTTCATCTTCACCAAAGGTTTCCACTTCATCATAGGAAAGAGAACCAATCTACAACTCAACCAATCATCATGTCCAACATCTTGAATAAACTGAGCCTTCAACCCATCACCAAGGATCAAGGAAGAATCCCATCTCAGAATCTCATCACAAGACTTATCACTGTCAACCAGCGAATCAATTCTGCAACCAAAAAACAACATCTGTACCTCAACATCGAACAAAATAAATTTGATAACACCATCATCACAAAGGTGTTCAATAGCAGGTAACTCCTCATCAACAACAGTCTGATTAAGCACAACCGGATACTATGCAATTTCCATGTCAGGAACAACCAACTGAACATGAAAACCAATCTTCTCACCAACTTCAACAAGGTCAAGAACATTGTTAGTAAGCATAAGTATCTTAGCAACAACCATAATTTTCTCTGCAAGTTTCATGTCAGACTCCACCAACTGAACATAAAAACCAATTTCACATACCTCCGCATGTCTTCTCTCTCAAAGCAGTCTTCTAACAGGCCATACAAATTTATTTCAGATTGGTATGTCCCAACTCTGGTAAGCTTTACAAAGCTCAACAAAACTTTCCTTCACAAGGTTATCAACCTGATTCTCCACACAGCTCAAAAAATCTATTTCCCACCGAGAAAACCTCTCATAAATCTTCACTTCCACCACATCACAGAGATCTGCAATCGCACTAGGGTCCAATCTTCTTAGAGGCATCTCCAAAGATATTTGAAAACCCTCTGCAACAAACCCAACATCAAACACCTTGTGATAACCTCTGAGTTGTATGTAAGTAAGATTGCAACTTGCCACCTCGCATGAACAACTAGGTGATGATTTCACAAGTTCAGTAACATGGATCTACAACTCAGATTGCACACAATCTCTTCACCAACAAGATCAAATCAGCTCTGATACCACCTGACATAGTCAAGGATGGAGGATCCAATTAAGGATTGTCCAAAATTGCAGCCAAACACCAACATAGTGGGAAAACACAACAAGATAACCAGATCTGAAAGAAAATAGATATCTTTATTCATCAACAACTGATTACATGCAATGTGCTGGGCTATAAGGCCTTCCTAGTTACGACCAATTACAAATCAAGAAACAGTTCTGCAAGATCATGTAGGATCCAATACACTTCTTAGATAGTCCAGGTCTGTAACACAATAAGACACTGGTAGGCACTCCAAGAAAGATCTAAACTTGTTCTCGCAAGCCACCAAACAATCCTCTTGTTCCTAAGCTCACAAGCTGCTAACTCTTCTACCCTTTTTCTACCCTCTATCTAGATCTTCTCTGACTCCAGATCTCTACTCTCACTCACCCTCTAAACAACTACCCAAATACCCCTTAAATACTAATCTTTAGCCACAAGTCAGCTGGATGACATAATTAACTCCCCAAGCCAAGTTGACTCTCATTACAAACAAATATTAAATGCAATACAAGTCAACTCTCAAACATCCTTACAAATATTAAATTCTCCATGTCAGCCTCTAGATCCACATAGGAGAATGTGACATCAGCTACCAATAATAAATGCACCAAGTCAGCCTCCCAAATCTCCAAGAACACTCGTCGGTAAGTTAAACTATCGAGTGCCAGGAAATATACCGAGAAAACATACCAATCAAGCTCCATAAGCATTACCGAGCACCATAAATGCTGAGTCTCCTTCCATGACCGAGCTTCCTTCAGCAACCGAGTCCTCCAGCGACTGAGCCACTTTAGTGACTGAGAAATAGACATAAACACCGAGACCCCATCGACAACCGAGCATCGAGCAACAAAACACCAAGTCACCGAGTGACCATCATCCACCAAGATCCACCAAAACTTCCAACTAAGGATCACCACCAAGATCACCGAGCTCCATCGGTGAAGCAAAACAAACTTTGACTGAGAACTATCACCTAAATAACTGAGTAAAAGCTGTTGGAAAAATGGTTAGCGCTCCCTCAAGATTCGTGACATGGCTTAACCACCTCCTGTGTCTTCTATAAGTCTAATGGTTTTATTGGGCATTAATAGGTTGATCTTTTGGTGCAATGACAACCACTACTTATAACAAGTGGTATCAGAGCTTGGTCACAGGTTCGAATCCCCTCGGGTAACGCTGATGGGGACATTATTGGAAAAATGGTCAGCACTCCCCTCAGGATTCATGACATGGCTTAACCGCCTCCTGTGTCTTCTATAAGTCTAGTGGTTGTATTGGGCATTAACAAGTTGATCTTTTGGTGCAACGATAACCACTACTTGTAACAAAAGAAGGTCTTTACCAAGCTCATCCACCTCCTTGACCGAGTGCCAAAAAATCACAAGGAACTGAACAAGAAGCTAGGATGCCACTACATCAAAACAAAATTAAAAATTAACCTTATTATCAAGCCAATTGTTGAAGGATCTAGGCCCAAGCTAGAAAGATGTCTTCCCATTCTATTGTGGATAGGTGTTTCATAAAACATACATACCTGTTGCATGTACATTCTCGATTCAGAGTGGGAAAATCTTATTTTGGATGTGAGGGAGAGAAGCCAAACACATAAAGAACATGCACATAAAAATGAAAGTTGAGAAACATAAATGTAGATATCACAAAAGATGAGAAACATAAATGTAGGCATCATGGTCACAATTTTTTGGAGATACAACATAATTGAATGGTATACCCAGATGATGCAACACAACTATCACTCCTCCGGTTCCAAGTTGACACTACGGGATCCAAAAACCATAGATAAGGAATAAATTTAGAGAGCGGAGGAGGGCTGTAATGACCAGAATAATATAGGGTCCCTATATTATTTCGGTCATTATGGCCCTCCTCCTTTTCTCTCTAAATTTATTCTTTATCTATGGGTTTTGGTTCCTGCAGTGTCGACTTGGAATTGGAGGAGTAGTGGTTGCGTTGCTTCGTCTAGGTATACCACTCAATTATGTTTTGTTTCCAAAAAATTGTGACCATGATGCATACATTTATGTTTCTTAGCTATTGTGTCCTAGGACCCCTTATGACCCCTTATGACCCTTTATGACCCTTTACGATCCCTAAGAATACATCTTAGAGGTATTAAAATGTCGTAAAGGGTCATAAGAGGCTCCTACGAGGGGTCAGATGAGCTTCCACCTTCACGTGGTTGGCCTTGTTAAGAAGATAATGTTAAACTATTCTTGAAACAAAGAGAAGAAAAATAATTTAAGGTCTCACTCCATGGAGATGCTGAAAAAATGACGGGAATCAATGATAGAGAGTTTTTAGATACTGAGAAGACATATATGCAGTGGAGGTTAGAAGGGATTTTTGTGGAGATTTGCTAGATGTGGAGATTTTCTAGAGAGGGTTTCCAGATTGAGTTCCAGTGCATAGATGATGATTCTATAACCTACGTCTATAAAACCTTCACAAATATCCCTTTTTTGGCCTCCACTCACACCTCTTCTTAGAATCTAGAAACTTTGGATACTGTTTCTCATCCATGCATGAAATGTGCTAGTGATCGTATAAAATTACTTTTGTGAGACTGGGATCAATTATGAGAAGGTAAACAACAAGATAATATTATTGTATCTTTCATTTCTTTTATCCATTCATATTTTTTGCCTTCTCTTATATTGGATACTGTGCAGTGTACATAAAGGCAAGGTAGTTATTATTCTTGATGATCGACAGGTATAAGTCTGCCAGGCCTTACCTAGTAGCTAGGACTAAAGATAGAAAAGCTCAAGAGACCATCATAGTTGGTCTCCATCTTTGATCCATATATTGACAAATTTTTTTACATTTCATTAGCTCATCAAATGCGGTGATTTGAAAGAATTTAATGGATGATATTTTCATGTATAACGTACATTATTTAAGTTTGACGCAGAATAAATTTATCTACTTCGTGCACTTGTAAACATTGAAAACATCCATAAAGAACCATCCCCTCTCATGGCTTGAGTAATGTAGGCCATGGGAGGAGATGCTTCTTTATCACTGTGTTTGATGTCTACAAGTGCGTAGAGTCGATAAATTCATGCAATGTCAACTTAATAATATACGTTATCATGAAAATATTCTATTAAATTCTTTCAAATCCCTGCATTTGATGACCTAATGAAAGGTAAAACATTTTGTCAATAATATGGACCGAAGAAAGAGACCAACTATGATGGTCTCTTGAGCTTTGTTATCTTTAATATGCCTACCATCACTTTTTTGATGGGAATGAAGTGTTGGCAAGTTGTCTATACTAAGATATATGACTAGTTATAGTGTTGTCATTATGGCAACAAAGTCATATAGCAATTTGGAGTCAGTGCACTAAGTGTACAGATTAGAATTCAGTTAAGTATTGAAGACTGGACAACATACAGAGCACTAGAGACTCAGAGGATCAGTGCACGTGTGTATAGATGAATTAAGGTATGCGCCCTGGAAGTTAAGGTTTTTAGACTATACTTATGCTTAGTCCAAGAGCACATAATTTGATATGCAAAGATGTGAAAGTTACAGTCAGTTGAAGTTGCACAACCAGCATGTGCCAGCAGTGAATAGAGCATGGAGCCGATAGTGACTATTTTGGTATACGATTATAAATTAATGTTGAAGAGTCTATGCACCCATTGTATTTAAGTTTCCAACATATGTATATGTATAATTGTAAGCATGCTTAAGCCAATTCATTTGGAAGCATTATTTGTAATTAGTTATAGGGCTGTCCTAATTGTATATTTGGTATGAGCGCATAAATATAAGGTGCGCGCATTGTAATCGACATGGAAGTTGCAACAGAGTTGTGATAAGAAGAGAAGAGGTATGCGAAGTGAGCATATGATGTATTAGAGCTTTGCTAGAGGTCAAAGCATCAACACACCAAAGGAACTAATCTGAAAAGAAGTGTCACAGTGATAGTTCACCTACAGATATAGTGTGTATCTGATTCAGAAGGTTGTAGCCTTCATCATTTGAGCAGTGAGCTCCAGGATAGTGAGTCCACTCCCCTAATAGGGATCATTGTAAAAGACTCCTAACAGGGTTTGACCCTTAACCAGGTCTACTGTACTAAAATAATTGTAAAGCTACTCCTAACAGGGTAAAGGATCTTCTAACAAGGATCACAAAACACTAGTGCAGACTATTAGTGGATATCAAGTCCCACCGGGGTTTTTACCTATTTGGGTTTCCCCATAACCATATTGGTGTCATGTGTTAATTTCATGTTTCATGTTTATGTGAATGTTTAATTCAGTACTTAAGCATTTGTAATTCAGTATTTAGATTAAGTGAAAAGTTAAAATACAGTGAACACTAATTCACCCCCCCACTCTCAGTGTTCCCATTCCTAACAATTGCTATCAGAGCTCTAGTCCTCAGCAACGAAGTGTAACCACTTGAGGAGATCATGGACAAAGCAGATATGAAACATTTGAAGAAGAATCTTGAAGTAGCTCTTGAAGACCTAGACAATTCAAAAAGAGAAATTGAAGAATTGAAGGAAAAAGTTAGTGATGCTCAATTAGTTATCAAAAGACTAAGAAAAGATTCGAAAGGATGCTCTAATAGTGAACTTGAAGAAAAAATTAAGAAGTTGAGTGAAGAAAATACATCCTTGTTAAGTCAGCTTGAAGAATTAGATGACAAACTGATGAACAATCAAGATGTCTACAATGAACAAGTCAAAGAGAACCTTCAACTGAATGAAGAACTAAGGGAAGCTAACCTAGAAATCTTGGAGCTAAACAATATCAAAGAAAGCTTGGAATCTGAATTAAAGAAGTCAAAGGATCATATTGACAAATTACACACTAGTGTTGAGTTGATAGAATCATAGTTGTATTCAAGAAGAATCAAAGGAGACACTAGTTGTATTGGATACAATGAAGCACATAATCAAATTGACAGTATGTGAGAAAGAAAGGATTCACAAAAGGGATCTACTGATACTAAGAATATTGAAGATCAAACCAAAGACAATAGTGATCCTCCTAAGAATGAGCGCAAGCCTGTAGAACGCACCTATTTTGCATGTAACAAGCATGGACACATTGCAAGGAACTATACAGAGGTAAAACCTTTCAATGGTTACTGTTATACATGTAATAGATTTGGTCATAGAGAAATAAATTGCAAGACTAGTAAGAAGAACAAGATTCGACATGATCAAAGAAATTAGAATAAGACCAATGCAAGAAGTTCTCAGAATGTTACATGTCAGATATGTAACAATAATGGTCACTCAGGTAGAACATGTATAATGGTGACTCATGTTAATGCGCCAAGGAATAATAGACCTCTAGTGATTTGTCACACTTGTAACAAGGCTAGACATATCTCAAAGTTTTGTAGATCAAGGACACAAGGTCAGGAAAGCCCTAAAAGGACTGAAGAACCAGTTTTGGATCTTGAAGCAGAAGTCAAGTTTGTAAAAGCCTCAGAGGATGCGAGCTTGATTTGGTCAGAAGGAAAGAAGGACAATGATGTTGAGAATGTATTGGATGCATCCCAAGTGGATGCACCTCTACATATGGCCCTCAGGGTCATAGGGGGAGCTAATTTAGCTCTAGACCCCTGTGTGGCTAGTATACTCATCCTTAGAGTATGCGCCTTTGGACTTAAGCTATTGGAGTGTATAGGAACCTTTGTGTAAGAGTGCACATGCTGATTGTTGGCAGAACTCAAGTTTGAAAATTTGAAGTGATAGCCTGGTTTACGCGAGTTGCATTAATGGTGAATTTCTTACTTTAAGTACACAAAAAGTTGTTTGTTTACTCATTGCATTCATACTCAGAGCGATTAAAGAGTAGATTGAGCCTTGGAAGTTCGTGTGAAGATTTGGAGATAGAGTTATCAATATTTGCAGTGCATTTGATCAGTTGCAAGAAACCCTAGCTTGTTGCACTAATTTGGAAGCCATCAGAACATCTTAGAGATCATTTGGAAAGTGAATATCAAGTAAGTCATGGCCAGTCTCATTATTTTTGATGTTGTTGAGAAGAAGCGGTATGTTTTCAAGAGGAACCCATTTAAATCAACCTTAGATGATTTAGAGGGAGCATTTTCCCGCACGTCAATGGGCATCATGCATGTTGAAGACATAAGGGTTTACATTTATTGTAAGAAGGAACCTATTGGACTGGATAGGTTAAGTGCGCACATGGACACAATGTTAAAACTAGATAAAACATTCATGGATGAATACACTAAATGGAATATTCACCCCATTGTTGAATATGCCACAACATATGAATTCTATGAGGAAGAATGGATAAAGATATTGTTGAGTAGAATCCATGATGATTTGTTTTGGATTAGAGATGTACCAGTAAGAATAATAGGAGACTTGATTCATGAGTTAACAGGCCTCTCTAAGACAGGCGCCATCCTTCTTGTGGGTAAGGATGTTAGGAAAATAGTGGAGCAAGTGTGTAAATCCAGAAGTGATAAGCGCATCATGACCATTGAGCCTATAGAGCAACCAGACATCAAGTTGATATCAATGATATTGGGTTACATATTTCATCACACCAGCAGGGTGAATAGTGTGTCTGCAGGCACTATTCTAGCAGCTATCTATCTTGTGCAAGAAGATGGAGAGTTCAACCTATGTGAAATCTTGCGCACACAGTTGATAGAAAATATCAAAGCTATCAAACATGATAAGACCAAGGTATTCGGGTTTGGGTCCCTAATCATCTATATGTACCTTCATATAGTTGGTAAAGTGTCAGACTTGTATCTAGACAAGTTCATTCCTACCATGCCACAGATATCAAACAAGGCATCTACATAAAGCACACTTAGAGATTACATTACCCTAGAATTGAAGACTTTCAGAGCAAGAATACAGATGAGGGATAGGATTCCTGAAAGTATTGTAGAGAAGTATAAGGATACAATATGCTTCATGGTGGAGATAGATACTACATGTATGGAAGCTATGGAACCTAGAACTAAGTGGATTCATCCACTTGGGTATGAGGTTGAAGAACAAGTTCTTGAAGCTTATGCACAGGTACTGCTATCAGCCCCTAATGATGACAATGAACCTAGGTGGGGAACCTATGAAGAAAAGACTAGAGAAGTTGATGCTAAGCTGAACAGTGTTGCAACAAAAAGAAAGGTTGCAAAGGTCACATCAGAGATCCTAAGAATTCATGGTGTATCACAAGTAGACCTTAATAAAGAAAGGGATGAGAAGATTTCCCTAGAATTGAAGAGTGTAGCAGAAGAACAAGAAGATCCCAAGTTGAAAAAGATAAAAATTGAGAAAGATGACAGTCAAAAGGATAAAGAAGGATAAAGAAGACAGTACTCCTTCTGCACCCAAAGATACTCCTCTAGAGTATAAGCATTTAGTCAAAAGGAAGAAAGAAACTAGCACAAGTCATCCATCCTCACGAGCATTAAGGAGCAAGAAGAACACTCAAGAACCTCCTTAGGTAGGATTCAAACCTAGCCTCAAGCTTTTAAATACAAGAATTGTTGATGAGGGAATAATTGATCAAGTAGAAAAGTTCTATGAATCTTACAATGAGATTGAAAAATTAGAGATTCATAATATGATTGTCAAACATATGATCAAATTCAAGAAAATAGTCCTTGAGCTGAAAATAGAAATTCCAGATAACATATCAGATATTTTGGAAAATCTAAAGAGACAAGCTAATGAGGAAGATCAAAGAATAAGAGAAAAAGTATTAGAAGATACTCTGCTAGTATGTTCAAAAGAAGAAGTGGAATTGATATTGAATTTGGTGAAGCCACACCTTAGAACAAAAATGAGAACTCTTGATATCATGAACAAAGATTATGAGTTGATTAGGAAGGAAACATAAAAAGCATTTGAGAAAGTGTTGTTGGAACAATAGATCAAACCACCTACTGCGCCCATCAATCATGCACCCATCAAGGAAGATAAAGTGGCAGAGCCCACTAATGTACCAATGACAGGTCCTCAGGACTCATCGCCCATAGTAGAAACTCAAACAGAAGCAGATCAATCTGCGCCTATGAAAAAATCACCCAAAGACAACACAATTATCATAGATAATGTGGAAATAGCCATGGCAGCTATTGATAAGGAGTTAGAAAAGTTTGAAGAAGCATTTGTCAGCACTGAGGAAGCATAAATCCTATGGAGTAATATCCCTCAAACTCAGCAAGAAGGAGTAATCATAGAAGATATATCTAATGAAGAAAAGTAAGGAGTAGAGGTAGAAAAGATAGATGAATCTTCTGCTGATTTGGTCAAGGTGAAGCAAGAGATTATGGATAGCACTCCCATCACTCCCTCCTGAGAATTATTGTCAAGTTTCACACCTGACAGTAGCAGTTTGGACTCCTAGAAGGAAGAAGACCTAATTAAGTTCAACGTCATAGCTATGGAGAAGGCCAAGGAGAAGCAAGTAATGAGAAATCCTCTCCTGGTAGAATTAGTAAATATTTTGAACAGTTTTCTACCAGAGGATAAGAAGATGGAAAATGTACATTTAGTTGATGATGTGAGCACAGTCATCTCTTAGTTCAAAGTTAATTTTTCCAGCTTAGAAGAATCTGCGACCATAGTGGCAGAGGAGAAATACTTAAAGAAGAAACTCAATGAAATAATAAGTAATTTTGCACTAGACTTGACCTCTCTTAAGTCTAGTCAGACATCATTGAAGGAATTTGCAGAGTAAGGAAGGAAAGTCATTGTAGAATCCATGGATCAGGATAAGTTCATTGATGCCCATTTAAAGAAGATCAAAGATGCAGAGGCAATGATTGAGAAGGTGAAGATTTCAGTGCAAGACACATCCATTGATGTAAACATGTGTAACAATGTCTATCAAGGATAGTTGGATATAATTGGGAAGACATAAAAAGAAATAGAGAAGATAAAATCTAGACATACTCAGTTGAGGAATGCTCTTGCGCCCTCTCTAGATATTCTCAGTCAACACATAAAGGAGATTGATGTGACCATGATAACCTATGATCAAGGTCTGAGCATAGAATTGGAGAAGATGGAGAAGCTACAATATGCATTATGCGCCCATCTACATATAGTCAATTCTCTGATAACCTTTTGGAAGAAGGAGATCCAGAAACTCAAGATTGCATATCCGGATGTTTTCCCTCAGTAAGTGTATGTAGATAAATTTTTTGATGCACCTTTGTCATTAATGTCAAAGGGGGAGTTGTATAGAATATGGAGTACATATATGTATAGGGAGATATAAGAGTATGTATAAAGATGTATAGAAGACAAAAAGTTTTTGTATTAAGGGACAATTAGAGACTTAGCCATATTCCTTTGTTGCCATCAATGACAAAGGGGGAGATTGTTGGCAAGTTGTCTATACTGAGATATATGACTAGTTATAGTGTTTTCATTATGGAAACAAAGTCATATAGCAATTTGGAGTCAGCGCACTAAGTGTAAAGATCAGAATTTAGTTAAGTATTGAAGACTGGACAACATACAAAGCACCAGAGACTCAGAGCATCAGCGCACATGTGTACAAATGAATTAAGGTATGTGCCCTAGAAGTTAAGGTTGTTAGACTATACTTATGCTTAGTCCAAGAGCGCATAAGTAGATATGCAAAGATGTGAAAGTTACAGTCAGTTGAAGTTGCACAACCAGTATGTGCTAGTAGCGAACAAAGCATGGAGCCGACAATGACTATTTTGGTATGTGATTATAAATTAATGTTGTAGAGGTTATGTGCCCATTGTATTTAGGTTTCTGACATATGTATATGTATAATTGTAAGCACGCTTAAGCCAATTCATTTGGAATCATTATTTGTAATTAGTTAGGGCTGACCTAATTGTATATTTGGTATGAGCGCATAAATATAAGGT
The DNA here is from genome assembly GCA_027943335.1 of Chamaecyparis obtusa. NCBI lineage: Eukaryota > Viridiplantae > Streptophyta > Pinopsida > Cupressales > Cupressaceae > Chamaecyparis > Chamaecyparis obtusa. Next base: position 152,122 of record BSBK01001661.1, on the reverse strand, counting down.
GTGCCCATTGTAATTGGCATGGAAGTTGAAAGAGAGTTGTGATAAGCAGAGCAGAGGTATGCGAAGTGAGTAGATGATGTATTAGAGATTTTCTAGAGGTCAAAGCATCAGTGCACCAAAGGAACTAATTTGACAAGCAGTGTCATAGTGACAGTTCACTTGCAGATATAGTGTGTATCTAATTCAGAAGGTTGTAGCCTTCATCATTTGAGCAGTGAGCTCTAGGAAAATGAGTCCACTCCCCTAATAGGGATCATTGTAAAAGACTCCTAATAGGGTCCGACCCTTAACTAGGTCTACTATACTAAAAGCATTGTAAAGCTACTCCTAACAGGGTAAAGGATCATCTAACAAGGATCACAAAACACTAGTGCAGATTATTAGTGTGTATCAAGTCCCATTGGGGTTTTTACCTATTTGGGTTTCCTTGTAACCATATTGGTGTCATGTGTTGATTTCATGTTTCATGTTTATGTGAATGTTTAATTCAGTACTTAAGCATTTATAATTCAGTATTCATATTAAGTGAAAAGTTAAAATACAGTGAACACTGATTCACCCCCCCCTCTCAGTGTTCCCATTCCTAACATGAAGATTATCCCGATAGCAATAATATACGTGCGACGATTACCTGTTGGAAATATTTGACAGCTAGGTGTTGCATGTACAACATCCCCCTCGATAAAAAACTACAAATGACAGCTACCTGTCAGAAATATCTGACAACTAGCCGTCACATGTACAGAATCTCCGATGCGCACCCATCAGAATTGCGATGGTAAGAAACAGACCCGACAACATGTTCAACATGTTGGACGCTCCTCTTTGGATGAAAATTAAGATGACATGTCATCATAATTACGACGCCTATGGTAGCCATCATTTTTTTGACTGCAAAACTGTGACGGTGTGTGACGTCTGTTGATCGATGGAATAGTGTCATAATTCTGACTTCGTGTCGTCAGAAAAAGGTGTCAAATGTACTAGTGAAACAAAACTTTTATTGTTTGTATTTGGAAGCCTTTGTAAAAGGATCGTTAGGTCTAGTTATCAATGGTGGTGTAATCAAACTTCTACCCAAACAAAAAAGGAGGATTCTATACCTTGTTTGTATCCTGTTATGCTACTTAATACCTCCTATAAAATAATTGTTAAAGGCTTAGGTAATAAAACTAGTTTTATTGTTGGAAGATAAATTCTTGATAATCTAACTTTGGCTTAGGAAACTTGTGAATGAGCCCAACAAACTAGTCAGAATACTATCCTTATCAAACTTTATTTTGATAAGGCTTATAATTGGATTCGATAGAATTTTACTCTTAACATGCTCCAATGGTTGGGTTTGGTCCCAAAATTTGAGCTCATGTTTGAATGTTATTTCAAGATGGAAATTCATAAATTATTGTTAACAATATAATGACTAGTCCTTTTCCTTTACAAAGATCCATTGTCAAGGATGTTCTTTAGCTCCTTGTCTATATGTGCTAACAACTAATACATTGGGTTACATGTTACAAGGTGTTAACAAAATGAAGCTTATTTTAGGAATGTTCATTTCTCAAAACCTTGTTGTTATCAACTCCCACTATGTTGATGACAACCTTTTATTCTTGCAAAATTATGAAAAGGACATGATCTGAATTATGAAATCAGATTACAATGCCTAGTGTGATACCTGTAGTATTATTGAATTCAACATAAAAATTGAGAAGATTAACAACAAGATTGCAAGCCATAAAGTGATCCATTCTATTCGAAATTGGAGTTTATACAAATCTGATGGATCCCAAGGGTCACAAGAATCCCTTGGAAATGAAATGAAGAGTCATCATAATGTTTATTACAAATAAACTATTAAAACTATCAAAATTTATCAAAAAACTATATAAAAAAAAAAGGTCCACTTGGAGAAGGCATTACTTTCTAGTCCTAGCTCCAAATTGAAAACCGTTTACTTTTTTGGAAAGGTATTCAATAAATCTTGAATTAAATTTCAACGGTAACACTACGTTAACACCTTTTGGCACCATCCAAGCCCATAAATGCTCCGAAGACCTTCAAAAATGCACTTTACTAAAACATAGAAAAATTTGAAAATTTAGATTTTAGTATTTTCCCAATTTAATCATGATCAGGACATTTCTAATATGATGGATATTTTGGAAATATTTTGTGTTGTTTTTAGATCTGTATCATCTTAAAATGGAAGCACTTCCATGATAAGAGTGTTTAGCCCTCCGAGTAAGTGGTTTGGGGTCATGTTAAGCGCCTTGATTGGGTCTTTGCATGTATTTGGCTTTCCCCCACTTTCCACTTCTTCTCCGCACTTGATCTCTTCATTCTAGGTGAAATTAGGGTTAAGTTCTTAAAGACTTTCCTAATTTTCCTCTTTCCATGACTCTATTTTCTAGGTAGGATTTAGAAATGAGACCTCCTAGTCCATCATCACATCATTCAAAGGATTTTTTGTCTGTTCCTGACACTGGGTCCTGCTCAGATATCAAATTCTACATTTCTGGCATCCCTTGGAACTCCTGCTGCAAATCCTAACAAAGTTAGGGTTTGAGGTCAAAGTTGACCTTGACCCTAACCAGGTCAGGGTCGACCTCGACCTCGACCTCTTCCTGCCAGAATTTCAAAGTTTCATTTCTCGCTAATTTGGCTTTCGGGAAAGTTATTTCCCACTTCCGGGTCGGCTGTTTCGGGCTCCGAAACGGTAAATCCTTTAATGGTATTTAATCAAGGTATATTTTCTAAAGGTGAGGACCTAATTGAGATTTAATTCTTCAAGGTGGCCCATCTAGAGGAGTGTGCCTTAGTTCACTATAAAAGGAGGCCTTCCTCTCTCATTTTCACATCACTCCAACATCAATCCATTATTCACATCAAGCGATCAAGCTCTCAAGTGCAAGCAAGTCTTCAAGCATTCAAGTGTTCTAGCATTCATCCATCAAGGAGTTCCATTGTTAGCTATTGAAGGATTCAATCTCCTTGGAGCCCCCTTGAAGATCCATCCTTCTCCATTCATTCAAGCGTTCTCATATGCAAAGATCAAATCAAGATTGGTGTTGAAGATCAAAATACCATTGATTGGAGACATCCTAAATTCATTGAAGCATTCTTACTTGTGGATTTGAGGATTCGAATCCTCTACAAGGACTTCAACATAAGCGAGGTGATTTGTTTCAATTACTTTGTTTATGCACCATATATTTCAATTCAATTTCAAGGTTAATTCCTAAATTGGGGTTTGACTAAGGCAAACCCCCCATACAACCAAAAACCTCCATTTTCTTGCAGGTACAAGTGCGAAATCTTAGATCTGAGAGTGAATTTGGATACCCTTTTGGGCAAGCTTTCAGGATCTGCGAACATAATCGGAATTGGACTTCAAATAAATAATGTGGTCTTTGACCTTTTAAAAGGTCAAAGTCAACCTGTGTGAATTTGGAGAAAAGATTTTTGGGTTTTGTCCGCCTCGGCATTTCCAGTCCAAAACAGGTGACAAAATCTTCAGAAAGTTCATACAGAAGCCAGAATTCAGCATTTTCCAAATCTGCCCTAATTCAAGGTTAGTACTTGCACTTCAATTATTTTAGATTTCAAGCTTAATCCAACTATAGGAAAGTATAGGATTTATTCTTTCTTTCATATTCTTCATAGATTGATTCGATTGTGTATTAACCTCTTGGTTGATCAAATTGGATCTCTCTTTTGGGAATTTGGATTTAGGAGTGAATCTTACATTTTCCGCACACACATACACAAATAGAAGTGATTCCAAATCACAACTATTCAAGATCTAAGCTTGGTCACGATAAAACAAAATTTTTAATGATTCAGACTGGGCCTATTCCCCACTAAATTCCTCAAGAATGGAAGCAAATCAAGCATGGTAAAATCATGAGGTATCTTGGGATACCCTTTGGTCTTGGTGTTTCCCTCTTTGATATGTGGAGTTGGTATCATAATAGAATCAAATCTAAACTTTTTAACTGGGGAAGTAAATTCAAGTCTCTTTAGTTGGAAGAATCCAAGTTTCTAACAAAATCTTTCTTGACTGCACTCATGTTTATATTTATCCTACACGATGCCTTCCAATAGAGGATACAAGGACTTAATTAAAATTATTCGTCAATTTTGTGCTAAGAGGGTCTTGATTTATTAGATCCCAAAACTCAAGGGATTTGTTTAGCATCTAAATTAATCATCAGAGCTGTGAATAGGGATGAATCTTGGAAAATTCTTGTAAATTAGAATAGAATTAATCCTACCTCAGTTATAAACAAATGGAAAACTATGGGTTTGCTAGATAAAGTTCTTCATGCTTCTTTCTTCTCTATAAAGGCCTCACTTCCTCTCCAATCCATTTGGAAGGCTTGGAAAAATATTTGTCATCTTTTAAGATGGAGATATGCCTCTCTTCAACTCGGTTTTAACTTCTCTACTTCTTCCATTTGGTGGAACAAACATATATTATATCACAAACAACCTTTAGCCTTATGCTTTCCAAGATAGTCATACTTTATATATAAAAAAAGACATCAATATGGTTGGATATTTCTAGGATTTTAACACAATAAATTGGTTGTCATGGCATCTTGTTAAGTCACAATTTAATTTGAACAACAAATATAAATCATTTCTAATATTTGTGGAATCATTAGTGCTGCTAGGATTATCTACAAAACTTTGTATGCCTATTCATTGCAGCTCTTTCAAAGATTGGAGTTGGTTATCTTCTTATACTTTCCTTTTTTTCCATTGAAAAAAAAAATCTACAACTGCTTCTTGCTCTACCCATGAAATCTCACCTAAACATCAAATGGAATTGCAAATTTAGTAAATTTTTTTGGGCAAAAGTTTCTTCTCAAGTATGGAAAACTAGAATTAATGTTGAAGTCCAATTAATGCTCTGGAAGACATTACATTGCAAGTTGTCTATTGGAGATAGGTTGAGGAGTATTATAGTTCAGACCATTAATTGTCCTTTTTGCCAAAAATATGAAGATATGAGGCAAGTTTTTTGGAGATGCCAATTTGTTAAGAAACTATGAAACTTTGTTTTTCATTACTTGCCAACCATTTTTAATCATAATTCTAATTGGATTCAACAAACTATCTTATTACATTTGTGGAGAGTGATCTGTTGTAAAGCAGTTGTTAATAACCACAAAGATCATCACGAATTTGCAACTATCAAACTTTACTCTAACATATTTTATTGTCTAACATGTCTCTTCCCTCTACTACAATTGGATTCCAAGAAAAGCTTAAAGATTGATCTTCAAATTCAACACATCAAATGTCAAGTAGATTAGCTGCTTAGAAATGAGAAGATTTGTGTAGGTTGTGAACTGAAGCTTCTCTTGCAAAAATGACTGTTATTTTATGTTCTTCTAGTCTATTTGTTCAAGCACCTAGTTATTTCAGATGTTGTTTTATGTTCATCAAGTCTAGTTACTCATGCATCTAGTCATTTTGGATGTATTTGTTGTATATATGAGTTTGTTGTTCTATTTTTTTAATTGTTGTTGCATTATGTCTAAAGTCATTGTACTATTCTAGAAGCAATTGTAATCTCTTGACAATCTACTTGACTGTCTTTTTGTAAATTTTTTAATGTATTATTAATTCAATTGAAAAAAATTTATTTTTTACACATTTCTCAAAACATCTCTCCTATAACTTGTCAAATCTTAATAGGTTTTATTTTTAATGAAGACTTTTTTTTAATGTTTTTTACCTTCTTACAACAAATTGTCATTATTAAATAATAACTTATGCCTCCAAAACATAAAGTCTATCTTCCTCCTCCTAAGTCAACAAAATTAGATATGAAATAGTGTAATCTAGATTTGTCTGGAAATTTCAAAATCGAAATTGAGGGCCACCCTTAAACATCAGCCCACTAAGAAACTAATTAAATTTGGAAAAAATTATTGAACTTTGACTATTTAACACTTCTAGCCTAAAAATCAAAAATCAATCGTTAGTATGTGATGTTTACAGCTGAAAGAAATTGAAACAACTATGTGCCACGTAATTGTTTTACACAAAGTTCCTCCAAGGAACCATTTCATCTTTTATATAAGGATATGTATGCAACATTATTACAGAAATCAATCTCGCTGTTAACGGAGAAGAATGGATATCATCACAGTGGTTATAGCCATAGGATTCCTGCTCTCCCTGCTCATCCTCCTCAGAAAATCTTCTTCAACCACTTCAATCTCAAATCTTCCCCCGGGCAGCTTTGGCTGGCCGCTACTGGGCGAGACTCTGCAATTACTAGCCTCGAAAAGGGCTAATGCATTGCAACAGTTTTTTGAGCGAAGAATTAAAGTCTCTGGAGGAGATATCTTTAAGACCCACTTGTTCGGATCCCCTACAGCTGTCTTCTACAGTCCTGCGGGAAACCGCTTTCTCTTCTCCAACGAAAACAAACTCGTTAAAAGTGCATGGCCGTCTTCTGTTACCAAGTTGTTTGGAAATTCATTAATCAGTAAAACTGGGGACGAAGCAAAAGATCTGAGAAAGCTGCTGCTCAATTTCTTAAAGCCAGAAGCTCTGCAAACATTCGTGGGCAGAGTGGATTCCATTGTCAGTGACCACGTTAAACGTTTCTGGATTGGGGAAACCCAAATCAAGGCATTTCCTCTCTCGAAGCGCTGCTTCTTTGCTGTGGCCTGTTCTCTTTTCCTCAGCATGGATGAAGGGCCTCAGCAATCTGATTTGTATGCCCATTTTACTGACATCTTAAACGGAGTGTTCCAGTTCGCTCTGGATTTTCCGGGTACTCTGTACCGGAAAGCCAGAATTGGGAGTAATCACATCCGTGAAATTCTGCAGACTGTGATTGAGAAGAGGAGAGCGGATTTGAATTCCGGATCAGCTTCGCCAGAGCAGGATTTGCTTTCCTTTCTACTGTGCAACGCCGATGGGAGTGGGAATGTGTTGAGCGACGAAGATATTAAGGATAACATTATGCTGCTTCTTTTTGCTGGCCATGATACCGGCGTTGTGACAGCAACGATGCTGTTGAGGAATCTGGGTCTGAATCCAGAGTGCTACCAGAAAGTTGTACAAGGTATATAAGAAGCAAACTCCCCTGCATCTATGATTTATTTGTAGTTTTTCTAGATAGGATTATTGATTAGGGAAAAGAGTGCAGAGCAAATGGAGATAAAGCGGGAAGAGGGTGTTCTGGTGTGGGATGACCTGCGGAAGATGAAGTACACGTGGAGAGCTGCACAGGAGACACTCAGACTGTATCCTCCAGCAGGAGGCGCGTGGCGGAAGGCTATTGTAGATTTCTCCTATGCTGGTTTTTCAATTCCCAGGGGATGGCAGGTATGCAAAAAAAGGGCTTTTTTGGGGGGATTTCTACTAGTTTGGAATTTTCTTCACTAGAAAATAAATAAATAGGTTGAGAATGATGTTTATTTATTATTTCTATTATTTTTAATGAGTGGTTTTTTAAATTTTGAAGCTTAAATTTTTAAGTTGAAGTGCACTACTAAATTTATGAGTTTTTTTATCTTTTATTTTTTTTAGGAAGATTTCTTTTATAGAACGACACGCTTAAGAATTGTTACAATAGTCAATAGAAAAGAGACAAATTTGGCTCAACTTTTTACGACCATAGAAATCAATTGAGTAGTTTCTAAAGATGTGAAACTAACACACATAATCTAATCAAATTCTCACCATTATCTCCTATCTCATATCAATATAAATAAATCTGATCATCTATTTACATTCACTAATATGAAGATTCAATCATTAACAAAGCTTTTGGATTTTGATGTGTTTTATAAACTCTCATGCCTTTTCTTAGCAATCAAATATCACTTTCAATGGTTAATTTTTTTTTGTATGTGAATGATAGTGGTGGAAACTGACTCTCGTCCTCCGGTAACAATAGATCTTAATATAAACTCTTGCCCTATACTAGTAAAATAAGTTGAACTAGTTAACTATGAAATTAGCAAACAAGAATTGTCTAAATTTTCAGAATTATCTAACTCTTATCACAATATATTAACGTAATCATCTATTTACATTCACTAATATGAAGATTTCAATCATTGAGGAAGCTTTTGGATTTCCATGTGTTTTGTAAACTTTCATGCCTTATCTTAACAATCAAACAGTTGGTTCAAGAGTTTGTAAAATAAGTTGAACCGGTTAATTGAATAGTTTGTAAAGATGTGAAACTAGTACACATGAACCAACCCAGTTCTCACCATTATCTTCAAACTCATAGTCATATCAGCATATAGAACCACAAACATCTATTTACATTCAATAATAGAAAGATTTCAATCTTGACAAAGTTTTTGGATTTTGATGTGTTTTGCAAACTTTTATGCCTTTCTTTAAAAATCAAATAGTTGGTTCAAGTTAGCTATTTAATTTTAATTTTAATTTTCTATCAAACATATGGTTCAATGGTTGAAGTTAACTATTTAATTTTGTTTGTTTATGTGAATGATATTGATGGAATCTAGTGTCTCTTTCTCTAGTAGCAGGATATCTTATATCTACTCTCACCATATAATAGTATAAGAAATTGAACGATTTGCAACTTCCATTACTATCTTATAGTTATTATCAATATACAATTTATTTTTCTATTTCAAATATTTCTTATATATTTATTATATGTTAATGTGTTGCAGTTATTTTGCACAACAATTTCAACCCACAAAAATGTAAAATATTTTGTGGATCCACAAAAATTTGATCCATCAAGATTTGAAGGGAATGGACCAGCACCTTACACATTTGTGCCATTTGGAGGTGGCCCGCGAATGTGTCCAGGCAATGAATTTGCACGAATGGTAATTCTTGTATTCGTCCACAACATTGTCAAAAATGTTGAATGGGATTTAGTCAATCCTAATGAAAAGGTGGTTGTTGATCCAATGACTACCCCTGTAGATGGCCTTCCCATCAACCTTCATGGTCACTCACTCACTACCTGAATTTCTTTTTATATCGGATGAGCTGACTACCTATAATATCTTTGTTTAGTGGATGTATAAATAAAAAATAAGTTGTATCGTAGATATAATAAGTAAAAGCATTTAAAAGTGCTATCTAATTGTTTATAGATACAAATACTTGCAGTCTTATTATCAATCATCTATATTTAAGTTTATTGGCCATTTGATATTACTTTTAACTATTGTAATTAGTTTTCAAGATTTAGGAGTGATAATTTAAGAGATTTCTATTCTTTTATAAAATTGAAGGAACTTTCAAGGTATTTTAGTTTATTAATATTGGTACCAATACCAAAGATACTAGTACTATAGTTTATTAATTTGTTTGAAACTTTTGAACTGTGGGGATTCTTAAATTTTGACTTAATTCATAATTTAAAAATTACTTTATAAATTGTTTGGATAAATTATATGTTTTTCCTAGATACTTTTAATATATGAGAATGTTTAGGTATTGCTCATGATTGAATGTCACAATATTTTCTTTGATATTAGTGTTTAGATTGTTTCTTCATTTTCTCCCCTTACCTTTCTTCCTCTTTAGGTTCCACCCTTTATTAACTTATTTGTTCCCCTTTTGTTCTTTCTTCAAAGCCGCTACACCTCCTCATAGTTCTCTTTCTCTTCCTTTTACATGTGTTATCCTTTCACCTTTTTTTTTTTTTAAGAACTCCTACCTTTGATATTTTTCTTATTTTCAATTTTTACATTTATCCTCATCCTCTTCTTTATTCCCCTCTCATTTTTTGTATTTTTATTTTGTCTTTATTTTTCATTCTCTTCTTTATTCCCCTCTCATTTTTTGTATTTTTATTTTGTCTTTATTTTTCATTCTCTTCTTTATTCCCCTCTCATTTTTTGTATTTTTATTTTGTCTTTATTTTTAATTACTTTTTTATCTTGGTGTTTTCTTATTATATTGCAATTTTTCTTTTTCATCTATTCTTTTTTAACTTTTAAAAAAAAATTGTTTCCTCTTTAACTTATTTCATTCTTAATTTCTTATTTTGTTTGTTTTAATCTTTCTTAATTTTTCTTTTCATGTTATTTATTTATTCTTTATTATTTTATTAATTTTACTTTCTTTATTATTTTTTGTAATTTCTTTTTCTTTAGATTTTTTTTATATTGCCTCTCTTCTTGTTATTATTTAATTTATTCTTATGTTATTTTTATTTTTTGGTTTCTTATTCTTAATTTTTTATTTATTGTATTTATTGTTCCTAGATTGTTAGTGGTTTTTATTATTTTTTAATTTTTGTCTTTTCAATTATTAATTATTTTAGTTATTTTTATTTTTTATTATTTATATTTATTAGTTTAGATTCTTTATTTTGTCCTTCTATTTTTTTTGTTTTTTACATCTTCATGTTTTTAATTAAGCAGTCAAATGAGGGGGTTAACTTTTACACTACCATAGCTTGGAGGCATCTAGAGGACAACAACACATTAACACATGTGCTAGAAAATACAAGAAAGGGCCAATTATGACATCCAAACAACAAATTTAATAGTTCTTCTTAAAGGAGTTGCTTAGAGAATGAGGGGCCACACCTGACCTCTTTGTGCATAGGGGCCAATGAAGGCCAATAACAACAAAGTAACAACATATTGTCAGTACCCCACTTTGTGGGATGAACTTGCAAGGGGGATTTGGAAGATTCCCAAAGCCATCTTCATGAATACAACAAGGTATTTAGTGTCAATTAGTAGTAGATACCATTGCCCTCATAGAGAACCCGCACCCCGCCTCTAGCATAGCACCTTTTCACCTCAATAGAAAAGATGCTCACCTCTATAATAGCAGAGGAGTGGACTACAATGGAGGTTCCATTGCAAACCCAATCAAATTCTAAGAAACAACAAAAAAGAAGAGACCACATAATGTTCAAAGCATCTTCCCTCGCGAAGCACGTCTCCACCTCCATAGAAAACATGTCCACCTCCATAGGAACTATGAGAAAGGAAGAAGAAAATAGAATGTGTCAATCACCAATAATTGTCACACACACCACCTTAACAGTTATAAGAGTAAACCCCAAGTTAGCCAAAGATCTCAACTGAAAACAACCAAAGGCTAGAATGAGCCCTTGAAAACTATTAGGGACCAACTCGCCATGAAGAGAAAAAAGACCACCATCCATCCTAGCTAAAAGGAATAGTCCAATTTTTATTTATTAAAAAAATCTAAAAGTAACAACTTCAATCATCCTATAACACAAAGCATAGGACACTTCACCAGGAACTTCCCAAGCCCCACCAATAGCTGGAGCAACACCTTCCCATCTACCGAAAAATGGCTTGTCATGCTTTTCATCACCAGAAAGTACAACGTCTAAAATCAGTGAGAAGACCAAGATCCAAAAACATCATCATCATAAAATGGTAGTATGACCCCATCTGTCGATTTCCACGAAACCTCCATAACACCGGGGTTCATAGACAGAGCATCCATCATAATTTGAATACCCATAATCCCTTTCTCTATTTGAATAGCCACTAGGACCAACGAAGGCCTAGAAAGTTAGGCACCCACCAATAAGACAACATGCTCTCACCCAAGAACTTAAACACCAACGTTGAAGCAAAGACGACTGCCAAAACTACCTCAACAAAATGCCATATAAAACTGTAGGGACCAAGGCAAAACAGACAAGGTCAGAGTCCAAAACAACAGCCCCAATACCACGTCCACAAGAATATGCTCCAATTCGCAGAAACACCTCCCAAACTTCGTCAAATTCACCCGGATCATCATCCATGTCCTGATCCTACTTCTTTGCATCTCCAAAATTTGAAAAACCTTTACTCCTTCCCAAACTCTCAATTATTTTTTATTTCTTTGTTTTGCATCTTCATGTTAGACTAATCTTATATCAATATTTTCAATTTTGATCCCTAATATTTTTGTTTTGTTTTTTTAACATCTTATTTTCTTGTTTTTCTTATTTTCCTCCAATTCTTTGCTTCTATTCCCTTTGTCCTTGTGCTTAATCCATCTTCAATTAAAATAAAGTCTAAATTATGTAAATTGGGTTCTTGTAACTAACTTCCTCTTCGTATAAATCTTTTATAAGGCCAATTCTACATTTCGTTTATCACATTTTTTCTTCTTTCTTGAGGATGAATCAACACATTTTTTCCAAAACCTTTCATATACTATTAATGGACTCTGAAGAATAAAAAACCACTCTATTTAAAATCATAGATTTGTAAATCTCTTAACATTATACATTACAAAAGTGATGATTGGTGAAGTTGAATGGTTCTTAATGAGCCCTCTAAGCATCAATCATAAAGATATATGACCTTTAATAATTCTAGTATTTTTAGATTTCAATTTATTGTGGAACATCTGGCTATATAAGTTAGTAAGACAAGAGAATTTAGATTTTGTAATGATTTTAAATTACTAGTTTAAGTACAAATATATAGAACAATTTACAAAGATTCAATAGCCTTCGTCAAGGATAAAAGAGAAAATGATTCCAATAATTAACGAAAATGAATAAATTATAATAGATAGATAAATTATATAATATAATATGAATCCAACAAGTAATTTATGAAAACATAATAATATTATTTAAAGGAATTGAAATATATGAATGTGTTTAAAAACTTAATGATGTTGTGGAAAAAAGTATTTGTTTACTTAAAAATAATAAAAACATATTTTAAGTTTGTAGTATTTCAAAATAGGATATAAAAAGCACATAAAGATTTAGTTATGATTTCGTGGAGAATTTGGTTTTATTTTTAAAATTAAAAATAATAGAAACCCTTATTTGAATATCTAGAAAAAACACCAAGTATTGTTTAATTTCATATTATATTTTCTACCCTTGATATTGGATGCTTTGCAAGCTTCACAAGATGAGTGACCCTTGTATCCATTTCATTCTCTCATAAATCAATGGCGTGTTTCTTGCTCTAGGGTACACATATTTGATTACCTTATTAGCAAGTTTCTTAAAGATGTTATTGATCAAATTGTTCATAATCCCATGGCCTTGCCAGAAATACCAAACTATGGGTTCACCTACTTCAAATATTTAAATTAGCAGGTCTTTTAGATATCACTACTTTTCTAATAATTCTATACTTCTTATCTCCAACCTCTTTGGAAGTTTTCATTTCAACTTTTCTAGCCTTCTTTTCTACATCATGAGGATCCTCAATTATAGGCTTCTTATTTGCAATAGGCCTCTTCTCTATCTTGTCTTCAAGTCTTTAGGATTTTGGGGATTATATGTTTGGGAACTAAGACTAACCATGATCATTATACGATGATTCAAGATTTTCTATTCAAGCTTTTTTTTTTCTTTCAAATTTAATCATCCCAATAAAGTAATTAACACAAGTTATGTGAAACAATGGTTCATAAAGGGTTGGGAATTTGAATCAAATTCCATCCTCTATAAATTGTAAAATGCTAACTTGGTGAAGAAAAGGTTTTTGGCTTTGATCTTGGAGTCATTGATTCAACCCACAAGTCCAGTAATCACATGGAAGAAAAATATCTATCACAAATGGAGATCAAGTAAGATAGATTTGGTCAACAACCTAAAAATTATTTTAATGCCCAAAATTTAACTAATCATAATAAAATAATGAATCCTTATCGAAAGGATACAAAGTTGCTAGACCTAAACCCTAGAAGATGATTAAATTATAGCATGAAAAGTGTCATAAGAATATACAACTTGAGGAAACTTGACCTATAATTAGCTCAATCTAAATCTATAGAGGCACTCCTAAGTTTAGATTAAGTATAATGAAGTAGTGAAGGGCTTAAACATATTATTAATCAAGTGATTATCCTAATTACTCCAACATGCCCCTTGAGATTATCTTAGGGATATTAAACTAAAACCCTAATGAAGGATATAAATTATGATTCATGAATGGATGCATGGATGGGTCACGACTACAAGGCCTGAAGGATGAAAATATGGATTTATACTAACCCTCTTTTTGTGCTCTCCATTCAATCCACATCTTCCTTGGTGTTGATGCTTGCAAGCTTCCCTTGGAAGTGCTGAGCAATATTATTTATGATGTACTTTTTCCCCCTATGATCTTCATCTTGATACAATTGGCATGCCAAGGATTCTATGAATTATTGGACTTGTTGCACTAATGTCATGACCACATCTATTCTTTTATCAATAACCTCCTATCTTTTATTATAATCTTTTATTGCAAGCTTGATGGCCCTTATCCAATTATCGAGCTTATCTACCTCCCCTTCTTCAAAAGAAGTCAACTCTACTAATTTATTCACTCCGACCTTCTTCATTATTCTTAAACTAGATAGGAAATCACCCCACATTGCAGTGTTTTCTTCAATACTCATACTCCACCCATTAGATATCATGTAACTTAGGGTGGTGATTTCCTTCAACATAGCACAAAAGAGCATCAAAACTTACCTTATAATCTCCTCACTGAGCTCTTCTAATTCCTTCTTTCACTCCTCACAAGCTTAAAAAAAGGGATTTACTTATGAGGGGGTTTCTCGTACCTCTAATGCTACTTGCAGTGTGAATTTAGGGTTCCATGGGTCTATTGGACCTACTAATTATACTATATAATCCTTCAAAATTTTGTTCTGGGAAGAAAAATCCCTTATTTATATCTCATCATTGTACATGTGTTTGAACAACGTCGTGACCCCCAATGCAACTATTGCCTCACCCCCTTCACGGGTAGAGACCCCGAGATCAACCCCATCCATTTCTTTTTTGGGAGGAGGAATATCTACTTGTGCCTTCCAATGTCCCCGAGTATCCTCACTGACATAGGAAATATTTTGTGCTTTCTTCTAGCTGGATTCCCATGTGTGGAAAAATCTACCTATCTCCAAAAACTCACGAGTCTCCATCTCCCTGTATGTTCTCTTTCTTGGTTGAATGGATTTAGTCAACTGAGTGGCCTTAGTATTGGCAGAAGGGGCTGATATGCTTCAAGATAGATATTGTAGTTTCCCCCTCTTGTATTTCTTCTTGATGCCATAATGATTTATCTTGTGAGGTAAAGGTAGCTCTAAGTCCTAAGGATGATGGAGAACCATGCTCATGAACCTGTTCCATGAGATTCTTTGTGGGTTGTTCTTCAAAATATTCTTCATGTGTGTCATCCCTACCCAAGCTAAGTTCTTGCTGTACCCCTTCTCCTTCATCTTTTTTCTCTCCTTCCACCTCCTCATGTATGTCTTGTTCTTCTTCTACCTCTAAGGGAACCTATGTTTCAACTTAGGAATATTTTCTTGTCAATCACCTCCTAGACCTCTGACCATTCCCTATAGAGATATACCTACTATGCCATGCCCTAGTGGTGGATCTTGTGAAGACTCCTTAAAACTTAGGATGTTCTCAAAATTGAAGATGTCAAATTCATTGAGTTTGAAAGGATCTTCAACCTATACATCCTATTTTGCTACTAAATCTAATTCAATATTGTGTACCTCTGGGGAAACACTTGTACATGTACTGGCTTGAGGGGGTTTGGTTAGGTCTTCTAAAGAAGGCTCTCCCAGGTTAAGTCTCCAAGTAGCAATGGTGGTTGACCTAGTACTTCAAACTAACGAAGGTCCCACATCCTCCTCAAGATCCTCTTCTTCTTCCAAAGTCCTGAGAACTAGGGGCATTGAAGATGGTTTCTTCTTCAATCTCTTGTATGCTCTTTGTGAGGGCTCTGGAGGCGGTTGTGCCTTTGGATTATTGATTTTTTAAAAAAGGTTTAACCTTTTTCCTAGGGGAAGAGGGAATTTCCATATAAGAAGCAAAAATAGAGGAAGTAGTGGCACTTGGGGTTACTATTGGAGGGGAAGGTTCAGTGGTAGACTATGGAGGGGTTGTTGGACCCGCGGATGATGAGGAAGAAGACAAGGTTTCTCCTTTCCTTTTATCCTTTTCCTTCTATTATATTTTATGACCTGAAGGGGATATTGTCTATCCACTTCCCTCGCATGTTGTGTGACTTCTTGAGGCCAAAGAGTAGAGGGAGTCTTCTTGAAAACTTGTGAACCTTCTTCCCCTTTCTTGTATCCACTTTAAAGGGTTTATCTATTTTCACCTTCACGGGCACGAGCTCTAGTCTGAAAGGATTTTGTAGCTAATCTCTTGTACATTGTACTACATACCTTTCCCAATGTTCAATATGATTAGATTCATCAGCTCTAATTTCAGCATTCAAAATGGGCCTATCAAAAATATTGTCAATATTATATAGAGGTAGCAAAATGTCCTCAAAGTCTAGCTCCTAGTTCTTCTCTAATATGTACCACTCAATGAAATATTAAGCTAGCTCCAATCTCATCCTATAATAGTCTCTTATCCTCACCTCATAATCATCTGTACAATTAACCTAGTGATCCTCAATGTGAGGCTCATGGTTGAAGTGGGCTCCCATTACCTTGCTAAATATGCCTATGGGTCAAATTTTCCATGTGTCAAATTATCTAGTGGGCATTCATCCCATTCAAGGCATACTTATTTCACGACCTTTACATCCTAAGCTAGATGTGCTCGAATTTTGATTGGAAACTAGAAGCAATACTTATGCTTAGTGATGATCAGACGATGTGCATTGGAGATCTTCTAGCATAATTCCATCAACACCAATCTATCTGATGGATACCTGGGAAGCTTATTTGGTTACAATGTTAAACCACCCACTCTAATATAATTAAAGGTTTAGAATTGGGTGAAATAACTACAATCATCCTTCAATTGAGAAGATGATTACAAAAAAGAAGGCATCATTGATGACGTAGTACTGGAGACTGAACTCATCAAGCTTCTCCTTCCTATCTAACTGAGGGAATACCTTATATACATATGATTTTGGATCACAGATAGATTCCTTGACTATCAAAACTGAGTAGGAAGCTCAAGTTGCAAGTAGGTAGAAAGTATAGGAAGTCATGTAGAATTTAGGGTCGGTCTTGACCCTTTGCAGTTGTTGATCCAGATCATCACTAATTGTCTGCCCCCAATCAATCTTCTTCTCCTCTTTTAGATCATGCCAATATATAAAACCATCCATGTTTCTATTTGTCTCTCCTGTAGGAGACCGAAGACCCTACTCAAAAAAGTCACAATTTTTTATTTCTTCCATTAAGTAGGCCCGATGATAGTTAATTTTGTCTAGTTTCCCATCCTTATAGGGCCTTTCTAGATAATTCATGTTTATCTCTTGGGCCTTATGTCTAGTACCACCTCGTCCTATATTCTCAATACTCTCCTTTCTACGGGTTTGTAGTATTCCACAATGGTCATGATTAGGTCTGGTGATTGAATAGCCAATAAACATCCTACTACATGTACTAGTCTTGACATTTCCATGGAAGAGGCAAATCAGGAGTTTGGTTGTTTGGATTTCCTATCATCCTTGGGAAATTATTGAAATTCATGTATCCAAATGTCTGTATTTGTAATCTTGTTGTGTAAGCTTCCCATCTTGGAGGGCCTATTATAGACCATGAACTTGAACTTCATTAGTTGTATAATTGACAAACCCTCAAATTATGCACTTGGAAAAGAAACACTTCTCAACATCAATTATTAAAATCAAACTAAATATGAAAGTGAAAGAAAAACCTAACGAAGGAAGTAAAAAAGAATAAACTAACAGACAAAATAAATAAAACCTAACACCCAGATAGTAGAGCAAAAACCCTTTAACACATGAGAAAAAACCCCTAAGGTTTCTTTTCATTAACTTTTGGGGTTTTAGGGTTTGGGTGTGTCTATATCCTTAACATCATGAAACCACCTTACCCTTAGTCAAAATAAGCCCAAAAATGTATCTAATTGGAGTTTTAAGGATGCTTGATCCTCAATTAGCCTTTCAAGGATTGGGAGTCAAGACACCCTCGACACCCGAGTTCTATTTGTCTTAGGCTGACACAGTGTTCAAGGACCACAGATGCATGATCCCCGATCCACCTTTCAGGGATTAGGGGTCACACCACCCCCGACACCCCAAAGGTGTTATGCTTAGGGTAGAATGGGCATGGGACATGCTCATTGTTTGGGGATTAGGGATGGATGATCTATGATCCACCTTTTACGGATTGGGGGTCACACCACCCCCAATGCCTCGAAAGACTAATAGATGATGCCTTGTGTAAAAAATCTTCGATAAATCGAGGATCTCATGATCCTGACCCTTTTCAGGCATCAGTGGTCACGAGATCCTTGATAGACCTTAATGTTTGAAGGATTTAGGATTTCAAGACCCTATGCATTGCTCTTCCTTAACTCGATTAGGACACAAATATGGGGCTTAGTCACTTTTTAGGGTTCAAACTGACACAAGAAAAAGAGAAAACATAAACCAAAGAGAAACCAACAACACAAGAGGAACCAACCAACAAAACTTAACAAAGACTGTGAAAAATACAACCGAACTGACCTAAAGAAAAGAGGAGATGGCCAACAACCATAATGACAACACGATAGTGACCTAGAAGACATAGAACTCTTTGATATCACATGCACAAAGCCTAAAATTATTGCTAGAATCTTTAAAATGCAAAGGTTCAAATGCTCAAAATTAAAATGCTCAGTTGTAGAAAGAAGGCAAAGTGTCGAAATGAGGGCAACTTTTTCCTTATTTAGGGGTCCCGATCTGACGTCATCTCCGAACTTTGATTAACCATCAAGGCATTAGGGTGTCGAGGTGTAGGGGGTCCAAGGACCTCTAAACACCCCCGCAACCCTGAAGCACCAATCTCTAATTGGAGATTTTCAAGGATTTAGGTCAATGAGGATAGGGGCATTGAGGTTGTTGGGGTAATTAAATATTCACTAATTACACTTTACTTAAGCTTACTTAGGATAATGCATTGCATAGTAGTTGGTCATTGAGACACTTAGGAGTTTGCACCTATATTAGGCACATGGTGTAGGAAAATTCCACTTTCGGTGGTGATAGTTGTTATCTAAATCCACTTTATGTGTGAGATCCACCTTTAGTGCACATATCACATTATCATCCTCCACATGTTGCACGTACTTCATTGCATAATGGAGGATGATCAACATTTGGTGGACATGTGATTCCACCTTGCATAGGTGATAACTTATCTACTCCTTATCATTGTCTCTTATTGACATGTCTATATAAGGAGGCCTATTATGTACATTTGAATTATGTCCATTATCAATAATATCATTCCTGCATCTTACTATAACACTATTGAATTTTATCTAGCTTTTGATATGGGAAAGTTTTAGATAACATAATTATATTTCTTCTAATCACTTTGGTATTGGAAAGTTTTTGACATATAGCTTTAAAACAAATAGATCATTGAATGAATTTGATAACATATGCTAAAATAAAGAATATTAAGATATTGAACATAGATTTCCAGTTTTCAAAATACAGTTCTTTTTCAGTCATTCAACAACACAAAGAAAATATGCCTAAACGTCTAAAATCGTGTCCTCTATAAACATGTTTTTTTCATCAAAAAGTTCATTCATTTCATTACTACAGTAGATCATTTCTAAAAGTCCTTGATTCTTGTTGACTACACTAGTTTAAAAACTGTCATTATCATTGTTTAGAAAATAATACTCTTATTTAAAATAATACAAATAATATTATTTATCTTATACTCCATTAAGACTTAAATAAAAAAAATAAAAAAAAAATAATAATCTGAAAAAATATTTCACTATTACTACCCTTAAAATTTGGATATGGACTTATGGATCTTCATATGTTGACTTAAATAAAAATAGACAATACATTGAATCAAAGAAATTTATCACAAGACAATGAAGAAATTGCACAATCCATATCTATTTTGGATTCAAACAAACTGCTACATTTCTTCAACAAAGGAGGAGAAAAACTTAATGATTAGATAGGAAGATACTACTGCATATATATTTTTTCTCTCAGAAAGATACAATTGAAATTGGCTACATAAAAACAAATATTAGGTTAAAAGCCTTAGATTCAGACATGATTGATGCAAATAGATATTCGAATCAAAATTAGTAATTTATGTTCTAAAAGGATTAGGCTGCCTAAATTTTCATCTCACCATGGAAGCTGGCGAGAGCATCTTTCAAATACAGATGTTTTTCCTAGGAATTCGACGCTTTTAGTGCTGCAGCCTAGAGGGGCTCTGCTCGATCTTATAAGATTAGACTGTCATAATTTAATTCATATCTTATGTAATTGCTCGATCTTTTTAAAGGATATTTATTGAGTGTTTATGATGTTTCTATCCTAAATTTTCAAACCTTGACCGATTAATAATAGAAAAAGTCTTTTTCTAAATGGATAGCTAATATTTAATATTAATAATTGCAAATTTCAGAACACGTGCAATAAACAGAAATTGCAACTGTAATAAGAAACACTTAACACAAAATAAATCTTTTATTCATATCAGATTCTGAAATGAATTACTATTTTAATGGCACAATAATTCAGTTTTTATAGAGGTGGCAACCTCATGACATATATTATAGATTACATGCATTATTCCCACAGTATGAAGACTGGTAGATCACTAAATCTAAACTGATTGTCAAACTATGCATAGCAATGTGGTTGAGTGTCGGTTAAGCTTCAGATAAAATGAACCAAAAAATAGAGAAAAAGAATTCTGGAAAATTTCCAAATTGTTAAAATACATTATTTTTTCGATTTTTTTTTTAAGATTTACAATACAGAGGATGCAGATCATAAATATGATATTCTAAAATTTTCAAGAAAATCTATTGTATTTTCCACATTTTCAAATGTATATTTTGTATGAAAGATAGCCACGTCCATATAATTGTGTACATGAAGGATCTTTAACCAATTGAATTAGATGTTGCTACAAGGGGCACATGAAAAGTCTCCAACAAGCCAAAAACTTGAGATTACAAAAGAGGAATAGTTTATATGAGATACACCATTGGATAGGAGAAAACATAAGCTATTAAAAAAAATATTACAAAAATATGCATATTTATTACACCTTTTCAGAGTTCAGATCTGGGTGGAGAAAACATAAACTATTAGAAAAAAATATTGAAAAAAAACTGCATATCTATAAGAGCTTTTCAAAGGTCAGATCTGGGGCAGCAAATTTATCCTGATCCTCTTCCCTGTTACCTTCTTTCTTTCAGCTAACTCAATAAGTTCAGACCTTTCAAAGTGCCTAGAAAAGGTGACTTTATTTCTATCTTCAGCTAGTAGTATGAGGTTTTTTCTTACACACTAGAGGCCTAAAAGAATTGGAGCCATACCAATTTGAAAACTATACAAACAAGAGAATAATTCCCACTTTGGAAATCAATAAAATCTACAACTACCTGCATATTCATGACATTCCTTAACTTGAAACTTGAACACAATTCTTCACTGGCCTTTCTATTGGTCCTGCTGGAGATGGCCCTCTAAAACCCAAAGTAACCTTATCTTTAACACAGCAATGAAAAGGAGTGGGATGAATGTTTCTTCTTTTAAAACCATCACAAACTTCACAAAAACTGTCCTGATGATCTCCTTGACTGGTAACAAGTGGTACCCAATTGTGGAATCTTGCATTGTATCTAGGATGACCATGAGCATGAAGTGGTATACAGACTTGAGACTGCATTCTTCGTGGACTAATGTGCAATACCCTGGGGAACGGTACCATGAAAGGGAAGAAACCTCTAGAGGACATCAATACTCTGCTTTCCAAAGTTGGTAACATAATCCCCTGCCAAATTCTGAAATTTCCTCTTGTTTTATAGACAAAAATGGGTGATAATATGTTGGCAGGAATTCTGATTTGGAGGCTCACGTGTTCCTGAAAGCGCTCCATCATATCTCCCCCCAAACAAATTCCTCTTACAGACTGAATCACTTTTGCTCAAAAGAAGAAGCCCTATTTATTGGGCCTCACTTTAGGGATTTCATTTGGACTGTTTTCTTGTCAAGTCCTTTTTAAATCTTTTATTAGGAGTCGTTCTATTTTTAATATATATTGCATTTCTCTATTTTAAGGTTTTATGCTTTGTGCATGTAAGCTGCATCTAAGAGTTTTTTTTTAGTTTTTTAAAATCTTTTATTAGTAGAAGTCGTTCTATTTTTAGTGTGCTTTGAGTTTCTCTGCATTGAAGTCTTTTATTAGCCTTCTATTTTTATTTTTTTAGGGTTTGGTGTTTTTATCCTCCACACTTGAAAATATAATGCATATATTATATTTGATAAAAATAGTTCGAATTCTGAAAAATCAACTATTTGAAGGGCCAATACATAAGTGTTCTACAAGACACCGTTCATTGTTCTGTTTTCCTTCATGGGTAGGGGTGTGCCCTTCAAAGCTCCTCTTTTTTGGCCCCATTTTTTTCCTACGTAATATAAATTTCAACCTAATTTGTTATGGAGACTATGTGCTGACAGTCGACTCTGATTCCTTCAAAGATAAACGATACTGTTTATAACCAAAATAATGAGTGATGGCTTACTAAAAGAGATAAATCAAGTGTGATTGTTAACTCCTCTTTGGATTCATCACAATTGTCTCTTATTTCGAATTCCATATAATGCTTAGTTGTTTAATCCTCTTTGATTCCTCTCTTTGTCCGCCACTGAAGGCTAAATGTTGCTTCCTCTGAGATTCCAATTGGGTATTATTGTCTGTGCTATTTTATTTCATTTCTCTCTGTTTTGACCTGTAGCATGAATATTGCAGAACCAATCAAACATGTGGAAACACAAATTTCAAATTTCTATTCGGTATAGGAAATGGTAGCTGTGATCTGCTAGGTTTTCAGATCAACTGTGTGCAAAAAATATGCCCCCAATTGAATTAGGAAACCAACACTACATAGTATGACAGATTTTCTCTGCTATCAGACATTCATGATGATAAATGACAAAAATTTCCAATGTTGTGAATTCAGAAATCATGCGATTAATTCAAACAACACAACTCTCTGTAGATTGTGAATCTTATCCAATAGGGCATCTAAATGTGTCATGTAGGGACTCTCTAAATAAAATTAGTGCAATTAAATTTTCCAGCGAATTGTAGACTGTGAAAAAACCAAGCGTTTCCGTGGGTTGAAGGCTACTTCTATAGGAGATTTCTTTTTCTTTTTACAAGACAGTCCTTATTCATGTCAATGCCCCCATAATACTAATCCTCTCTGAATTCATAATTCTAATTGTAATGACAATTTTTCTTTACCAGATTTAATTTGTTCTGTTATATAAATCAAATACAAGCAAGTCTGTTGGCACACAGTAGCCTAATGTTGCCTGTAGCTCTCTTTTACTTACCCATTCTATCTGTCTGAACTAATTCTACAGGTGTCTGTAGAATTTATGATGCAGTTTTTCCTATTGCCCCTGCTAGGCCTCTTTAGGTTTCTGAGGTCGATGTTTATTCCTGTCAAGATGACAATGCTTTGTTGGGTAAGGGTGATCCTTGCTTGCCAAACATTTTATCTTGTGATGAGGCTATTGATATGGCTGGTGTGGAGGATTTACTTGGTATTTCATCTCCCATTGTTGGTTGTGTGTCCAGTGCTCTCGATGTGTTGGTACCTCAGTCTTCCACATTTTGCTCTCGATGAAAACTGAGCAGGCCAAGGTGGAAGGGATGAAAACTGCCATCCCTTATTCACTTACTAGCAAGAGTGCTGGTTAGTCTAGCAACTCGCTTGTTGGGAGATTTTGAGGGAATCAATACAGCATTGATGCTGTCAGAAGACGTATGAGTTGAAAGTGGAATCTAAGAGGTATGGTTGAAGTTGTTACAATGATTGATATTTTTCTTATTCTACATTTTTAAATTCCACATTATTGTTCAAGGACCCTCTTACATGCCCATTCTTTTGGGACAGAATGACTTTTGCATTAAAAATGGGCCTTTGGTTTTAATCCATACTAAGTTTCTTGTGTGGGTTCAATTACCAGAATTACCTTTGGAACTCTAAGATGAGGAAGTCTTTAGTATTGTCATGTTGCCTCAATCACAAAATTTAAGAATTGTTTGATATTTTCTCATTTTTTGTGTGCTTGTAGAGGAAAACAAGGAGTTTTCGTTTCGGGTCATCCTCTCCTCCGAATATGGAGTTTGTGTGCAATAGATTGTCATTGAAGACTCTTTTATTGGTTTTTTTACTATTGCAAAGAAGGTCACAATAGTGCTAAGTCCCTAAAAACAAGAATTGTCATCCTATTTGGAGAAGAAAGGATCAAGTGATTGAAGATCATAGTAATGATTAGGATGCACTAAAGGTTGAAAGTAGAGGGAAAATCCCTTTCGAGTCTAACAAGATAGACACTCCTTCAAGATTGAATAATGAAACTTGAGATGGAAAACTCATGCATTGTGATGAGGCTAACTCTTTTGAGCAATCTAGCTTTAAACCACCTTGACTTTGGGTTGGTGTTTAGTATATTGGTTCAGTTGGCGCTTTTGTTAAACATTTGTTGTTTTCGTTAACTTTGTCCTACTTGGTTTTTTAATGATTGATTGTTTAACCTTGTTTATGTACAAGGGTCAAAGCCATTTCAAAATCTGTACTTTCCTCAATAAAATCTACTTTCTATAGGAATCAAAAAGTACGAAATCAACACCAAAGCCTTGCGTGTTGCCACCGAAGCCTTAGCCCAGGACCCTTTCAATCAAGATCTGCAATTCAATCTTGCTAAGTTACACCATCAAAAGCAGTTGGCTGACAACCATGCTACCAGAGGAGCTCAGATCAAAGCTCGGTTACACTGGTTAAAGGTTGGAGACCAAGTTTCGAAAGAATTTTTTACTGCCCTCCGTCCTTGGCATACCAGTAGGGGCATAACCAGAATCCGAGAAGGGCACACCCTTTTCACGAAGCTTCTTGATGTCTTGCAAGCCTTTGTTCGTCACTATGAACAGGTCTTTGCTACTCAGGGCCGCTCTCCTACCAGCGAGAAAGCTCTTGCGGAATGCATCATAGTGGTGCCTCAGTGTGTCTCCCCTACCCAACGTGTCTTCTGTGATCAACTGCTTTCCTTGCAGGATCTTCGTGAAGCTGTGTTCACCATGGCTGATGATAAAGCCCCTAGTTGTGATGGCTTCCCTTGTGAGTTTTACAAAACCCTCTGGGATGCCATTGGTCTTGATCTCCACCAGGTCTACCTGGAAGCATTTCATACCCAATCTCTTGGGGATATCATTAACCAGGGGAATATCAAGTTCATTCCCAAGTCTGAGGATCCAGAGGACATTTGTAATTGGCGGCCCATCACTTTTCTCAATGTCTCCTAGAAGATCATTGCCAAAGTGTTGGCTCTCAAGATCCGACACATGCTTTCGCAGATTGTCCAACCTGAGCAAATAGGGTTTATTAAGTCAAGATTTATTCTTGACAACATCATTATTGTTTGGGAAGGTATGGAATGGGCTCGTAAGTCTCACCAAAAAGCCCTTTTTCTCAAAATTGATTTTGCTAAAGCTTATGATTGTATTGAATGGCATTTTATCCTTGTGATGCTTCACGCTATGGGTTTTAGCCCTAGATTTCTTCAATCTATGCAGATGCTCTTCAATGATGCATCTTCTTGCATTACCATCAATGGTCGCCAGTCTTCCACCTTTGGGCTCTTTCGTTCCATTCGACAAGGTTGTCCTCTGGCTCCAGCTTTATATGTGTTGGCTGTTGAGGGTTTTGGCTACCTGCTTGGTCACTCCATTTCCATGGAACTGTTCGGGGAATCTACTTGCTAGATTCTTCCCAACAGCTAGTTAATGGCCATTTCGTTGATGATTCCTTCCTCACTTTGGTAGAGGATGAAGAGAATATCAAGGCAGCCTTGCAGTGTTTAGACATCTTTTGCATGGCTTCCGCCTCAGCCATTCAATGGTACAAAACCCTTTGTTATAGACAGTCGGCTCTTCCCGAGCCTCCTTGGCTTTCTCAGTTTGGCTGGACCAGGATTCAACATGGGGAAATCTTTCACTTTTTGGGTATTCCCTTTGCTTTCCAAGGCAATCCTATTGATCTATGGAATGCGGTTCTTGCTAAGATTGAAAAAAAGGTTACCTACCAGATCACGAAGCCACTCTCTCTCACAGGAAAATTCCAGATCTGCTCCAAAGTTCTAGCGGCCACGCATGTTTATTACTCCTCTTGTTGGGCTCCCTCCAAAGCCTCCTACAAAAGGCTCGAGAAACTTCTTCGGGATTTTCTCTGGGCCTCTAGTGTTGATCACCAGGGCTTCCACAGAGTTGCCTAGGATTTTTGTTGCCTTCCAAAAATATCTAGTGGGCTTGGATTAATTGATACCCAAAAACAAGGGCACGCCCTTTGTGCCAAATGGGTTGTGCAGTGTCTCACAGGCAATGAAGCTTGGAAAATTCTGCTTTGGCACTGCATTTCCTCAGGCTTTCCTCTTCACAAGCCTACCTAGAAGGGGATTGGCTTTTAGACCTTGCTGGTTATGAGGGAGCCTATCTAGATCCAAGGTACTTTTGTCGCCAAAAGTATTTGGAGAGCCTGTGAGTCTGTTAAGCCTTGGCTTCAGTGGGTTGGGAATGGATTCTGGGATGGTCTTTCTTTCAACTAGCAGAACATTTGGTGGTCTCCTCTCTTTGCTCAGCAGGGGATTCCTCTTGCCAGAGTTCAAGGGGTTCGTGCTCTTCGGTTTCACAAGTGTGGCATTCAAACCCCCAAAGACATTTTTTCCAGAGCCACTATGAGTCTCCGATCCTGGGATGATCTTCGGGTTCAATTTTGGCTCATCCGCCCAGATTGTCAGACTTTTGACTTACTGGTTTCTGCTATCCCGCCTCACCTCCTGCATAAATTGGGTATTCAGTCGGTTAGACCGTGGTGGAAAGACTGGAAATGGTATCCTACCACACCATTCACCAGCTACAAGCCTAAGCTTGGGTACTCTTGGCTTATGCCTCATTTGCCCATGATTGATTCTCTCAACCAGCATTGGCATCTCTCTTCTTCTCAGAAGACTAGGGGCTGGCGATTTCGTACTATTTGGGATTCTGTCACTGAGCCTAAAATTGCTCATTTTGCCTGGTGTTTGTTATACCAGGCCTTACCTTTGGGAGCTAGGCTCTGGCATATGGGGGTTCCTGACCCTAAATGCCCTTTTTGTGGTCACTCAGAGATGCTCATGCATATTTTTTGGTTCTGTCGTCGTGCCCAGAACTACTGGGGTTGGATTCATGACTTTTTTGCTCCTTTTAGGCCTGAGTTTTTTTCTTGGCACATGGCTCTTCTTGGTGACTCTCCCAAAATGCCTTCCCAGTACAGCCAGATATGGCATGCATACTTTTAGGCTGGAAATTTTGTTTACTCAGTGGAAAGATCGAAACACTGTGCTTTTTTCTCATAGTTTTCTGGATATTCATGTTTCTCTTTATGCTAAGGCATGTATTTGTAATAATGTCATGATGCAGATTTAGGTGCAAGCAGATAAAGTGGCCCTTGAGGTTGTCCATTTTTAGGAGTTTCTCCAACACTAAGGCAATGCCCTTTGTACTGTGGCTTGGGTGCCTCAAGATTCTCTCTCAGCTGACCGTACGCTACCCAGGGGCTGATGTCGTAGCCGGAGTTCCTTTACTAGACACTCTAGGACTCCACATCAATGGCGTCACCTCTCCACTTCTCCTCCTCCTCGGAGGGATGTGGTTTCTAGTTGGCCTCCTGTGCTTGCTTCCACTACTGTTGCTTTTGCTCGGCCTTTGGCCTCTATTCCTGCTAATCAAGATAAGTTCCCTCGCTTGGTACTGGCTATCTCGCCTAGGCGGGAGGAAGGAGAATTGGAAAAAGATGATCAAGAAGATGGCTGGGCCATTCCTGATCATACTCTTGGGCCCAATGTCTAGGGCAATCCTGATGATAGAGATCCTCCTCCCTCTCTTGCTACTGCTCTTGTAGATTGAGGGTTTATCATTTATATAGTTTTTTGATGAATAGTTGTTTGTTTCCGGCCTAAGTGCTGTGTGAACTTGCGGGGTGATTCTTTCCCCCGGCTCTTTTTTGTGAATATTGTACTTTAATATTTTTAATAGAAAAGACCTCTATTCATAAAAAAAGTATGAAATCGTAGAAAGTAACTAACAAACTAGATCATAGAAATGTTAAAAATGAACTATTGAGTGGCGCCTTACCTCAAGTGGGCCTTCACTTGGATAGGTGTACTCACTAAATTAACAGTTTAATGATGTTACCTATTCTATACTTTTCTTGTATGCTTATTCATAAATATAACCAAATAAAAAAAATTATATAAAATTGAAAAAGTTGAGAAAAATTACAATATTGTCATTCCCTAGATAATCTTCTACACTAGATGTATAGACTTTGACATGTCACTCATTCCTAATATATAGAAGAGGATTATTTAACTAAGAGACACAACATAAAGCTGAGTCCTAATAGGCTTCCATATCCATCATAAAGACGAACTTTGGTAATTGAGATGAAAACACAACATAAATCATTGATGATGATTATGATAGAAGTATCCTAACTATTGGAGATGTCTACTAATGCTAGGAGTCTCATGCTCTTTTTTTTTTGTGGACATCTCAACATGTGTAAGACCCAGTACATCCGCTGAGTTGCTTTTGTTGAACATTTGTTATTTTCCCTAGTTGTCCTACTTGGTTTTTTAATGATTGATTTTTTAACCTTCTTTATGTACAAGGGTCAAAGCCATTTCAAAATCCATACTTTCCTCAATAAAAATCTACTTTCTATAGGAATCAAAAAGTACGAAATCATAGAAAGTAACTAACAAACTAGATCATAGAAATGTTAAAAATGAACTATTGAGTGGCGCCTTACCTCAAGTGGGCCTTGACTTGGATAGGTATACTCACTAAATTAATAGTTAAATGATGTTACCAATTCTATAATTTTCTTGTATGCTTATTCATAAAGATAACCAAATAATAAAATTGAAAAAGCTGAGAAAAATTACAAAATAGTCATTCCCTAGATAAATGTCTACACTAGATGTGATGCAATAGCATCTTGGGTCCTTGGCAATTCTGTGTCACCAAAAAAATGTTTAAAGTTTGTCTGTGTTTCTCGGTTCCTTCTTTGGCCGAGTTGGTTTGGTGTTGCTTGGTTTCCTTTGTTGACCGAGTTGGTCGGTAATCTCTCTTTGGCACTCAAAAAATTCCCTGGCGCTCGGCGATGCTGTCTGGCGCTCGGTTCTCCCTTCTAGCCAAGTTGTTTGTTTTAGATTTCTGATTGAGGCCGACTTGTGCATTTAATTTTGGTCATAGATTTAATGCTGGTATCCATCATTGGGAAGCATGTGAACCTAGATCTGGTTGTTCCTTCTGTTGATTGTGGATCTAAAGGCCGACTAGGCTCGGTAGCCTCTTGTATAAATGTAGTTGTTTGGTTAGAGTTTAGGAGTCAATTCTTGGAGAGTCAGTTTTGGATAGAAGATAGAAGATAGAAAATTAGAGATTGTTGGCAGATCCTCACATGTTGGAGGACTTTTGTACTTGATTGTAATATCTGGCCTAAATCGGGAAGGCCTTACAACCCGGCATGTATAAATCAAATTGAAGATAATATATGAAAGTTTCTGCTTTCTCTCTCTCACTGTTGTGTTTGTTGCTTCCGCGTGTCATTCTGTAAGGTGGATCTAGTTAGGGTGTGCCTTTGGCCCCTCTCCCCATCCTCCTTTACGTCAGGTGGTATCAGATTGAGGTGAGATCTGGATCTAGGTTTGCGAATCTAGGTTTGAAGGTTCCTTCTTGTGAAACCCTAGTTGAATTGTTGTGGGGTAGCAGATTGCGATCTGACCTGCATTTGCAGAGGGTTTTCAAGATGGTTCGTGGGAGGTGAGATGCGGATCCAGGATTGACAGACATGTTGAGACAACTTGCTGCTAGATTAGAAGCTGTTGAAACAACCCAGAGAAGAGGAAGACATCTTGAAGATGTTTGTGATGATGAAATTAAGGTAGAACAAGGTGATGTAGAACCTACACCTATGATGGATCAGGGTGAGGAAATATTTTTGAAGGCTTTGACAAGTTTGAAGTCTACACCACACTTTAATCCTCCAGAGTATAGTGGAAAATTGGTGGATTGGATCACTAAGATGGAAAAGTGCTTTGAGTATGAAAATGTACCTGAGGAAAAGAAGGTGAAAATTGCAAGCACAAAGTTGAAGAGTCATGCATCCCTGTGGTGGGAACATCTGCGGTTGGACCGAAAGAGGAAAGGGAAAGAAAAAATCAAGGTATTGAGTAAAATGGTGAATAAGTTGAAAGGAAAGTTCTTACTTTGTGATTATCAGATTAACCTAGTTAGGCGAATGCAAAGTTTGAGGCAGAAAGATAGTTCAGTAAAAAAATATATTGAAGAATTCTATAGATTAGATATCAGATCTAGACATGATGAAGATGATGTGGAAAGAATTTCTAGATACCTGAATGGTTTGAGAGTTTTCATCCAAGAAGAAATTAGTTTGGTCAAATTGGAGAACATTGAAGAGGCTTATCAATTTGCATTGAAAGCTGAGGAGAAATTGAACAAGAGACATGAGCATAGATAGAGGTAGAGGTGGTATATTCCCTAGAGGAAGAGGTAGATTTGAACTTGAAAAGACAACTTTGGACAAAGGCAAGACTGAGTGGAAAGGTGAAAGTTCATCTAGAGGCAGAGGCAGTAACTACCGAGGTGGTTATAACAGAGGTGGTTTTCGAGGAACTTGTTACAATTGCAGAGAAGAAGGACATAGATCGTTTGAGTTTACACATGCAAGTAAGAAGGTTGGTAACAGTAGAAATGATTTGGTGCAAGAAGAGTCACCCAATGAACCCGAGAAGGAAAATAACTTGATGGTAAGGAGATCACTTTGGAGTGAAAATAATAAGGAAGATCCGGTAAGGAAAAGTTTGTTCAAGACTAGATGTAGAGTTTCTGACAAAGTTTGGGAAGTAATCATTGCCAATGGTAGCTCAGAGAGTCTGGCATCTGAGGAAATGGTCACAAAGTTGCAGTTGAAAAGGTTAGAACATCCGAAGCCCTATCAGATTTCATAGATCAAAGAGGAGCATACACTCTTGGTAAGTGAACAATGTTATGTGAATTTGAAAATTGGAAAGTACTATGATAAGGTGTTATGTGATATCATGCCTATGGATTATTATAATATTTTGTTGGGTAGACCTTGGCAATATGATAGACATGCTATATATGATGTGAGATTGCATAAATATACTATTTAGGCTTATATGGGAGAAGAAAAATCTTGTTACCTTTGATGGAAGAACTTGTTAGTAATGTTTGCACATCTATGAAAGTTTTTCTAATGGAAGGAAAACATTTTGTTAAGGATTTGAAGAAGAATGATGTATGTTTTGCTATGATTCCTAACAAATTGAGTAAGAAAATAGAGGATAATGTCCTTGAGGAGATTGATAAGTTATTCACCGAGTATAGTGAGATCATTTCTGATAATGTACCTGATGGTTTGCTGCCGAAGAGAAGCATTGATAATTGCATGGATCTAATTCCTGGAGCTAGTTTACTGAATAAGGCACCTCACCGATTGACACCTACTGAGAATTAAGAATTGAACCGACAGATTCAAGAATTGTTGCAGAAAGGGTTGATCAAAGAAAGTTTGAGTCCTTGTACATGACTTGTTGTATTGGCACCTAAGAAGAATGGAGAATGGCGAATGCATACTGATTCCAGAGAAATCAATAAGATAATAGTGAAATATAGGTTTCCTGTACCAAGAATGGATGATATAATGGATAGTTTGACTGGAGCAAAGTATTTTACCAAAATTGATTTGAAAAGTGGGTATCATTAGATTAGAATTAGAGAAGGTGATGAATGTAAGACTACTTTCAAGATAAAAGAAGGTTTGTATGAGTGGTTGGTTATGCCTTTTGGTTTAACTAATGCATTGAGTACTTTTATGAGGTTGATGAATGAGGTTTTGAAGAAATTCGTGGGTAAGTTTGTGAGTGTATATCTTGATAATATTCTGATATTCAGTAAGACCAGAGAAGAATATTTGTTGCATGTTAAACAAGTATTGCAGAGATTGAAAGAAGAAAAGTTGCTGATAAATCTGAAAAAGTGTTCACTCATGAAAGAGGAGATTGTGTATTTGAGATTTGTGATTTCAGCTGATGGTTTGAAAATGGATCCTGAAAAGGTTGAAGCTATTTTGAATTGGCCTATACTTGAGAATGCTAGTGAGGTTAAGATCATTTTATGGTTTGACAAGTTTTTATTGAAATTCATTAGGAATTTCAGTTCAATTTGTAATGCTATGACTGAGACTATGAGAGGAGACAAGAGAATTCAAGTGGACACATGGAGCTAATAAAATTTTTGAGACTCTGAAGCATAAGGTTGTTGAATTGCCTATTTTGGCATTGCCTGATTCAATAAGGTATTTCAAGTGGAATGTGATGCAAGTGGAAGTGCAATTGGAGCTGTGTTGAGTCAAGAACGTAAATCTGTTGCTTTCTTTAGTGAAAAGTTGAATAATGCAAAAATGAATTATTTTGTGTATGATCAAGAATTCTATGCTATTGTTCAAGCACTAAAGAAATGGAGACATTATTTGATACCGAGTGAATTTGTATTGTATACTGATCATAAGGCGTTACAGTATTTGGGTAGTCAGAATAAGTTGAATCAGAGACATATGAAATTGGTTGAGTATTTGCAAAGTTATACATTTGTGATAAAGCATAAGAGTGGAGTCACTAACCGAGTTGCTGATGCATTGAGTAGAAGAAGATCTTTGATGACCAACTTAAAAATTGAAGTTCTAGGCTTTGATGATATGAGAGATTCTTATGAATTTGATCCTGATTTTTCTGAGCCATGGAGAAAGTGCAAAGCACCTATTCAAGATCAACCGAGTACTAAATGGGATGAATATTTTATGAAAGGAGGTATGTTGTTTAAAGGTACTTAGTTGTGTATATCGAGAGGACTAATAAGAACTAATTTGATAAAGGAGAAACATAGTAGTGGTTTGGCTGGACATTTTGGTGTTGATAAGACATTGAATTTGCTTAAGGAGATATACTTTTGGCCACAGTTGTATAAAGATATTCAAAAATTTGTGAGAAGTTGTAAAAATTGTCTAGTTGCAAAAGGAGTAAGTCAGAATACTGGATTGTATACACCAATTTCTATTCCTGAGAAACCTTGGATTGACATCAGTATGGATTTTGTTCTTGGCTTACCGAAGACAGTAAGAGGTAATGATTCTATATTTGTTGTTGTGGATAGATTTTCTAAAATGACACATTTTATACCTTGTAGAAAGACATCAGATGCATTACATGTAGCAAATCTTTTCTTTAAAGAAATTGTCAGATTGAATGGATTACCAAGGAGTATTATATCTGACCGAGATAGTAAATTTGTTGGATACTTTTGGAAGACTCGTTGGAAAAAGTTTGGCACCGAGTTGAAATATAGTTCTACATTTCACCCACAGATTCATGGACAAACAAAAGTTGTGAATAGAAGTTTGGGAAATATTTTGAGATGTTTAGTTGGAGACACACCAAGTAATTAGGATTCTGTGTTGGCACAAGAAGAGTTTGCATACAATAATTCAGTGAATAGGAGTACTGGAAAAACACCTTTTGAGATTGTAAATGGCATAAAACCAAGAGGTATTCAGATTTGAGAGACATTGTGGATGAAAGAAAGAGAAGTGATGAATGAGTAAAATTTGCTGAGTACATGAAGATATTGAATGAAGATGTGAAACATAAGTTGGAAGAAAGTAATCAGAAATACAAAGACAAAGATGATAGATCAAGAAGACATAAGACTTTTGATGTTGGTGATGAAGTGATGGTTCATTTGAAGAAAGACAGATTTCCTGTTGGAACATATGGGAAGCTGAAAATGAAGAAGTTTGGACCTTGCAAGATTTTGAGGAAATTTGATAGTGGAAATGCATATGAGATTGAGTTACCTGAGGATATGGATATATCACCTATTTTCAACATTGCTGATTTGTATGAGTATCATGAACTTGATGAAGACATGACAATACTGATGGATTATCCTAAGAAGCAAATGGAAGAAGTTGAGCATATTTTGGAGCAAAGAATTGGCAGAAGTACAAGAGGGAAACACTATATGGAATATTTGGTAAAGTGGAAGAATAGACCGATTGAAGACAGTTCATGGATTTCATAGTTTGAGTTGGATGCAGCTTGGATCATACCCGTTTCATGATTCGGAGAATTATTTTCAAATAACCCCAGGTGTTTGATGCAGGAGCATCTCGGGTCCTTGGCAATCCTGTGTCACCAAAAAGATGTTTGAAGTTTGTCTGTGTTTCTCGGTTCTTGCTTTGGCTATGTTGGTTTGGTGTTGCTCAATTTCCTTTATTGACCGAGTTGGTCGGTCATCTCTCTTTGGTGCTCGGTTAATTCCTTGGCGCTTCACAATGCTGTTTGGTGCTTGGTTCTCCTTGCTTGCCAAGTTGTTTGTTTTAGATTTCTGATTGAGGCTGACTTGTGCATTTAATTTTGGTCGTGGATTTAATGTTGGTATCTGATGCAAGAGCATCCTGGGTGTAAGAGCAATCTTGCATCACCCAAAAATATTTCTATTTTCTTTTCAATAAGGGCTATCTTGTGCAGAGCTGCTATTTATAGAAACTTACTATTTTTAGTAAGTTGGTTGTATGATCTCAGAATGTTTTGATTTCACAGTTGGAGGTTCATCCTAGTCATTTCAGCCTACCAGTTGAGTTTCATTGCCACATCATCAGTATTGGTGAATTTATTAAGATTTTTGGGTACAAAATCTTTCAGGTCAATTTTGAAGGCCTTAGAGGCTCCGGATCATGATCGACCCTCGGCTGACTGACGCTAGTGCATCTCAAGTGTTGTAGATTTCGTCATGGCATTTCTGAAAAGTGGTTACAATAGAAAATTGGAGTTACGATTAAAAAGTTATGGCCTCCGGAAGTTGGGTTACCTAAAATCATATTTTATATTTCTTTTGAGCCGACCCTATTGTAATAATTGTGAAAAATAAATAATTCTATGTCTAGTCGGCCTAAAGGGCTAAATTTCTAGAACCTTCCTGGGCGGTGGAAATTGCCTATATAAGAAAGGTCTGTAGTGTTGTCTTAGGCAGTTCGGGACAGTTCTGGGTGGTAGATCTGGGTAATAATTCAAGGCTTTGTCCTACAAAATATTGTAAGGGAATGCCCATGTGGCTTTGCATATTGTAATTTTGAAAGTTTGTAATTCCACATTTGTGGAGATAATAAGAAGCCAATTTTTTGTTCTTGCATATTGTTGTTGTTTCTCTGTTTCTGTTATGTGTTTGTGGTATTAAAGGGAGCACCCTTCATCAGTATACATCATTGGGAAGCGTGTGGACCTAGATCTGGTCGTTCCTTCTATTGATTGTAGATCTGAAGGCCGACTTGGCTCGGTAGCCTCTTGTATAAATGTAGTTATTTGGTTAGAGTTTAGGAGTCAGTTCTTGGAGAGTCAGTTTTGAATAGAAGATAGAAGATAGAAAATTAGAGATTTATGGTAGATCCTCGCATGTTGGAGGACTTCTGTACTTGATTATAATATCTGGCCTAAACTGGGAAGGCCTTAAAACATGGCATGTATGAATCAAATTGAAGATAATATATGAAAGTTTTTGCATTCTCTTTCTCTCACTATTGTGTTTGTTGCTTCTGCGTGTCGTTCTTGGATTTGGTTAGGGTGTGCCTTTGGCCCCTCTCCCCATCCTCCTTTGCGTCAAGATGTATAGACTTCTACATGTCACTCATTCCTAATATATAGAAGAGGATTATTTAACTAAGAGACACAACATAAAGCTGAGTCCTAATAGGATTCCATATCCATTGTAAAGATGAACTTTGGTAATTGAGATGAAAACACAACATAAATCATTGATGATGATTATGATAGAAGTATCCTAACTATTGGAGGTGTATACTAATGCTAGGAGTCTCATGTTGTTGTTTTTGTGGACACCTCAACATGTGTAAGACCCATTGTTGTAACTTGGCTACTTGGTTGTAGGAACACCTAGTACTTTTGTAGTTACTTGGTTGCATGCGATTTGTGTGATGCCTTCGACCATTTTACTGCAACAATATGTTAGTTCCTAGAAATACTTCTCATAATGAAATCACATCATTTCATCATATTATTATCAACTTAATCATGTACGTGTATTATATCAAACATCCATGAGTACATATGTTTAGTGCTTATCAAATGGTCTTATACTTAGTGAAGTATTGAGGTTTCATTATAAAAGTTCTCTAGTTCAGAGGAAATAGAGGATTAACAAACTAATAAAAGAGACAATGACATAGTAGATCATCGGAAACACAAAATGAAATAGAGGAAGGCATAAAAACATGTAAGCACCATATAATTTATCAAGGTGGTCATCCATAGCCAATGATTTCATGTTGAAGAGATTAGTCATATTATTTTGAGTGTATTTTATTGTAAGTACCACAACTCTTGTTTTTAATTATATGGAAAGTATAAATTGAAAAGTTTTCACAAAGGAACACTTGGTGGATTTGGGTTTTACATTGGCTTTACATGTGCTAATTATATTTGTTAGAATTTTCTAAGGACTTTTCACTAAATCTATGTTATGTTTTTTCAGGAAATTTCTTTTTTTTTCTCATGTCAAATGAACTACTCTGAGCTACAATGTTCTATTTTAATCAACAATAATGGATGTCCATAATCTTGCTTGCTTTCTTTAGGTCTTTGTAACATTGTATCATTTAAAAATTATTCTATATAATTTATTTTTATGTAGAAGTGTCATTGAGTTATTTTTTTTTTTAATTTAAAAAAAGTTTCTATGTGTAAGATTTAAAAATAATATATTAGATTTCTATTTCACAAGGTATACAATTGATATCTATTTGTAAATATAGATATTAGGTTTTTAAATATATATATATATATATATATATATATATATATATATATATATATATATATATATATATATATATATATATATATATATATATATATATATATATATATATATATATATATATATATATATATATGGGTAAGTACTCCAAGATGGTGTACAAAAAATAGGGTATAAGTGATCACTTTTTTTTATAAATAAAGCAAACCTGAGCTTGGAAGAGAAATTTGGGAGTCATGCACTCAAAACTAGAATATGTGCAAAGTGTTGGAGTACAATGAACACTGAGAGGGGGGTGAATCAGTGTTCTAATAAATCATTTAAATAAATTTTAACAACTTTAAACATGTTTACAGATCTTCTTATGAAACAATGTTAAGCAAATGACTAAAATGAAATAGTGACAAGTGAATATGATACAATCACATAATTTGACACATCAAATTTCATGACTGGAAAACCCTCTTGTGGAAGAAAAATCAATCATAAAATTGCCTCACTGGCTTATCTAAAAACATTCAAGATTGCAATGCCTTAGCGACTAATATGTATCACTAACAATACTATCTCACTGATAAATTTGAATTCTAATGATGTAATCCCTATTTTACCAACTGATACTCCTAAGAGTTATTTTGTTATCATTAGTTATGATAAAGTCATAATGATTTTCAAAGTATTCAATAATGAAAGAAATTCAAGTTGGTAAGAGTAATAAGATTGTCGGTAAAAGGAAATACAAGAAAGACAGATTTTAGTTAAGGCAAGGGAAGTCCAGTCACCGAGCAAGGCAAACTGAGCACTGAGCACCGAGTTGTACTGAGCTACAACATCCACCAAACTGAGAGAAGATACAGTTATTGAGAAATAGAAAATGTATTACTGAGCATGACAGGCCGACATGAGGAGAATCTATAGATACATTGAACCTGGACATCAAGAAGAAAATAGTTTACAAATCTCAAGGAGATTGTTTGATAGAGCATTGGAGATTTAAACATGATGATTACGTATAATTACTAGGTGAGATTCACCAATGAGAATTAAATGTGATATATGCATTGGAGGAGTAACCAATGCTAGCACCACTTAAGGAGATGATTCTAGAACATTTTCACCGCTTCTAGAATTGAGTATATAATGGATCTAAGTGAGAAGATAAGTGTGCATGTGAGAGTATATGTGTGATTGTGAAGGAGAGATTGCAAAAAGAAGGTGATGAGCAGAGGAACCACCGAGTAATAGAGCAGTAAGACGTAGAGTTTAATTGTGATTCAGAGTTGAATCTACCGAGTACAAATTTGACATTGTGAGTGAATCACAGTATGAGGTAATCAGTTAATGAGCATATTGAGTCTGATAAGCATATGATTGATGCAAGTTTTACAGACAGATTTGTTATTGATTAAGTTTGTAATCAAAATTGTATAGTCTCTTAACCGAGCAGACCCTAATAGGCCTATTGTAAATCTTTTAACAAGTATAATTCTTACATTATAATTGTAAAATCCTTTCGCAAGGTAGACTTAACTGGTCTTTAGACTCTTAATAGGGTTAATACTTTTAAAAAAGTAAGGTATAAAAAATAGCTAACATTGTATCTCTAACCGAGAAAACTTGTACTATATAGATTATATTGATGGAAACTTGATGCACTATTCATTTTAAAAAAGTAACTTGATAAATGATGGTCACTTAAAACCTTCATATTTTATAGCTAGGACTCTTCAGGATGGCTGTTGTGAACTACTTCTCATTTGTACTAATTCATAAATTTTTGCCTAGTATGAATGACGATGGTTACTTATGATCCTTTTCTTTAATTTGTTTTACTAAAATTGCTTTGAAAAATATTCTTGAATATATAGAATAAATATCCAATCTATCATATTTTTAATACTGTATTTTCTTTTGTTTGAATATGTTGTACAAAAATACTTGCATTTTTTAATTAATTTTTTTTTCATACAAAAATACTAATCTATTATATCTTACTCTACTAAAAATATTATTTAAATATGCACTCCTAAGTTTAGAGAAAGATGTCATTTATTTTGTAACTAGCAAATGATTATTTCTTAATTTTTATACGAAGTGTTTGAGGACGTTTTCTTATTGTCTCATATTATGAATAATTCTTTATACTAATACTAATATGTTCAATTATATAATTTTATAATAGCAATTCAAATAATATTTTCTCATATATTTTTCTTGCACATATAAGATTCAACATGACAATATATTATGAGACGTGATCCAATATAATTAATAAATATCAAGATCGAAAACATGTTTTATTGCATTATTCTTTTAGATTAATTGTCTAAATATTTTTTACTGTACTAGAAGCATTTCATTGTATACAAATAAGACCTCCTTCAAGATTCAAGAATAGCAATGCTTGCATATCATGTCTAGTAGACAACATATAAATTTAAATTGTGTCATATATAGTACCATGTAAAAAAAGGGGGAAATTAAAAAGGCTAGATAAAAGGTACATAATTTTCTTCTGTATGCACCAAAAAATGGTCACCTAGACTTTGGGCCCCATTTATTTGATTTATCAATCCTGAATCATTTTTATCAATAATCAATATTTTCAACATTATCAATTTCTTGATCAAGTCTTAATTTCGATCATATATTGGATTTTAATCCTATGGGCTAGCCATTTATCCTAAGTTTTTATTTAATTAAAAGGAATATTTCCTCCCCTTTTAATTAAATAAAAAGGCCCCCACTTTTCCTCTTATCCTAAGTTGCACAAATAAAGCATTATTCTTATTTTATAAAAAGTGAAAAAACACTTTTTGTCTCATATGGACACAAAAGTCAACTCCTATTTTCTTATTGGAGGATATTTGTGCACAAGGATCAAGCTTCCATTTTCCCCCACCATTGATTAAGTCTTTTGCCTCTTAATCTCAATGGTCCAATTCACCTCACTTCTTATAAAAGGAGAGTTCTCTCCTTCATTTGTATCCATCTCTTTTATGCTAATGTTATGCTGCAGGTTTTCTAGGTCATTTGGAGCTCTTTGAAGACATTCTTGCATTCAAGCTTTGAAGACATTGTTGTTGCATTTCATTTAGCTTGTTTTCTTATATCATAGTTGCATGATAATGACATTTTTAGTATAGATTTCCTTTATGCAATAGATTAATCTCACATAGCTTAATAGGAGGATTTGTAACGCTTGTATTTTCCTTTCATAGCATAGCTTGCATCTTTCATTCTCATAGATTAGTTTGCATTACATTGCATCCATATTGATTTCATTGGAGATATTGGCATTGTTGCCCTTATCTTTGATTTGGAATCTCTCATTGTGTGGTTGACTAGCAAGGTCACTAGTTTGTAGCTCTAGCTGAGAGCAATTTTATCATAGTCCCTTGCAACTCCATGCATAGAGAGCCGCTTTGTGAGGCCTCATTGTTGAGTAACCTTGCATGTAATGGTTCATAGAAGTGTGGTCACTTTTACACCATACATCTTCGACCCGAAGAGATTCTCAAACAACTCAACACCACATTTAAAGGTTTTCAATATTCATTCCTATAAGTAAAAGATCTCCTACCACAAACCATATAACACGTTTTGCATGCCTGAGTACATTTTAGTTGGAGAACACTTCCACTCAAGAATAGATATGCTATAAATCATGCCTACATATTCCATGAATGCATATTGATTTACCTTGGAGTTTTATATAGAAAGTCGGAATAAAATGATTTTATAGATATCTTGTTGAGCAACACGGAAACCACTTTTCCAAGTGGAATAACATGGACCTTGGATGCATGCATCTTACTTTGCAAAAATCAACTCAAATATAAGATATATGAATAGTACTTGGGTAAATTATCCATTTCTTAAGGTGATGGATTTGTCAAGAGGAAATTAAAATGTAGTTTTCACACCATTAGCTTCTTATAAGACATTATTACTATTGAAAAATATATGCCTAGATATATCAACTAGTTGGACATAATAATTATAAGAAGACAATGTAGAGCATAAAAATTCTGATATTTATGTTAGTTTATTTCAAATTTTTAAAGCCCTACACAGAAACCCTTAGAAACAAGGCATGTGCTTCATAGTAATTTTTAGTGGCTAATATTCGCCAAATGGCTAATTTTGGAAATTTGATAATCCAAATTTGGCTAATAATTCAAGATTTAACGCAACACAAATCACCACATTTTTACAAAATTTTGATTTAGAAATATTTAAATCATAAAATAATTTATTTTTTAAAAAACTTGAACTCAAAATTTGCCACAATATTCGATACATGTTTAGATTTGATTCATAAAAATATCAATACATTTGTCTCACACAATACAATAGGGTTATTAGATTATATTTTAAATAAATGGTAGCAAGTAATTATTACAGAGTCTATTCTTAAACCCATCAAATATTTCCACATTAAGCCTAATAATTTTCTATAAGAATTCTATTATTTTAAATAGAAGTATTCACGTGGTGATTACTTAATTTATTTTTATTTTTTTGAGATTCACTAATATTTTCTAAAAAAAAATTGTTATTAAAAAATAATCGCCAATAAGAGTACTTATTTTTTTTCAAGAAAATGAAAGATTCACCAAGATTTTATATCTTTTTTAAGAGGGGGGTTTCTTAAAGATTACTCTGCTGTGCTCCTTTAGTGAAAGAGCTTGTAGATTATATACAATTGCTTAAATATTTGAATACCAAGAAAAATAAAGTTGAAACTAAATTCCATAGTATTCTATGAGGAGACACGTCATTTATTAAATCCAAATATATTTGTTAGTAGTTATTGAGTTTTAATAAATTAAGGCACATAAATTTTTTATAATAATCTATTGAAAAGTATATATCCAAGCAACTTTCAACCATTAAATATTTCAATACAAGACCTTATTTGTGAATCTTATAATCTAAAACACATAGAAAATGAAAAGGTGGTTAGTTCTTGGTCTACAAAGTTACCATGAAACTATAAGAATTGACATTTAGTCATTTGAAAATGCAAACTAAATTATTTGCCACCTTTCTATCATTGAAAAACCAAAGAATTAAAATATAATGACCTATGACATGGATATCTTTCATAAAATGATGACCATAGAAGTAACCTTCAAATAAAGATAAATGGCAATGTAGAAAACACCAAATATATATTAAAGTAGTTTCAGTTTGATACAGACACAATTTATGACAGTAAACAAACCCCTTTAAGGTCCATAAAGATGAAAAAAAGCATGCAACTAAATATTTGAAGGATGAAGCAAAATATAACACCATTGGACTTTCTCTAGACTTTGGTATGGGAAACTTTCAGGTAACATAATTATATTTTTTCTATTCACTTTGGTATTGAAAAGTTTCTGACATAGCTTAAAAACAAATAAATCATAGAATAAATTTGATAACATATGTTAAAATAAAAAATAAATAAATATTGAACATATATTTCCAGTTTTCAAAATACGGTTCTTTTTATAAGATTAGACTGTCATAATTTAATTCATATCTTATGTAATTGCTCGATCTTTTTAAAGGATATTATTAAATCGGTTGTAATTGATTTTTTAATTTAAATAGTTTAAGAAGTTGCATATCAGATATAACGAAGTGTGTGTAACCTTGACACAAAATAAATATTTTATTCATATCAAATTTTGAAATGAATTACTATTTTAATGGCACAATAATTCAGTTTTTATAGAGGTGGCAGCCTCATGACATTTATTATAGATTACATGCATTATTTCCACAGTATGAAGACCGGTAGATCATTAAATTTAAACTGATTGTCAAACTATGCATAGCAATGTGGTTGAGCGCTCGCTAAGCTCCAGATAAAATGTACCAAATGATAAAGAAAAAAAATCCTGAGAATTCACAAATTGTCAAAAATCTATAAATTATAAAAATACTATTTTTTAGAATTTTTTTTTCAGATTTACAATACAGGGGATGCAGATCATGAATATAATATTCTAAAATTTTCTGAAAAATCTATTGTATTTTTCACATTTTCAAATGTACATTTTGTATGAAAGATAGCACGTCCATATAATTATGTACATGAAGGATTTTTAACCCATAGAATTAGATGAGGAGAACTGGACAATTACTCAACTCAACATCAATTACCATTAATAATGAAGTGTGTAGTTACAATATTCGTGTTGCTACAAGGGGCACATCAACAGTCTCCAAAGCCTGAGATTACAAAAGAGTAATAATTTATATGATATACACCATTAGATAGGAGAAAACAAAAGCTATTAGAACAAAATATTACAAAAATCTGCATATTTTCAGAGTTCAGATCTGGGTGGAGAAAACATAAACTATTAGAACAAAATATTAAAGAAAAAACTGCATATTTATAAGACCTATTCAGAGGCCAGATCTGGGGCCCGATCCTCTTCTCTGTTACCTTCTTTCTTTCAGCTAACTCAATAAGTTCAGACCTTTCAAAGTGACTTTATTTTTATCTTCAGTGAGTAGTATGAGGGTTTTTCTTACACACTAGAGGTCTAAAAGAATTGGAACCATACCAATTTGAAAACTATACAAAAGAGAGAATAATTCCCACTTTGGAAATCAACAAAATCTACTACTGCCTGCATATTCATGACATTCCTTAACTTGAAACTTGAACACAATTCTTCACTGGCCTTTCTATTGGTCCTGCTGGAGATGGCCCTCTAAAACCCAAAGTAACCTTATCTTTAACACAGCAATGAAAAGGAGTGGGATGAATGTTTCTTCTTTTAAAACCATCACAAACTTCACAAAAACTGTCCTGATGATCTCCTTGACCGGTAACAAGTGGTACCCAATTG
Organism: Chamaecyparis obtusa; assembly: GCA_027943335.1. Lineage (NCBI taxonomy): Eukaryota > Viridiplantae > Streptophyta > Pinopsida > Cupressales > Cupressaceae > Chamaecyparis > Chamaecyparis obtusa. Next base: position 108,314 of record BSBK01001661.1, on the reverse strand, counting down.
TGGAATCTTGCATTGTATCTAGGATGACCATGAGCATGAAGTGGTATACAGACTTGAGACTGCATTCTTCGTGGACTAATGTGCAATACCCTGGGGAACGGTACCATGAAAGGGAAGAAACCTCTAGAGGACATCAATACTCTGCTTTCCAAAGTTGGTAACATAATCCCCTGCCAAATTCTGAAATTTCCTCTTGTTTTATAGACAAAAATGGGTGATAATATGTTGGCAGGAATTCTGATTTGGAGGCTCACGTGTTCCTGAAAGCGCTCCATCATATCTCCCCCCAAACAAATTCCTCTTACAGACTGAATCACTTTTGCTCAAAAGAAGAAGCCCTATTTATTGGGCCTCACTTTAGGGATTTCATTTGGACTGTTTTCTTGTCAAGTCCTTTTTAAATCTTTTATTAGGAGTCGTTCTATTTTTAATATATATTGCATTTCTCTATTTTAAGGTTTTATGCTTTGTGCATGTAAGCTGCATCTAAGAGTTTTTTTTAGTTTTTTAAAATCTTTTATTAGTAGAAGTCGTTCTATTTTTAGTGTGCTTTGAGTTTCTCTGCATGTAAGTCTTTTATTAGCCTTCTATTTTTATTTTTTTTTAGGGTTTGGTGTTTTTATCCTCTACAATTAAAAATATAATGTATATATTATATTTAATAAACAAAGTTTGAATTCTTTGAAAATCAGCTATTTGAAGGGCCAATACTGTCCTACAACACACCGTTCATTGTTCTGTTTTCCTTCATGGGTAGGGGTGTGCCCTATTTTTTCCCTACGTAGCATAAATTTCAACATATGACAGTCGACTCTGATTCAATCAAAGATAAATGACATTGTTTATAACAAAAATAATGAATGATGGCTAACTAAAAGAGATAAATCAAGTGTCTGTTATTTCGAATTCCATAAAATGCTTAGTGGTTCAATCCTCTTTGATTCGTCTCTTTGTCCACCACTGAAGACTAAATGTTTCTTCCTCTGAGATTCCAATTGGGTATTATTGTCTGTGCTATTTTATTTCATTTCTCTCTGTTTTGACCTGTAGCATGAATATTGCAGAACCAATCAAACGTGGAAACACAAATTTCAAATTTCTATTCTGTATAGGAAATTATAGATGTGGTCTCCTAGGTTTTCAGATCAACTGTGTGCAAAAAAATATGCCCCCAATTGAATTAGGAAAGCAACACTACATAATATGACAGATTTTCTCTGCTCATAGACATTCATGATGATAAATGACAGAAATTTCCAATGTTGTGAAGTCAAGATACAGAGTTTTTTATGCGATTAATTCAAACAACACAACTTTGTGTAGATTGTGAATTTTATCCACTAGGGCATCGAAATGTGTCATGTTCTCATAGCTTTGTGACTATAGATAAAATTCGAGCAATTAAAATTTGCCAGCGAATTGTAGACTGTGAAAAAAAGTCCTTATTCATGTGAATGCCCCCATAATACTAATCCTCTCTGACATTTCTACTTAGCTTAGAATTCATAATTCTAATTGTAATGATAGTTTTTCTTTACCAGATTTAATTTGTTCTGTTATATAAATCAAATACAAGCAAGTCTGTTGGCACACAGTAGCCGCCTAATGTTGCCTGTAGCTGTCCACATAGCTCTCTTTTACTTACCCATTCTAGGTGTCTGGTTTCTTGTAGATGACAATGCTACTAATATGGCTGGTGTGGAGGATTTTCTTGGTATTTCATCTCCCATGGTTGTGTGTCCAGTGCTCTCGATGTGTTGGTACCTCAGTCTTCTTCGTTCTGAGAGGAGGAAGGGATGGATAATCTTGAAAATGAAAGTTGGAATAATCTATTCTTCGTTTCGATTCATGATGTGGAATTGGAATAATGATTATTATTATTTTTTTAAATTAATTTGAACAATTTGTATTTTTAACTTATTTAAAAATTATAATTAAAAAAAAAAAAATTTCTTACAAATTTTAATTTTTGAACTTATCATTTTTTGTTGTTGGTTTTTTAATTAAAATATATATGTATTTTTCACTTATATATTTTTGAATTAAAATATGTATTATTAATTTTAAAAAAAAGATTATTAAAAAAAAAATAAAAAAAATTATTAGCAAAATAAGATTATAATACCTTAACTGTTCATGCACGGACCCAAAAAACTTATACATTTTGTTGTAATTTCAAATCCATGAAAAGTTGATTCTGGAATAAAAAATGAATTCCACGTTTTTTTGGAATTAATTAATCCAAGCATTGGCCCAAAAATGAGGATTAATTTTCTAATTTCAAAATTCAAAAAATGGCCACAAACGACGAATTACTTAATTCTCGCATTAAATAATGACTATTCCAGGTTAATACTAGGAACCAAATGAGCCCATAAGATGGAAGGGATGAAAACTGCCATCCCTTATTCACTTACTCGCAAGAGGTTTAGCAACTCGCTTGTTGGGAGATTTTGAGGGAATCAATACAACATTGATGCTGTGAGAAGATCGTATGAGTTGAAAGTGGAATCTAAGAGGTATGGTTGAAGTTGGTACAATGATTGATATTTTTCTTATTCTACATTTTTAAAATCCAGATGATTGATCAAGGACCCAATTTTTTAGGGGCAAATGACCTTTGATTTAAAAATGGGCCTTTGGTTTTAATCCATACTAAGTTTCTTGTGCGAGTTCAATTACAAGAATTATCTTTGGAACTCTAGGTTGAGGAAGTCTTTAAGCTCATTCCCAACACTTTTGGATAGTATTGTCATGTTGGTCCAATCACAAAATTTAAGAATTGTTTGGTATTTTCTCATTTTTGTGTGCTTGTAGAGGAAAACAAGGAATTTCTGTCTCGGGTCACCCTCTTCTCCAAATATGGAGTTTGTGTGCAATAGATTGTCTTTGAAGACTCTTTTATTGTTGGCCTTTACTATTGTAAATAAGGTCGGACTAGTGCTAAGTCCCTAAAAACAAGAATCGTCATCCTATTTGGAAAAAAAGGATCAAGTGATTGAAGATCATAGTAATGATTAGGATGTACTAAAGGTTGAAAGTAGAGGGAAAATCCCTATTGAGTTTAACAAGATAAATACTCCTTCAAGATTAAATAATGTGAAATTTGAGTTGGAAAACCCATGCATTGTGAAGGAAAACCCTTTAAGCAATTTGGCTTTAAACCACATTGACTTTGCATTGGTGTATAGTATGGTTCAGTTGCTTTTGTTGAACATTTGTTATTTTCCTTAGTTGTGCTACTTGGTTTTTTAATGATTGATTGTTGAATCCTTCTTTATGTACATGGGTCAGAGCCATCTCAAAATCCATACTTTCCTCAATAAAAATATACTTGCTAGAGGAATCAAAAGTATGCAATTGTATAAAGTAACTAACAAACTAGATCATAGAAATGTTAAAAATGAACTATTTGAGTGGCACCTTGTACCTCAAGTGGGCCTTGACTTGGATAGGTGTACTCACTAAATTAATAGTTAAATGAAGTTACTAATCCTATAATTTTCTTGTATGCTTATTCATAAAGATAACCAAATAAAAAATTTATATAAAATTTTAAAAAATTGAGAAAATTCACAAAATTGTCATTCCCTAGATAATCGTCTACACTAGATGTATAGACTTTGACATGTCACTCGTTCCTAATATATAGAAGAGGATTATTTAACTAAGAGACACAACATAAAGCAGATTCCTAATAAGATTCCATATCCATCGTAAAGAAGAGCTTTGGTAACTGAGATGAAAACAAAACATAAATCATTGATGATGATTATGATAGAAGTATCCTAAGTATTGGAGATTTCTATTAATGCTAGGAGTCTCATGTTGTTGTTTTTGTGGACATCTCAACATGTGTAACACCCATTGTTGTAACTTGGCTACTTGGTTGTAGGAACACCTATTACTTTTGTAACTTTACTTGGTTGCATGCGATTTGCATGATGCCTTCGACCATTTTATTGCAACAATATGTTAGTTCCTAGAAACACTCCTCATAATGACATCACATCATTTCATCACATGTTTATCAATTTAATCATGTACATGTATTATATCAAACATCCATGAGTAAATACATTTAGTGCTTATTAAATAGTCTTATACTTGGTGAAGTATTGAGGTTTCATTGTAAAATTTCTCTAGTTCATAGGAAATAGAGAATTAACAAACTAATAAAAGAGATAATGACATATTAGATCATTAGGAACACATTATGGAATAGAGGAAGTGATGCAGGAGCATCTTGGGTTCATCAAAATCTTTCATCAACCAAAAATAGTTCTTTGTATTTGTTCTTGTTTACTGGTTGGAGAGATTATGCTGACCGATCATTCATTTTCTCGAGATAACATGTGTGGTTGTACATTCTTATTTGAGACCTATCTGGGATCATCTTCCTAGGATCACACCTCTTGATGTTCATGGATGTTTAAGATTTGATCCATTTCCTATCCTTGGGTAATGTTTTCATTGCTTGCTTGGACCTATTTGGAGATTATATGTGTTGTTGCGGATCTTTAGGTTTCGACCATTGTGATCGTAGCATGTGATTTGTAGATCTTCCATGGATCATCTCCTACGATCGCACTCCTTGTAGTTTCCTTTTATGAATCTTTAATTCCTTTTGTGTCGGACCTATTTTTTGTACACATTTCCTTTTCTTGGGGAATGTAATTCTTCTTGGCCGACTTTGGAGGTGTTTCCTATATGTAATAACTCAATGTATCTTTAGAGGTAGGGCAGTGAGACTGGTAGTTGATTCATGAAGCCTAGATATGAGACTTTGATAGATCTATATTAGGATTTGAGATTCATTTCTTTGTATGTGTTCACAATCGGGAAGGCCTGACAACCCGACATGTATGTTGTTTGATCTCTGAATAATACATTGGATCATGCATTCTCTCTCTATTATGTGTTATTATTTCCTGTGTACTCTTAGTTCCAAGGTTGGGCATCTCCTTTGGGGACTGGTCCTTCCTTGGCATTGCATCAAGTGGTACAAGAGAAAGGTTTTTTTGTAGCAATCCCTAGTTGAATTGGTAGTTGGGTGGTAGATTGCAGTCTGGCCTACAATTGCAGAGGGTTGTGAAGATGGTTCGAGGAAAGAGAGATGTTGATCCTTCTATGTTGGATATGTTGAGATAAATTTTTGCTAGGCTTGAAGTTGTTGAGAAAACCTAGAGAAAAGGAAGACCTATTGAAGATGTTAGTGAAGATGAAGTTGAAGAAGTAGAAGAGAAGAAAGATTCTTAAGAACTTTGACAAGTGTGAATGCTAAACCACATTTCAATCCTAGACTAAGCATAATGGCAAGTTGGATTCAGATGAATTGTTGGACTGGATCTTTGAAATGAAGGAATACTTTGAGTATGAAGGTACACCGATGGATAAGAAGGTGAATTTTTCTAGTACAAAATTGAAAGGACATGCATCCTTGTGGTGGGAAAATTTGTAGCCTGATCGAAAAAGAAGGGGAAAAGAAAAGATCAAGATATGGGATAAGATGATAAACAAATTGAAGGGTAAATTCTTACCGGGTGATTATCAAGTTAGTTTGTTGAGAAGAATGCAAAATTTGAGACAAATATATACTATTATAAGGGAATATAGAAAGAAATTCTACAGATTGGATATCAGATCTAGACATATGGATGATGAATTTGAAAGGATTGCAAGATACCTAAATGGATTGAGAAACTTCTATACAAGATGAAATTAGTTTGGTGAAGATGAATAACATTAAAGAAGCCTATCAATTTGCATTGAAGGTAGAGGATAAGCTAAACAAAATGCATGAACAAAGGTAGAGAGGAAGAGGTGGTAGATTTTCTAGAAGAAGAGGCAAATCTTATGGAGAAAGTAGCAGATCTGTTTAGGATAAGACAAATCAAGATAAAGGAAAATAGAGTGGAAAGGAGAAAGTTCATACCGAGAAAGAGGAGGTAGTTACCCTAGAGGTAATGATCATAAGATAGAAGACACAACCTAGTTTAAGGGCACTTGTTTCAAGTGTGGTAAAGAATGACATAGGGTATTTGAATGTAAGAAGGTTGGTAGTAGCAGATGGAATGCATTTGTGTAGGAAGATTCACCCGATTCAATGAGCCAACCAGAAGGTGGTGAAAATTTGATGATTAGGAGAGCTTTGTATAATGAAGGAACTAAAGAGGACCCTCTAAGGAGAGGCTTATTCAAAACCAGACGTAAAGTTGTTGGAAAGTGTTGTAAGGTGATCATTGACAGTGGAAGTTCAAATAATTTGGCATAAGAAGAGTAGGTTACAAAGTTGCAGTTACTGAGGATGAAGCAATTGAAGCCATATTAGACTGCTTGGATAAAGAATGAACATAAAATTTTGGTAAGTGAACAATGCCTTGTGAGATTTAAGATTGGAAACTATCATGATGAAGTTCTTTGTGATATTATGTCAATGGCTTGTTGTCACATCTTGTTGGGTAGACCATGACAGTATGATAGAAAAACTATACATGATGGTAGATTGAATAGATATACTATTGTGGCTAATGGAAAGAAACAAGGTTTGTTACCTTTGATAGAAGAATTTAAGAGTGAAAACTACACTACTGTTAGATTTTCCTTGCTTGAAGGAAAATAGTTTATAAAGGGTTTGAAGAAGAATGATATGTGTTATGCATTGGTTCCTAATAGACTGGTTGTGAAGACAAAAAAATGATTCACCGGTTGAGGTTAAAGAATTGTTGACAGAGTTTCAAGATATAATTTTTGATAATGTACTTGATTGGTTACCTCTTGTTAGAAGCATAAGTCATTGCATGGATCTGATACCAAGAGATAACTTATCTAATAAGGAAACTCACTGGTTGACACCTATAGAGAATGAAGAGTTAAATAGACAAGTTTTGGAATTATTACAGAAGGACTTGATCAGAGAAAGTTTGAGTTCGTGTGCGATACCAGTTGTGTTGGAACCTAAATAGAATGGAGAATGGAGAATGTGTACTGATTCAAGAGCTATAAATAGGATCATAGTGAGATATCGCTTTCTATTCCCTAGGATGGATGATATCATGGAGTGTTTTGAGTGGAGCGGAATACTTTACCAAGATTGATTTGAAGAGTGGCTATCATCATATCAAAATCAAAGGAGATGAATGGAAGACTTCTTTTAAGACAAGAGAAGGTTTGTATGAGTGGTTGGTTATGCCTTTTGGTTTGACTAATGCACCTAGTACTTTTATAAGGCTAATGTATAAGGTCTTGAATAAATTCTTGGGTGAAATTGTGATTGTTCATTTAGATGACATTTTGATATTTAGTAAGAGTGAGGAAGATCATTTGTTGCATCTGAGATGAGTATTGCATAGATTGAAAGAGGAAAAGTTGTTAATTAATTTGAATAAATATTCTTTCATGAAGGAAGAGATAGTGTACTTGGGTTTTGTGATTTCATTTGAATGTTTGAAGATGGATCTTGAGCAAGTTCAATCAATTTTAGAATGGCCTACACCTGTGAATGCTAGTGAAGTTAGATCTTTTCATGGATTAGAAAGTTTCTACCAAAATTTCGTAAGGAATTTTAGTTCTATGTGTAATGTTAGGACATAGACAATGAGGGGAGACAAGAAATATTTCAAGTGGACACACGAAGCTGACAAAATGTTTGAAACCTTGAAACATAAGGTAGCTAAATTACCAGTACTGGCTCTACCTAATTTCTCTAAAGTATTTTAAGTTGATTTTGATGCAAGTGGAAGTGCAATAGGAGCAGTATTGAGTCAAGAAGATAGATCTATTTATTTTTATAGTAAGAAATTGAATGATTCTAAGAGGAATTATTTAGTCTATGATCAATAATTTTATTCTATTGTTCAAGCTTTAAAGAAGTGGAAACACTATTTGATACCTAAGGAAGTTGTATTCTTCACTGGTCATAAATCATTGTAGTATTTGGGTAGTCAGAATAAATTGAATCAGAGACATATGAAGTGGGTTGAGTACTTGCATAATTTTACTTGTGTTGAATCATAGAAGTGGATTGTCAAATAGGGTTATAGATGCATTGAGCAGAAGAAGAAGTTTATTAACTAAGATGAGAGTTAAGGTACTTAGTTTTGATGATTTGAAAAGTTTGTATGAAACCGATCTTGATTTTGCATCACCTTGGAAAGTATGTAAAGAACCAATCACAAATAATTAGAGTAAGTGGGTTGCTTACTTCATTCAAGAAGGTATGTTGTTCAAGGGCATTCAATTATGTATACCAAGAGGATCTATGAGGGAAAATCTAATCAAGGAGAAATGTAGTGGAAGACTTGCAGGACATTTTGGTATAGATAAATTAGTGAGTCTGATTAAGGATAAATAATTTTGGCCTCAGTTGTATAAGGACGTTCAAAAATTTATTAGAAGCTGTATAATTTGTCAAGTTGCTAAGGGAGTAAGTGAGAACATAGGGTTATACACACCTTTACCTATTCCTACTAGACCTTGGGAAGACATTAGCATGGATTTTGTTCTTGGCTTATCAAAGACACAAAGAGACAATGATTCTATATTTGTGGTGGTAGACAGATTTTCAAAGATTTCACATTTCATTCCTTGTAAGAAAACATCAGATGTTGTTCATATAGCTGGTATATTTGTAATGCCTCTCCCATAGTTGCTTTTTAGTTTTTTATAGCCAAACTCTTTTAGGCCATTTTCATGTGTGTGTTATTTATTTTAGGGATTTTGAGGTTTATGAATGTATGACATTTTATTGAATAATCATGAATTATATGCTTTTGAATAAATTTTCATGTTGATTAAATGCAAATGATGATGTTATTAATATGTAATGGCTATTTAATTTTGATGGTTCCTATGTTAGGATATCATGGATGCTTATGGTTTTACTGACCCCATACTTGCATGTGTATGGTTGATGTGTATGTTTTACATTTCTGTTTGACGTGCTTGATGTGGTTGAGGGATAGAGTCATAGTTACTTGCTTGCGAGATCCACATGATTGGCTGATCCCTACCATTGCCTGTTTATAGACATGTATGTACATGCTTATCTTTTACGTAGGTTTGCAAATACGGGGCATCGACTTCCCTGAATTGTGAGGATGAGCGTACCCTATCGCAAAATCTTAATGGTAAGAGAGGGGAGATAACATACAAATTCAAATCCTAACCCTAGCCATTGATTGTCCTAAATATTGGGCAAGTATATGTTTCTACCCATCTGAATTTGTTAAAGTGACATGAATTCATGAGCCCTTTCTTGGTGGTTATTTGTATAGAGTTAGTCATTTTTCAAGTTAGTCATTTTTCGAGTTTTGGGAGTCAGGTGAATTTTCTTGTGTGAATTATTTGATTTAATTAATTAAGTTAGGATTATTTGAGGTTTGAATATCTATATTTTATTAATGTGGTAATATTTGATATAGAGTATATTTAATTATTAAGGTAATTAAATACCTCTATTAATTAAATGATTAAATTAAAAGATTTAACTTTGGATTAAATAGTTTAATTAATTATTAAATCATATTATAAATTAAAGGGTATAGTTGATTTATTTAATATTTGATTTATTAGTTTGCATAGTTTATTGTGCTAAAGTATTTATTGCTTAATTAAATAATTGTATGCAATTTATGTTGCACTTTTGAGTTAAGTGAAATTGAAATTATAAATATAATTAAAAGTTGAGTTCGAGTTTTAATTTTAAAAAGTGCATTATTTATTGAGTTATTTTATCATGCAACTTGAGAGAGAGAGAGAGAGAGAGTTAAGTTGAGTTCTATGTTTGAGTTTGCATGTTTTGGAAACCCTAGGAGGGATAGGTTTTCTATATGTAGGGATTTTGAGTATTATTTTCAGGATGTCTATCAGGTTTTTGAGGAGCTCTCTTGGGTGAATTGAAAGAATTATTTTTAAAGCCTGGATTTTTTCGGTTGAGGTTGGTTTTCATGGTTGCATATCACTAGTTGATTAAGGTAGGGTTTGAAACCCCTTTGCAAATCTTATTTGGAAAAGATTGTCTTATTTGTGTCTTCTAGATTGATTGATGATTTTGGAGTAATTGTAGTATGTTTTCATTGTCTTTTGAGAAAATTTAAAAAAAAATTAGATTGTTATGGTTTTCATGAATGAAAACATATATACATTATTAACACATGAGCATAATCTTTTTATAGTATTAAAAGAAAATATTTATCTTTAAAAAATATATATTATCTAGGATTTGAGTAGATACTTATATATATAATAATAATAATAATAATAATTTATTTATATATGTGATGTTAATAAACATCTTTTTCATTAGTTTTAAATAAATAATAAATGGTTGATAAATTTTTTTATTAAATCTATTTTTTTTCTTTTCTTATCTAAATACCTTTTCATAGGTAATTGTGCATCAAACCCTCATTGGCAAAAATTTTAATATACATAATATTTATATTAAACAAATTACTGAATCCTATGATATACTGCCCCAATTTTTATATGAGAACAATATTATTTATAGGAAAGTTTTATTGGACCTTTTATAGGACCACACCAATCATGGGCTTGGCCTTTGTTTTATTACTGCACACTTAATGAATGAGGGCACTGGCTATCTGGCTGAAGCCAGTGCCCATCCTTTCATTTGCGTGCAACAGTCCACAAATCTGTGAGTTAGCGTATGAATTTTTTTGGTGGGAAAGTTACAATTACATTTATATTATGAGCAGATTATTTTTGGAAAAGCTAATATTATTAAAATTAAATTATATAATAATTAAACATATTTTTTTAATTTATTTAAATAAATTTATAATGTTTATTATTTTATGTAAAAATAATTTTTCATTTGAAGTATATGGTATTTTTTATTTTTTAGCTTATGTTTTTTTTAATCATGTATTTTGAAACTATATTATTATATTATTAATATGTTATAATTTTAAATTAAAATTAATGAAATTAAATTAATGTTATATATATAATTATATGAAATATTTTTGTAAAATGGAAGAGATGTTGTAATTGATATTTAAATGATTTTTTTAACTCTTCTTTACACATCAAAGGAAGATAACAATACAATAACATTAATTATTTAAGAATACTATTATAAAAAATATCAAATTTTTAATTAATGTCATTTAAGAATTAGCAGATCCATACAAGATACCATCAATCAAATTAGCAGATCCGTACATTAGTGGAAAAGAGTGGTTAAAATTTCTTAGTTGTCATGTTACACGTTACATGATATTCGTGGAAAAGAGTGGTTGAAATCCAAAAACTAACCAACATGAAAATTTAACAAATACTAACCCCACCAATAAATTAACCAAAGGTCATTATTATTCCAAAAAGTATTAAATTGATGATCAAACAAATATTTAAAATTATTTTTATTATTTATTTAATATTTACTCATATACTTTGCATATTATATTTACAAACTTGAAATTGCATAAACTTGATATTAGTTGATTTCATCATTATGTTAAAGTTATATCCTTCTAATAAAGTTTTCCATAACTTGATTTTAAAAAAAAATAAAATTATCATGTCCTACATCTTAAATTTATAGTTTCGATAATTAAATACCTATGCTTTGGTAGGACATTAGAAATCTCATACTCTTAGGTGTTCATAATTTGCTCAATAATTATCACAACCTCTATATTCATTACTAAACTAACTTTGAATTCATCCAAAATTGGCCTTAATACCTATGATTAAAAGGTTATAATATTATAAATAGACTTTGAGAGAAATGTTACATCTCCTAGTTGAGCTAAAGTTTTCTTTAGATTTTTTTAACCTAGAATATGAAGTTCTTAATAAAACTTACTTTTACAAGTTACATTTTTTAGAAAAGAGTTCATGATTACTTACTTATAATGCCTAAAATTTTACAATTAAAACCCAACCATTTTTTTTTATTATTATAATAGTTCAACTCAAATATGATAGGTATCACATAATTTTATGATTATCAATTTACACATTATTTGTAATTGAATAATGTACCATCCCATTAATTTTAAAGTCATTATGAAGTTAGCAAACTAATTTAATATATTTTTTTAATATTTTACTTTGACCAAATAACTAGTTTAGAATTTACATACTAGAGATGACAATCCACAAGCTAAACCACCCCAGTGATTTTACACTTATTACCACATAAGATAAAATATTATTTTATTATTTCAAATAAAAAGAATACCCATCTTATTGCATTCTATATATATCTATATACCATCATTTCAAGTTTCTCCCATAACTAATTACCAACATAATAATTTATAATTAGAATGCATGGAATTCTTTATTAACATTATTTACAACACTTTTCAGATAGTTCTCTTCTCTCTTTTTCCAATTTCAGAAGAAGAAAAATAGGAAGAGTAATATTTTCATTCCACTTGTATAGGAGGAAAAATAGGAATTAAAAATTACTTAATGATGATACCTAATAATAAATAAGTTTCTACTATATATTTTTGTTTCATTATTTAGCATTACCATTATTATTATTTTCAATCAATTATGTTTAACATTCATATTTGTATACATTATGTAGTAATATTCTTATTTAAACATTATAGATCATGAATAATTTACTTTCTCCCCATATATTTATTTATGACTCATAATTAAAACCCATTTTAATAAATGTTTATTTTAGCTAGGATGCGGTGATCTGCTCTGCTTTGACTTGTGACATTGGGATTGATGCTTGTCCTCTCCCAACAATGGTGGATGCTAGGTGTGATCTTGCCTTTAATTCAGTCAATTTGAAATCCTTTTCTACCCTCTCTCCTCTTCGTCGTTTGGCAGAGGCCGTACCCATCAACATCCCCTCAGCTCCGGTTAAAGCTCCTATGGAGTCAGGTAACATTAATACGATTAATTCTCATAATAAACATGTATCAGCTCCTGAGAAACCTAAATCCTTCTTAGAAGCCATTGCAAATTCCACTTTCGCCATCGATGCCAGTGCTAGGTTTAATCTCTCTGCCACAAGTGAGGCTGAAAAACCAGGTATGAACTCTGGGGTTGTTTCTCCTTCCTTTTCCATTTCTCCTAATCTTGAAATGCTCATGAAAATTATGAAGGAAAAGAATAGGTTGAAAAAAATGCCATTTTCTTTGCTGCTGTTGAAATTGAGAAAGTTCCTAGATGATTGGTTTCACAATTATTGGAATCTTAAGCTTGGCTATCATATTTCATTTTGTATACAAATACAAAAGGGTTTATTTTCTATTTTCTTTAATAACCATGATTCTCAGGCTGCTATTCTTAAAAAATAATATTGGACTGTCGAGAATACCTCTTTTGGTGCCCTTGCCTGGACCCCTGAGGCCATCCATGATGAGGTCCTTGCCCTCTCGACCCCACGATGGATTTTGGCTCAAAAAATCCCTCCTTTTCTATGGCATTTTTTGCCTCAACTGTTGGAACCAATTAGCAAATTCATTAGAATGGATGATACTGTTACATTAGTTCTCCACATGGATGCTAGGGTTTTAATTTATTTAAATCCTGGTAAAGAAATATCGGGTGATATCAATATTAATATTACTAGTGATATTTATTCTTTCCCTATTGAGGTTCTTGGGGGTCCAAATGCGTGCTTTCTTTGTAGAAAAGAGGTCCACTTAAGGAAAGATTGCCCTATTATCATGAGCAATCCACCCCCAACTAAGCACTTGCAACCCAACCCCTCTGCTAGCATATCTAAACCAAGCCCAGAACCATTTGAGATTAATAATCCCCCTTTGGTTAATTCTTCTCCCTTAAAAGATAATTCCCTTCCATCTAGCTCTGTTTCTTAGGCTCTTGACCTTATCTCGAATTTGACCCTAATTATTCATGATGACTCTATCGATGGCTTTCAAACTATCTCGAAGAACTGTAAAAAGTGTTAAAAAAAGCAGGCTAATCTCTCCTCAGTGTGTCCTCAATATGCGACCCCATTGCCTACTCCTGACAAGATCAACCCAAAATGCATTCACCCACAAACCTCACAATCTTGATTTCCCCCTGCACCTCCTCTTATTGTGAATCCTTCTGCTGCTTGCTCTATCTGCCCTAAGCCTCATGTCAAAGACTTCAAAGAAATCACTGATGACTTTATCTTGGAAGTTATTCCTGCAAATCCTCCCCCTATCTCTCCTTGCTCTGCTAACCCTTCCATGGGTCTTGACCTTGCCTCCCTGGTTATGTCTAATGATGATAATAGTAAATTTAAGAATGATTTCCCTATCTCTAAGAGAAGAGGGAGACCATTAGGATCAAAGAATAAGAATTCCTCTTCTAAAAAAATAGGGAATTAGCTCCTTTGTTGATGTGACTCCATCAGATGGATCTACTGGTTATAATGCATCTCTGACCAATATTGTTTCTTCATGAATTACACTTCATGGAACATTAGGGGCCTTGAATCCCTTGATAGAAAGTTTATTATTAAGAATTTTATCAGTACTGTTAGGTCTACTGATGATCTGATTTATGAAAACCAAGTTACAATACCTGGTGTGATACCTATAGTATTGTAGAATTCAACATGAAAATGGAGAACAAAAAAATTGTAAACCAAAAACTAATCCATTCTATTTCAATATTTGAGTTTATACAAGTCTGATGGATCCCAAGGGTCATCAAAATCCCTTGGAGATGAAATGAAGAGCCATCATAATATTTATTACAAATAAACTATTCAAACTATCAAAAATTATCAAAAAACTATATATAAAAATTAGGTCCACTTGGAGAAGGCATAACTTTCTACTCGTTACTACTCCTGCGCAGCCCCCAAGCCCAAAAATGCACCGAAGACCCTCAAAAATGCAGTTTACTAAAACATAGTAAAATTTGAAAAATTAGATTTTAGTTTTTTTCCAAATTTAATCTTGAGCATTCCTCCCCCCTTGAGAGGCAATGGGCTCTATTGCACTAATTTGCTGCAACAGATGAGGAAATTGTTCTTCAATTTGTTCCTTAGTAAACCACTTGCCTTGATGAGAATGCTAGCTAGCTCGAACCACCCGATACAGAGGAATGTTCTGATTTCTCAAAGTCTTTAAAATGACTTCAGTAACATGGTCACACTGGACTAAAATAGTAGTAGATGGATTTAACTCTATAGCTTGAATGTGTTTAGTAGCTTGGGAAATATCCAACAAAGGAGGAAAATAGGGTCTCAACAATTCTACATTAAAAACTGGATGCAGTCCCAAAAATGATGGCAAATTAAGTTCAAAAGAATTCTCACCAACTTGTTTCACAATAGTATATGGACCATAACGAAGAGGATGAAGCTTCCTATTTGGTCCGTGTAGGCACTCTTTCTAAAGATGTAACCATACCTTGTCACTGATCTGAAACTTGTGATGAGTCCTATGTTTATCATGCCTTTCCTTATACTTCTGATTACTCTGCTCCAAGATCTCATGAACTTGCTGTTGGAGGTGTCTAATGTTATCAATGAATTTTTCTTCTTTATCTACCTCCTTGTCACCATTCAATGGACTATTAGATTTTAGAGATGGTATTGCTACATCCATAGGTGCCAATGGTTGGTACCCAAGAGAAATCTCAAATGGACTATGCCCTGTAGTACTATGGAGTGCACGGTTGTAGTTGTGTTGCACATAGGGTAAGCTTTCATCCCATGTGCGAGGATATTTGGAACGGTACATCCGTAAAATATGAATAATCATTCGATTCACCACTTTTGTCTGCCCATCTATTTGGGGATGGAATGCTGTGGACTTTGTCAACTTGGTGTCCATTTTAGCCCATAGTGCAGACCAAAATTTGCTGATGAACCTACTATCCCTATCAGAAATAATGGTTTTTGGCAAACCAAAATGAACCCAAACATGTTCAAAAAATAGCTTGGCAGTATCTTTTGTAGAAATCATCTTTTTACATGTCACCATGATAGCCATTTTAGAAAACCTATCTACCACAACATTTACACAATCATGCCCTCACCTGGTAGTTGGAAGTCCAGACATAAAATCCATTGAAACAGACTACCATGGCTTATCAAGAATAGGTAATGGTAAGTATAGACCCAACTTACAGTTTGCTGGCTTTGCAATTACATAGGCTGCACAAGCTTGTATATGTGAAATGATATCCTGCTTCATTTTTGGCCAATAGAAATACTTTTGAAGGATAGCGGTAGTCTTACCAATACCAAAATGTCCTGCAACATGACTGTAGTGAGCTTCCCATATCATTTTCTTCCATTCCTCGGTGGGTACACATATGTGACCATTATGGCAAAGCAACCCATCCTGCAAGTGAAAATTAGGGATAGACTTTCCTTCTACCAAATTACCATAGATGTTAGCAAAATCAGGATCAGTACCATATAGTTGTTCCCAAGTTGATGATTGATGACCACATGAATCCAACACTATTGTCAAACCTGCAATTGGAGGCCTACTCAAACAATCTGCCACCTTGTTACTACTTCCTTTTTTATGATGAATGTTGAGGTGAAATTGTTGTAGATAGGTTGACCACCATTGATGTCTATCATTCTGCAGCTTCCCTTATGTTTGCAAGAATTGAAGTGGTTTATGGTCTGTATGTATAATAGTTTCCTTTCCCAGTATATAGTGTTTCCATTGTTTGCAGGCTTGAATAATGGCATACAACTCCTTATCATAGGTGGGATACCTACGTACTGTATTAGAAAAAGTTTCACTATGATAGGAAACAGGATGCCCATGTTGTGTGAGTACCGCACCAAGAGCATAATTAGATGCATCTATTTCTATCTCAAATGCTTGGTGTAGATCTGGAAGGACCAATATTGGTGCTAAACATAGTCTTTTCTTTAACTCCTCAAATGCTTGTTGCTTTACCTCTGTCCACTAAAATTTTGCTTGTGCTCCACCCCTTAATGATTGATTAAGAGGCCATGATATGTGTGAGAAACCAAACACAAATCTGGGATAGAAGTTGGCTAAGCCCAAGAAGCTGTGAAGTTCTGTGAAATTTTTAGGGGATGGCCAATCTCAGATTATTTGAATCTTTGCTGAATCAACATGAACACCCTTAGTGTCAATGATATACCCTAAGTATTGAATACTCTGCATACCAAAAGAACACTTCTCAATGTTGGCATAAAGTTTGAGTTTTTGCAGAGTTGAAAGAACTTGTTCAACATGCTGCAAATGATCAGACCAAGTTCTGCTAAAGATGAGTATGTCATCCAAATAAACAACTACAAAAGAATCAATGAATGGTCTAAGCACATCATTCATCAATCTCATAAATGTGGCTGGGGCATTTGTTAGGCCAAAAGGCATGACCAACCATTCAAACAAACCTTCCTTAGATTTAAATGCAGTCTTCCACACATTTGCTTGATCAATTGGTACTTGGTGGTATCCAAACT
This sequence comes from Chamaecyparis obtusa, assembly GCA_027943335.1. Taxonomy (NCBI): domain Eukaryota; kingdom Viridiplantae; phylum Streptophyta; class Pinopsida; order Cupressales; family Cupressaceae; genus Chamaecyparis; species Chamaecyparis obtusa. The sequence goes on along the minus strand of BSBK01001661.1, from coordinate 90,907 downwards.
TCAAGTCAATTTTTGTAAAGAAATTAGCCCCCCTAAGTTGGTCCAACAAATCAATTCGAGGGCTTGGGTATCTATTTTTAACAGAGATTTTGTTTAATGCTCTATAATCAATACAAAGCCTCCATGTCCCATCTTTCTTTTTAGCAAGGACAATTGGACTTCCAAAAGGTGAAGCACTTGGATGAATGTGTCCTTTCTGAATCAACTCTTGAATTTGTCTCTTAATCTCATCATTTTCCAAAATTGACCTCCTATATATTGGCTCATGGGGTAGCGGTGTGCCTGGGATTAAATCAATAGAGTGCTTGACTTGACAGTGTGTTGGTACTCCCACTGGTGGTTTAAACACACTATGATATTCTTTCAAAATTTTATCCATCTGATTTTGTTGATTCTCTGTTACCTTAAGCATGTGTATTAAGAACAACTGACTTTGTTTGTTTAGGGTGAATCATGAGTAGAACAAAAGCTCTAGTTTGAGCAATCACTCATTTACATTGTTTAACACTAATTAAAGAAGTAGTTTTTATTGGACATACCTCTGGTATTTGATACCTCTTCCCACCAAGCTTGATTGTAACACTATGTGGCCTGGACTCATACACCCCATGCCTCTGATACATGTATGGCTGCCCTAGCAAGACATCGCATACATCCAATGGTGCTACATCACATATCACTTCATCCTTGAAAGGCTTGATTGAATATGGCAAACGACACTGTTGATTTATTTGAATATCTTGTCCCCCTTCATTTACCCATCCCATAGAGTATGGTTGTGGGTGTCTTGTCACTTTCAGATTTAATCTTTTGATTGTCTCCCTAGAGATCAAATTCTTTTGATTCCCACTGTCAACAATAAAATGCAGAGGCTTTCCATCAACCCACATCTGTGAATGAAAAAGTCCCTCTTCATCTTAACGGGGCAATACTTTAGCAGTTCCAACTATGGCATATGGGTTTGCTTCTATGATGGAATCATTATCCTCTTTCTCAGAATTATTTACTAGTGATGATTTAGGTTCAGCTTCCTCTCCTTGTATTTCTATCATCAAATTTTTAATGCTTCGACAATCCTTTGTGTTATGGGTTGGGGACTTGTGCATCTCACACCACATGCCTGTGCCTGTTTGTATCTTTTTAGTAGATCACCATGTGTTCTTGGGTGAATTTGAATGAGGTTCCTTGGTCATCTATTTTCCTACAAATTTATTGCCACCTTCAACCCTTGGCTTGTTGTTTGCAAAGTAGTCCCTCTTCCCTCTCTACTTGAATTTATCTTCAATTTTTGTAGCATAGTTATAGGTAGTTGCCAATGTCTCAATATTCAAAAATTCCATCTCTGTTTGAATATACCTATGAAGTCCACTCCGATATTTCAAAATTTGATGCTTCTCTAAATCATCAATACTGAGTTTTTCTGAAAGTCAATGGAATGTATTGGTGTAATCTTGCACAGACTGATCCCTCTTTTGTCGAAGAAGCTGCCACTCTATGTATTTTTGTTCATATACATCCTCCAAAAGGTAAGCTTCTTTTATGTATTCCATAAATTCTCCCCATGTGGGCTTCTTATCAAGAGAAATTTCAAAACCATCTTCAACAAATGATTCTCATTCTTTATTTGTGACTTTGGTTTCCCATGCTAATTTCACATGGGTTTCAGCTTTGAGGAGAGAAAACATTATCTTTTATGCATCTGAGAAATTATTTACAGAAAAGTACCTATCCAACTTTGATAACCAGTTATCAACATCTTTAGAATCGACCTTTCCTTCAAAATTCGGGAAGTCAAAATTGACCTGCACTTTGAAAGGGGTATTTCCACGAAATGATGTTTCTAATTCAAAGGGTTTTTGATTCTATAGGAGGCATGAAAATTGACTCATCATCTCCTCTCGTTGCTTATTTAAAGCTTCTTCGACCAACTTCTTAACATCATCATCTGACATCTTCGATCGTGTGCATCTCAAAGATGGGTATTTTGACAAATCTTGTGTATCAAATCCTAATCTTTGGTAGGAAGACCTTGTGTAAATATGCATAAAGGAGCATTCCCGCTCTAATACCACTGATTTGATTTATGAAAACTAGATTACAATACCTAGTGTGATACCTGTAGTATTGTAGAATTCAACACGAAAATGGAGAACAACAAAATTGCAAACCAAAAACTGATCCATTATATTTGAATATTTGAGTTTATATAAGTCTGATGGATCCCAAGGGTCAACAAAATCCCTTGGAGATGAAATGAAGAGCCATCATAATATTTATTACAAATAAACTATTCAAACTATAAAAAATTATCAAAAAAACTATATATAAAAATTAGGTCCACTTGGAGAAGGCATAACTTTCTACGCACAGCCCCCAAGCCCATAAATGCACCAAAGACCCTAAAAAATGCAGTTTACTAAAACATAGTAAAATTTGAAAAATTAGATTTTAGTTTTTTTTCCAAATTTAATCTTGAGCAATTGATGTCTTGATGTTGCAAGAGATTAAAACTATTGGATTCACATTTGAATCCAACCTCAATTTTCTTTGGAAGAATGCTGCTAAATTTGTCACTAATCACCCTCATGGTAGAGGTGGTGTTTCCATCCCGATCAATCCTAAATGGGGAAACTATATTACTGACAGTGGTATATCCCCCTATAATAGAGCTATCTGGATTACTCTAAATTTTAATAACATTATTTTTGACATTTGCTCCTTGTATGCCTCTAATGATTACAAGGAGAGATCGAATCTTTGGGCCTAGTTGGCCTCTCTTCCTGATATTCCTTGGCTTATGGGGGGGATTGAACAATATGGTTGAATCTTAGGAGGATAAAAATGGAGGCCTCCCCTTTTCCTGGAAAGATATTAAAAAGATTCAGTGGGTAGAATGAAGCATGAAAAACTTCTCTTTGACCCCTTGACTGGTAATAAAGACATTAATCCAGATCTTTGGCATACTTGGTGCAAATTTCAGCAAGGTCCTTCAAGAATATACTCAAGACTTGATCATTTCTATATTAATAAAAACTTCTTCTAGATTGTTCCTGATGTTCAGGGTAACTCTTTTTTGCTCACCTCCATCTGCCTCTCTGACCACCATCCTATTACTGTTTGTGTTAGATTCAATGGGTCCCCTATCCTTAGTAAAGTCTCTAATCCTAAATTCATCGTTAACACTAGTCTTCTTAATGATGCAGATATTCTTGTGGCCATTAGTATCATCAGACTCATCAACAAAAGCTACTATCCCTCCATCTCTCACGCTGATAGGTGGAATATGAACATTCATGCTTGCTAGAACTTATTGAAAACTATAGGTCAAAAGAAGGCTAAAGACTATAGGCTCACTAAAAATAATCTTATTTCTAATCTTAATGAGGCCGAAACTAGTATACAATCCAACCCTTCTAATTATAGGCTCATCCCTCAAGTTGCTAGTGCTAAGGAAGCTCTTAGACAACATCAGAAACTCAAACTTAGAGGGGCCAAAATTTGATCCCGTGTACATTGGCTCCAATTTGGAGATAGGGGTTCTAAATTCTTCTTCAATCTCATCAAGAAAAAGAATTCCAATGAAACTATTGACAAGATTTTAGTTTATAATCACTAAATTACTAACATGGATAGCATCAAAATGGCCTTTGCTGAATACTACCAAAATCTTTTTACTTCAGAAGATTTGGTGGAGGCCAGCTCCCTCAGGAGCCAATGCAGAGCTCTTATTCCTAATAGGATATCCAACGTGGATGCCTCCCTTCTTAGTAAAGACATCTCTATGGAAGAAATTGAAAAAGATATCAACTCCCTTAAAGATGAAAAAACTCATGGCCCTGATGGTCTGCTAGTTGAATTTTAAAAAGCTAACATTAAATGGATATGGAAAGACCTCCATGAGATTTATGAGGAAGCTCTTAGCTCTGGCTCCTTGGGTAGCTCCATAAACAGAGGTATCATCAAGTTGGTTCCAAATGATGGGGATAAGGCTTTGCTAAAAAATTAGAGGCCTATCACTCTTTTAAACATCTCTTATAAAAATTTTGCTAAAATTTTGGCCCTTAGGCTTGCAACCATCTTACCCAAATTTGTGTGCTCTACTCAAACTGGGTTCATTAAAGGTAGATATATTTTTGAGAATTTAATTACTAGTTGGGAGGCTTTAAATTGGGCTAAGTACTCTCAGAAAAATTCAGTTATGTTTTTGCTGGATTTTGAGAAGGCTTATGACAGAGCGAAATGGAGTTTTATCTCCATGATCCTAGAAGCCTTTGGATTTCCTTCTTTCTTTTGTAACCCTGTTAAGATGCTTCTTAAAGATGCTCATGCCCAAGTTGATATCAATGGATCCCTCTCTAAGCCCTTCCCCCTTGGTCATTTGATCAGACAAGGTTGTCCCTTGGCCCCTGCCCTCTTTGTCATTGCTTCTGATGCCCTTTTTTACATCCTCAAAGATAACTCCCTTTCCTCTGTAGTCAAGGGTATCACCCTTCCTGATGATATAGAGCTTATTAATTGTCAATTTTTTGATGATAAAACTATCTTTCATGAAGCCACTGAAGATAACTTTGAAGCTTTGCAAAATAAACTCAATATTTTTTGCTCTATTTCTAGGGCTCTTCTTTCTCAGACCAAATCTATATGTCTCGGGTGGGACGAATAGCTACCAGATTGGTTCAATAAGTATAATTACCAGTGGGGTGGTCCTCACAATATTGTTACATATCTTGGTATCCCTTTCTCCATTGAGCCTTCTCTTAAAGATATGTGGCTTTGGGTTAAGAAAAAAATCACCAAAAAGTTGAATAAATGGCACAACAAATCTCTATCCCTGGCTGGTAGAGTCCAAGTCTAACCAAAAATTCTCTCCTCTTACAACATCTATTATTCTTCTGCTTGGATGTTGAACATCTACCAAGCCTTAGAGATCCAAAAGGCCGCTAGGAACTATCTTAGGTTGGATGGCAAAGGGAATAAGAAGCTCCATGCTATTAAATGGGATTGGTGTCATATTGACAAGCTCCTTGGGGGTTTGGGATTGAAGGATCTTAAAACTAGGGGCTTTGCACTTACCGCCAAATGGATCTTTCACTCTTTGGCTGAGGATGATCCTTGGAAAGTTCTTGCTAGAAGTAATATTGAAAGAGGTTTCCCTAAGAATGCTAATGTTAGGAATGGGAACACTAAGAGGGGGGGGGCGTGAATCAGTGTTCTATACTTTATTACTTTTTCTAATACTTTTAAACTTAACTTAAATGCTTAGTTGCTGAAATGAACATTAATGCAACTAAGATAAAAATTCATAACACATGAAACCAAATATGATTATGGGGAAACCCAAATAGGTAAAAACCCTGATGGGAATTGACACCCACTAATAACTGCACTAGTGTATTATGATCCCTATTAGAAGATCTTGCAACCCTGTTAGGAGTTATTCTTTACAATGATTTAGTATAGTGACCTGGTTAAGGGTCAGACCCTATTAGGATTCTTTTAGAATTAACCCTATTAGGGGTGGGGACACACTTTCCTAGAGCTCACTGCTCAAGTGGTGAAGGCTACAACCTTCTGGATATCATATACACACTATATCTATAGGGTGAACTGTTGCTTTGACACTACTTGTCTGATTAGTTCCTTTTGTGCGTTAATGCTTTAGCCTCTTTTAAAGCTCTACCTCATTCTATCTTCTCCTCGCATAATTTTTCTCTTCTTATCCTATCTCTATATCTCATGCCATACTAAATTACAAGGGCACATGTCTTATTTATATGCACATACAAAACTCTTCATCAAGTCAGCCTATACCTAATTACATACAACGCTTCCAAATTAATTGGCTCAAGTGTATTTTCATATAATCATATTAATATGTCTATGACCTAAATAGAATAGGCACATAGCCTTTACAAAAAAATATTACAAGCGCTAACCAAAATACAAATAGTCGGCTCCATGCTCTGTTCTATTTTGCGATTCATTGTCTGTGCCACTTCATCTGACTGTAACTTCATCATATTGACTCATATCATCATGTGCTCTTAGACTTAGCATGAATACATACTTAGAAGCTTATCTTCAAGGGTGCATGACATAACTCTATCATACACACGTGCATTGATGCTCTATTCACCTGGTGATCTACTAACTATCCGGTCTTCCATTCTTAGCCATATTTCTGATCTTCTTCATAATGCGGCGACTCCAAAACTTCATATGAGTTTGTTTCCATAATGAAAACACTAAATATAGTCATATAATTTAGTATAGTCAAATTTCCAACAATCTCCTCCTTTTTCATTAATGGAAACAAAGGAATATGGTGAAGTTACTAACTGTATCCTTATACAAAATTTTCTAATACATATTCTAACTTATATCTCCCCTTTCACTGTGTACTATGCTTTTCTTTACATCATATACAAAGCTCCATATTATTTCTTCTACATACTATACTCCCCTTTTGACATTAATGACAAAGGTGCTCAAAAAGATGTATCTACAAATACTCACAAAGTGAAGACATCTGGATATGCTATCTTTAGGTTAGCAATCTCATTCTACCAAAATTTATTGAATGAGGCTATTGTCAGGAGATGGGTGCACAAAGAATATGTTAACTTCTCCATCTTCTCCAAATCTATACTTAGACCTTGATCATATGTCACCATAGTGGCATCGATCTCCTTGATATTATGGTTCAAGACATCCAATGAGGGTGCAAGAGCATTTCTTAGCTGTGTTTGCCTTTTCCTTATCTTCAACATTTCTTTCTCTGCCTTCTCTATTTTGTCCACTTGGCCATGGTATATATTTTTGCACATGTTCACATCTTTAGAAGGGTCTTCTATTGATTGCCTCACTTTGTCTATCATAGCTTCCGCCTCTTGAATTTTCTTATAGAGGTTTGCAGTCAGCTTGTCTTGGTTCATGCAGTCTGCTATAATTTTCCTTCCTTTTTCTGCAATTTATTTCAATAAAGCTTGACCAACCTTTAGAGAGTTAAGGTCAAGTGCAAAGTTTGCAGTTAATTCATTCAATCTTTTCTTAAGGTACTTCTCTTATGCTACCTTAGTTGCTAATTCTTCTAAGCATGAAAATTTTTCCTTGAAGCTTGTTAGGATGTTGTTGACATCCTCCACTAAGTGCACTTTTGGTACCTTCTTATTTGTTGGAAGTAGATTGTTCAAGATGTTTTTTGAATCAACAAACATAGGATTTCTCATCATTTGTTTCTCCTTCACCTTCTCCATAGCAAGAACACTGATCTTGATCAGGTCTTCTTCTCCCTAAGAGTCCAAGCTTGTGGCGTCTGGAGTCAAAATTGACAACAATGATACTGAAGGCATGTGAGTTATAGGTGTGTTGTCCATCACTTCTATCTTTGTTTTTGTAGGCATTTCAACAGAGGGTTCATTTGTTGGTTCCTTTTCTTTCTCCTCTTCTTCTTCTTTCTCCTTTTCTTCTTATTTCTCCTCTTCTTCTTCTTGTCCTATTAAATCCTCAATCAACACATCTTCTTGTTGCATAGATGAATTGTCATCGCATAGTGTTTCTACCATTGATATCTCCACATTATCAATCATTATTGTGTTATCTTCTTGGGTTGCGAGCATGGGCACAAAATTTATTTCAACTGCAGGCACTGTCACTAAGGGTGTTGAGCCCTGTGGACTTGTCATAGGTGCATTTGTGACCTCAGTTACTTTAACTTGCTCAATAGGTGCTTGAGTGATGGGTGTAGATGTAGGTTGCATGCGATGTTCAAGGAATACTTTCTCAAAAGCTTTCTCTATCTCCTTAGCTATTTATTCATAATCCTTATTCATTATATGCAATGTTCTGATCTCTGTCCTTAGGTGCAGCTTCACCAAACCCATTAATAATTCTTTTTCTTCCACTGAACATACTGGCAGATTGTCATCCAATGTTTTCTCTCTTATTCTAATATCTTCTTTAGCTGCTTGTCTTTTCAAAGTGTCTAGAATATCCCATACTTTATCTGGGATGACTGTCTTCAGTTCTAGAACTATCTTCTTGAACTTTATCATATGTTTGATCAACATCTCATGGATCTCAGACTTGTCAATTTCATGATATCTATCATAGAATTTAGTTATCTGATCTAACCTTCCTTCCTCTACCACTCTAGTCCTTAATACTTGAAGACTTGGTAGGAATCCTACCTCAGGAGGTGGTTGTACATTTCTGCCTCTGCTTCTTGTGGCTCTAGCTGATGGATGACTTGTAACTGGCTGATTTTTCCTCTTAGACATCTTACTGGGCTCTGGTGGTGTATTGGAGTCACTAGGACTGGGCACAAGAGTGATGTCATCTTCCTTCTTCTCCTTTTCCTTTACATCATCAGATTTCTCAGTCGTTACCTTTTTCAACTTAGGATCATCAAATTTCTCTATCTTGGCTTCTTCAGTGGATGTGCTCTCAATTTGCATACCAAGTTTTGCTTCTCTAGCTTTATCTAGGTCTGCTTGGGTCACACCATGGATTTTCAAAATCGCAAAGGTGATTTTGGTGGCTTTCCTCTTGGTCACTGCACTGTTTAGGGCTGCATCTATCTCCCATTCCTTTTCCTCATATTTTCCCCATCTAGCCTCATTAGGATCCTTGGACGTTGACAGTAAGACTTGTGCATAAGCTTCCAAAAATTTCTCCTCCACTTCATAGCCAAGTGGATGAATCCACTTAGTTCTAGGCTCAACAGCTTGCATAAAAATAGTGTTAGTTTCTACCATAAAATAGATACTGTCCTTGCATATTTCAACAATGATTTTAGGTATCCTATACCTCATCTACATCTTTATCTTGAAGGTTTTCAACTCTAACTCCATATAGTTTTTTAGTGTGCTCTCAATTGATGCCTTAAGAGATATTTGAGGCATTGTAGGTAAAATTTTATCTAGGTATGAGTTTGATACCTTCCCAACTATATGAAAGTACATATAGATTATCAAAGATCCAAACTTGAATATTTTAGCCTTATCATGCTTGATTGCCCTTATGTTATCCATTAAATGTGCGCGTAGGATTTCACACAAGTTGAATTCTCCATTCTCCCTTACTATCCTAATGGCTACAAGAATAGTAGCTGTGGACATTGTTGGGACTAAAAAATGCAACATGGGTTTTGAGTACCATGTTAAAGTTTCACAGTTTGAAGCCCTTTAAATGCTTTCATGCATATATACTTGGCTGTCATTTTGAAGCCTATGAGGTATTATAGGTGTTTAACATAGTCCATTCAGTATGTGCATGCATTATGTGATATTATTTTATCATCCTGGATCATTCAGTGAAGTCCCATTTTGAGCAAGTGTCAAGTTGCACAATTCTACCTGTGTCAAATAGAGTACAATAGCCCACTTTCAAGGTCTGCATCTTTTTCTCAATGATTGTTCATAGCATGCCAATTGTTGCATCATGTTTTAGGCATGAGAGAGAGTCTTCATGCCAATTTTTAGCTCCCCATGTGCCCATTTAGTCACTTTGCCAGACCTATTTTATTTGTAGATTGTTAAGTTTCTCTAAGTGTACCTTGTGCAGTTTTGAAGTAGCCTACTTTGAGGTCATGCAAATTGCATCTAATCAGTGATAAGAAGGAATTGAAGGTTGATTTATGTTGTAGACATGGAAATTTTCCCATTGAAAATTTTTAGATCTTGGTCAATCCATTTGACCACCTTGCCCAGTTGATTCCAAATCAGAATTCTACATTATTATTGCGTTTGGGTTCAAAAGGTGTCTAAGTGCTGACTTTGCAAAATAATATCAGTTGATCACTTCATTGTGAAGGCTAGCTACTTGAAGTTTTATATTCCCTATGTGAAAGTAAATCTATGTCTAAGGTTTCTAATCTTGAGGTGTACATTTGGTGGGTTTGTGAAGGCAAATCCAAAAGCAATTTTCTACAGATTGACAGTGCTAAGCAAAATTATTTTTGCAAAGTTGTTATTTTGAGAAGAGTTATACTTTTTTGCTAATGAAATCCAAATTGTTTTCAAGTAATTATGTTTGGGTTACCTCAATCCAATGTGGAAATATAGGCAAACAAATGCAAAGTGGGAGAATGTGGAAGATGCCATATCTCTACGTTGAATAATGAAGGATGAGTGAAGACTTTAAAAAAAAAAACCCTCAAGTAAATGATGACTTCATGAGAGATTATTTTAATATTTATGCAAGATGTGGAATCATAGACAAATGCAAAGCACGTGGAGAAGAAGAAGATAAAAAAAAAAAGGTTGAAGGTAAGAGCTAGTTGAATGCAAAACATGTGATTAAACAGCCAGTCACATTTTTTTATCATTTCTCAAAAAATACAAATTGGGTCAGGTTGAATTTCACATATGTTTGAGATGCCCATGTGTGAATTCTATAGAAGTTTTTTTAGAAAAACCCAGTTTGAAAATCAAAAGTTATGGTTCTCTAAGTACTAGCAGAAATAAAAAAACCATCAATGCTTCCAAAAGTTGTCCCACATTGCTCAAGAAATGACCATTTCAAGTGTTTAAAAGATATACCACTCACATAATGAAATGAAGAAAGAGAAGGAGACTCTCAAGAGTGTGCAAAAATAGTGCATTGGGATGTGTGCCAATGACCATAAAGCACTACATTTTGCAGAAAGATGCTAGCAAAAAATGCTAGTGGTTAAATCATTGACATTTAGAGAACTAGAGAATGCTTCGGTCTCCAAGTCTCCAAATGCTAGTGGTTAACTCATAAACATTTAGAGAACTAGAGAATGCTTCAGTCTGCAAGTATCCAAATGCTAGTGGTTAACTCATTGACATTCAGAGAACTAGAGAATGCTTAGTCTCCAAGTCTCCAAATGCTAGTGGTTAAGTCATAAACATTCAGAGAACTAGAGAATGCTCAGTCTCCAAGTCTCCAAATGCTAGTGGTTAAGTCATTGACATTCAGAGAACTAGAGAATGCTCAGTATCCAAGTCTCCAAATGCTAGTGGTTAAGTCATAAACATTCAGAGAACTAGAGAATGCTCAGTCTCCAAGTCTCCAAATGCTAGTGGTTAAGTCATAAACATTCAAAGAATTAGAGAATGCTTAGTCTTCAAATCTCCAAATGCTAGTGGTTAAAGAAAAGGTTAAATTGGAGCATCCAATCAAATGATGCCATGCGGAATTTTACATATGTTTGAGACACTCATGGGTGCACTCTACAGAAGTTTTTTAAGAAAAACTCAGTTTGAAAATCAAAAGTTATGGTTCTCTAAGTACTGGCATAAATAAAAAAATCATCAATGCTTCCAAAAGTTTAGTCCCACATTGCTCAAGAAATGACCATTTCAAGTGTTTAAAAGATATACCACTCACATAATGAAATGAAGAAAGAGGAGGCTCTCAAGAGTGTGCACAACTAGTGCATTGGGATGTGTGCCAGTGACCATAAATCACTAAATTTTGCAGAAAGATGCTGGTGAAAAATGCTAGTGGTTAAATCATTGACATTCAGAGAACTAGAGAATGCTTCGGTCTCCAAGTCTCCAAATGCTAGTGGTTAAGTTATAAACATTCAGAGAACTAGAGAATGCTTCAGTCTCCAAGTATCCAAATGCTAGTGGTTAAATCATTGACATTCAGAGAACTAGAGAATACTTTGTCTCCAAGTCTCCAAATGCTAGTGATTAAGTCATAAACATTCATAGAACTAGAGAATGCTCAGTCTCCAAGTCTCCAAATGCTAGTGGTTAAGTCATTGACATTTAGAGAACTAGAGAATGCTCAGTATCCAAGTATCCAAATGCTAGTGGTTAAGTCATAAACATTCAGAGAACTAGAGAATGCTCAGTCTCCAAGTCTCCAAATGCTAGTGGTTAAATCATAAACATTCAGAGAATTAGAGAATGCTTAGTCTTCAAATCTCCAAATGCTAGTGGTTAAAGAAAAGGTTAAATTAGAGCATCTAATCAGATGATGCCACGTGGAAAATTAGGGACCCACCCATATTTAAAAGTTGCACAAAGATTTAAAAGGCCTGCATAGTCTAGACTTTAGAAGAATGTCAAAATTTTCAAGAGATTGCAGTTGCTCAGATAAAATAATGCTTGGAGCCTTTATTTTTATCCAAATATAGGCATGTTATATGTTTTCAAAAATGGGAGAAGACAAGGAATCTGATGGAAATGATTATTTTCAGTTCAGAAAACTGGGAAAGAGCAGTATGAGCTGGAAATTTTGGGATCAGAATCAAATCAATTTGGAAATGATTGCATGAATGTGGATCAGTTGAAGAGAATCAGTTGTAGATCAATGTTGAGAGGAATATTTGGAGATATTTTTGTGCTAAGTGGACAGCTGTCAGTTCTGTGTAACTGACCTCATTTTTCTATATCTTTGGTTTTTCTCTCAATTGTAAAAGAGGTTGAAAATTTATGCTACTAGGATAGGTTCAGGCTTTTGAGTTTTATTGTTTGTGTTCATGGTCTTACAATGTACAGTTTCAGGTGAATTTTAATGAAAATAATGGAATCCCTATTTAGTTCTTATTGATGTCTTTGTGTATTTGGTCTTAGTTCTTATGTGTTAGTTTGTAAGACATTTTGATACACTGGATATAAGGTAGCTATGATCTTGTTTTAAAGTTTCTTTCAAGGAGAGAGTCAATCTTGAATACAAGTTTTGAGAATTTAAGGTTTATATATGAATTTGATGTCCAAGTGTTGAAATGAGAGGAATGGTTTGCAAGACATTTCATTCGGGTTCTTGAATTGGAGTTAGGATTTTCTGGGATTGCATATATTTGTTTGACTATGTTTCCCAATAGATAAGACACTGGTCTTGGCTTGAATAGAAGTTTCTTTCATCAAGCATTAATTGAAATCATTTTATATTTCTAGTTTAAGAGCACAAATGTTTGTAAATTGCATTGAATAGTGTAAATACTTTTGGTGATTCCTTGTAGAAGTGAATCTAATAGGTTAGCCTACCTGAGCCTCTGGATTCCAAGAGAAGAAGGGTGAACATCCTTATTGTTACCTTGACCATTTCCTTGGTTCTTAGAAAATCATACAGGTGGGATCCTGTATAAGACTAGTTGAGATTGGAACTCCCATGTTTTATAAGTTTGAGAACTATCCATGATCACATCTGCATAAAGAGTTTTAGCTAGTGAGTTATATGTATGTAGATTTCAACTTGTTTTAGGTACACCCACTTGAGTGTGTGGAACTCGAAGCAAAAGGAAGATCAAATCCTCATCAATCAGTATTTTCTAGCCGCTCAATTTGCAAGAAGAAGTAGACTCTTGTGAGTTGGACAAATATCCCCAGGTCTAGTTTTCATTATCTCTTTTAGAACTGAGGGATACAAGAGAAATCACTAACAAATTGGTGACTCTGCTAGGGACTTGAAATAAGTTTACCATTAAGATTATCGCAGAGTCTTGCTATATTCAGTTTGGGGAAGAGTCTCATAAATTTGATTATCTGAAAGTTGTTTTCAGGTCTGACAGTATATTATCTAGAATTTGTTGTTATAAAATTTTAAAATATATGTGACTTTGCTATGAGGAATGCCCAGAATTTGTTGATGTTTTAAGAAGACTAGTGAAAATTTGTGTCCTCTGAAAAGAGGTGGCGACTCTGTGCTAAGAATGAACCTGAGGTGTGAAGCCTTGTTTCAAATTTCAGTCTAATGTGAAGATAACAATAACAATCAGCAAAGGCTTCCAGGTATTCTCCATTTAGTATTTTATGTGTTCACATGGTCCTTATCAAATGGTTTTGTCATTAAAGAAAGGACATATGAGTGTGAAATTACATACTTCTAGTTTGAACCGTGAGTTAAGTAAGAGTTTGTGAAGTGTGTTTGAAGAAGTTGGTTTGGTAGAAAGTATATATGTCTACTGCAAGTTGAGAAAGAGAGTTATTATTGGTGAATGAGTTCCAAAGTTTCAAAGAATGTCAAATCTCTTTTCATCAAGCATGCAACCGGTTAGTGAGGTTTCCAGATCTATTTCTACCAAGAGATATATGCCATTATGTTTTGATGGTATTCATGGTTTCCCAAGTGTCATTCCTAATGATGTTAGAAAAGGTTTGCCTAAGTTTAATGGGAACCATCTTGTTTCAGCTAGTCATCATGTTTAGTTATTTAGTGACTTAATGTGTGACTTTGAAATTGCTCATGAGGATGTGCATATGAAATTGTTTGTTCAAACTTTAGAAGGTGATGCTAGGGACTAGTTTTCTTTTCTACCAGCATGTTCTATTTCATCTTGGAGTGAGTTACATTCATCCTTCATGGAGAAATTTGGAGAAAGGGTAAGTATATCTGATTCTTATAGTAAGTTTTTGAAGATTCATATTGAGAGTGACGAACTTGTTCCTCAATTCAATATTAGATTTGCAAAAGTTTTGAATGAGAAACCTGAAAGTTATAGACCTAATGATCAAGTGTGTGTAAGTGTCTACTTAGATGCATTTGATAAGAAAATGAATTACTTATTGAGGGATAAAGAACCTAAATCATTATATTAGGCATTTATAACTGCAATGGATATTGAAAACAATTTGAAGTATGGATTGACTAGAGGTCATTTTTCCATGAATGTTTGTCGGTATAATGAATGTGAAAGAAAAGAAGAATGTAGTGTTGATACCTCAGTTTCAAATCAAGGTATCAATAGTTCTGTTGTAGTTTATAATCAAGTTGAAATTTCATATTAGAATATATGTATAAATGTGGTTGAGTCTTTTGCTATTGATGAAACATGTGTTCATGATGCTATAACAGTAAGATATATTCCAGACTTTGATAGAATTGAGCAATGTGTTGATATTTTGAACCATGAATTAGCTACAATAGTGAGTTCTTGTAATGTTGATTATGAACATGATATTGGTAATGTTTCTACACATGAAGTTGCTGTATCTATGTCTCAGTCTTGTGCAAATGAAGAGGCTGAAAGTTATGTCTCTAATGATGAATTTGAAGTTGCTGATCTGACATTTCAAGAAGAGTTGGTAATACAAGATGAAGAATGTGATTCACATGAATATCAGTCACAGTTAGAGGAACATAGTGTTGAAAGTGGTTATTCAAGTGAGAATGATGAAGGCAGTGATGTTGAGATGTTTTCGTATGAGTCAGATGCAACATGGGAAGAAGAAAGTAGTGATGGAAGTGAACACTCCTTTGAAAGTGAAGGTATGAATTCTTTTTCTAAATCTGAAAATGAAAATGCATCTCAGTTTTTGCATTATACAAATCAGTTTGAATATGAAGATTTTGAGAGTGATTTTTCCTCAATGTATGAAGATAAGGAAACAATGATTCAATGTGATACTAATGAGGTTGAACATGAAGATTTGAATGAAAGGTTATCTAATGGTTCTACATTGGATAATGAAGTTGTAGCATATAGCAGAGAGTTTAGGGGTGAATCATGGTCTTTCCGTAATGGTTATCCTAAACAAGATAATGAAGATGATGTAATTATGGACACTATATGCTTGGTAGGTGATGTTGACAGTGAATCTTCATATAATTCTAATTTTTCTTCATATGCTGAGAGTCTCCATGAAAATGAAATGGGTAGTGAGTTTAAAGTGTTTACTAATGCTTTATATGATGAGGATTTTGATGATGATCAACCCATTTTTTGTCATAATGTTCAAAGAGGAGTGTTACATGGGGTTATCAATTCGTTGTTTGAAGAACACATGGAGGTTTCAGATTTAGTTGAGCCGGGTGTAAATGATGACACATTGTCATACTACTGTGAGAAATCAAAATGTTCTTCTTCCATGTGTGACAGAGTTTTAAATGATGATGTTGCATTTTATGAGTTTGATGATGAAGTGCTTGATAGAGTTGTATTTGAAGATCATCTAACATTTCATAGTAAATTCAATAATGATTTATGTGATATGAATACTCATCAACATTTTTATTATGAAGGTGCATTAGAAGGTTTTGGAGTGGTTTCATAATTTGATGATGATGATATGTGTGAGTATAAATCTGATTATTCATTTGAACTCCAACTGGCTACTCTTGAGGATATGCAAAGTCAAGGTATGAATGATGCTTTTTATCAAATAGAGTATGAGACTTTTGTGTTTCCATTTGATAGCATGCATGAATCAGTAGATGAAGATCAATTTTAGTTTGATGGTGGTATTCATGAGCATGCTGAGTCTTACTTTCATAGTGAGCAAGATGAAGAAAGTGTTTCAAGTTTTTACATGCACTATGAAAATGAAGATAGTTATTTTGTTTTCCCTAATGAGTTAATTGAAAGTATTGATATGATTGGTGAAACAAATGGGAATAAAATGTATAGCTTACCTCAAGAAGAAAGAAATGAAAATTAGGTTTATGACAGAGGTAAGAAGTTACAAAAAATTTCCGGTGACTCGAGGCCATCATTTGTACATAGTAGGAGTAGTTTTCTTGCATTCAATAAAGCTGTTCGAGAGAGGTTTTGTGGGGTGGTCTACTTCTTCTAGAGATCTGAATCCTTTCCATGCTTGCAAGGGACATGCATCCATAGTTAGAGCCACTGTTTGGACTAAAAAATGCAACATGGGTTTTGAGTACCATGTTAAAGTTTCACAGTTTGAAGCCCTTTAAATGCTTTCATGCATATCTACCCAGCTATCATTTTGAAGCCTATGAGGTGTTCTAGGTGTTTAACACACTCCATTTAGTATGTGTATGCATTTTGTGATATTATTTTATCATCCTGGATCATTTAGTGAAATCCCATTTTGAGAAAGTGTCAAGTTGCACAATTCTGCCCAAGTGTCAAACAAACTATAGTAGCCCACTTTGGAGATCTGCATCTTTTTTCCAATGATTGTTCATAGCATGCCAGTTGTTGCATCATGTTGTAGGCATAAGAGAGATTTTTCATGCCAATTTTTATCTCCCCATGTGCCCATTTAGTCGCTTTGCCAGAGCCATTTTATTTGCAGATTGTTAAGTTTCTCTAAGTGTACCTTGTGCAGTTTTGAAATAGCCTACTTTGAGGTCATGCAAATTGCATCCAATCAGTGATCAGAAGGAATTGAAGGTTGATTTATGTTGTAGACATGGAAATATTCCCCCTTGGAAATTTTCAGACCTTAGTCAATCCATTTGACCACCTTGCCCAGTCGATTCCAAATTAGAATTCTACATTATTACTGTGTTTGGGTTCAAAAGGTGTCTAAGTGCTGATGTTGCAAAATAATATCAGTTGATCACTTTATCGTGAAGGCTAGCTACTTGAATTTTTATATTCCCTATGTGAAATTAAATCTATGTCTAAGGTTTCTGATCTTGAGGTGTACATTTGGTGGGTTTGTGAAGGCAAATCCAAAAGCAATTTTCTACAGATTGACAGTGCTAAGCAAAATTATTTTTGCAAAGTTGTTATTTTGAGAAGAGTTATACTTGTCTCTTGATGAAATCCAAATTGTTTTCAAGTTATTATGTTTGGGTTACCTCAATCCAATGTAGAAATATAGGCAAACAAATGCAAAGTGGGAGAATGTTGAAGATGCCAGATCTCTACATTGAATAATGAAGGATGAGTGAAGTCTTTTTTTAAAAAAACCCTCGAGTAAATGATGACTTCATGAGAGATTCTTTTCATATTTATGCAAGATGTGAAATCATAGACAAATGCAAAGCATGTGGAGAAGAAGAAGATAAAAAAAAAAGGTTGAAGGCAAGAGCTAGTTGAATGCAAAACGTGTGATTACACAGCTAGTCACATTTTTTATCATATCTCAAAAAATACAAACTGGGTCGGGCTGAATTTTACATATGTTTGAGATGCCCATGTGTGCATTCTACAGAAATTGTTTTAGAAAAAATCAGTTTGAAAATCAAAAGTTATGGCTCTCTGAGTACTGGCAGAAATAAAAAAACCATCAATGCTTCCAAAAGTTTAGTCCCACATTGCTCAAGAAATGACCATTTCAAGTGTTTAAAAGATATACCACTCACATAATGAAATGAAGAAAGAGAAGGAGGCTCTCAAGAGTGTGCACAAATAGTGTATTGGGATGCATGCCAGTGACCATAAAGCACTAAATTTTGCAAAAAAATACTGGCGAAAAATACTAGTGGTTAAATCATTAACATTCAAAGAACTAGAGAATGCTTCAGTCTCCAAGTCTCCAAATGCTAGTGGTTAAGTCATAAAAATTCAAAGAACTAGAGAATGTTTTAGTCTCCAAGTCTCCAAATACTAGTGGTTAAGTCATTGATATTTAGAGAACTAGAGAATGCTCAGTCTCCAAGTCTCCAAATGCTAGTGGTTAAGTCATAAACATTCAGAGAACTAGAGAATGCTCAGTTTCCAAGTCTCCAAATGCTAATGGTTAAGTCATTGAAATTCAAAGAACTAGAGAATGCTCAATCTCCAAGTCTCCAAATGTTAGTGGTTAAGTCATAAACATTTAGAGAACTAGAGAATGCTCAGTCTCCAAGTCTCCAAATGCTAGTGGTTAAGTCATAAACATTCAGAGAATTAGAGAATGCTTAGTCTCCAAGTCTCTAAATTCTAGTGGTTAAAGAAATGGTTAAATTGGAGCATCCAATCAGATGATGTCACATGGCATATGTGGGGCCCACCTAGATTTAAAAGTTGCACAAAGATTTAAAAGGCTTACATAGTCCAAACTTTAGAAGAATTTTGAAATTTTCATGAGATTGCAGTTGCTCACATAAAATAATGCTTGGAGCCTTTATTTTTATCCAAATATAGGCATGTTATATGTTTTCAGAAATGGGAGAAGACAAGGAATCTGATGGAAATGATTATTTTTAGTTTTAAAAAAGTGGGAAAGAGCAGTACGAGTTGGCAATTTCAGGATCAGAATCAGATCAGTTTGGAAATGATTGCAGGAATGTGGATCAGTTGAAGAGAATCAGTTGCAAAGCAATATTGAGAGGAATATTTGGAGATATTTTTGTGCTAAGTGGACAGCTGTTAGTTCTATGTAACTGACCTCATTTTTCTATATCTTTGGTTTTTCTCTCAATTGTAAAAGAGGTTGAAAATTTATGCTGCTAGGACAGCTTCAGGCTTTTGAGCTTTATTGTTTGTGTTCATGGTCTTACAATGTATAGTTTCAGGTGAATTTTAATGAAAACAATGGAATCCCTATTTAGCTCTTGTTGATGTCTTTGTGTATCTGGTCTTAGTTCTTGTGTGTGACTTTGTTAAACATTTTGATACACTGGCTATAAGGTAGCTATGATTTTGTTTTTAAGTTTCTTTGAAGGAGAGAGTCAATCTTGAATACAAGTTCTGAGAATTTAAAGTTTATATATGAATTTGATGTCCAGGTGTTGAAATGAGAGGAATGGTTTGCAAGGCATTTCATTTGGGTTCTTGAATTGGAGTTAGGATTTTTTGGAATTGCATATTTTTTTGACTATGTTGCCCAATAGATAAGACACTGGTCTTGGCTTGAATAGCAGTTTCCTTCATCAAGCATTAATTGAAATCATTTTATATTTCTAGTTTAAGAGCATAAATGTTTGTAAATTGCATTGAATAGTGTAAATACTTTTGGTGCTTCCTTGTACAAGTGAATCTAATAGGTTAGCTTGCCTGAGCCTCCGAGTTCAAAGAGAAGAAGGGTGAACATCCTTATTGTTACCTTGACCATTTCCCTAGTTCTTAGTAGATCATATAGGTGGGATCCTGTATAAGACTAGTTGAGATTGGAACTCCCATGTTTTATAAGTCTGAGAACTATCCACGGTCACATCTGCATAAAGAGTTTTAGCTAGTGAGTTATATGTATGTAGATTTCATCTTGTTTTAGGTACACCCACCTGAGTGTGTGGAACTCGATGCAGAAGGAGGATCAAATCCTCATCAATTAGTCTTTTCTAGCCCCTTAATTTGCAAGAAGAAGTAGACTCTTGCGAGCTGGACAAATATCCCCAGGTCTGGTTTTCATTATCTCTTTTAGAACTAAGGGATACAAGAGAAATCACTAACAGACACACTATTAACCCTATTTTTATGTTGAAATATGTACCCTAGTATCATAGACATCAATTTGATGTCCTTCTCCTCTATTGGGTCAATTGTCATCCTGCACTTATCACTCTAGGATTTGCAGGCGTGTTCAACCAATTTTCTAACATCCTTTCCAAATGGAAGAATGGTGCATGTCTTTGATAGACCTGTCATCTCATGAATGAGATCAATAGTAATTTTGATTGGTACTTTACTTATCCAAAATAGGTCATCATAGATTCTACTCAACAGAATCTTAATCCATTTGGATTCATAGAATTCAAATGTAGTGGCATATTCAATGATTGGGTGATTCTCTAGGTGTGCGAAATCTTTAGTGAATGATTTGTCTAGATTCATCATGGTTTATAGGTGCGACCTAATCTTGTGCAAGCCAATAGGTTCCTTCTTGCAATACACATATGCGTGTATGTCTTCTACATGCATTACGCCCATTGGGATTCTAGAAAAAGCTCCTTCTAGGTCATCTAAGGTGGATTTGAATGGATGCTTCTTAAACACATATCTTTTCCTTTCTACAACATCAAAGAAAACTAGTGTAGCCATGACTTACTTGTTTAATCACTTTACAGAGGTTTTCTAGGGTTTCTGGATTGTCGCATCTAAATTAGGGCTTTGCAATAATCAATCTTCCTTCTTCGCTGATAGATTCAACTGCAACGCTTCACAACTCAATTGCTTGATCTTTTGTGCTCTCCAATCGCTCAACTTAGAATGAAATGTGAGAATAATGAATATTTGATGGTAATAAAGAAACCTTTTTTCCATTAATGCTTGCTGTGTAAAAATAGATTGCAACTATAAATTTCATTCTTTGTCTCTACTATCAATCAAGCAGTGCGCTCTTGCATATTGCATCACATAGTCTCCAAATAGTTGTAGTCCAAGATGCATACTCTAAGAGTGAGTATACCAGTCGCACAGGGGTCTAGAGCTAATCTATCTCCCCCTATGACCATGAAGGTCATTTAACCATAAATAAGAGGTGCGTCCATTGCAGATGCATCCTCAACTATTTCATCAACATTATCCTTCTTTTCTTCCTTCCAAATCAAGCTTGCATCTTCTAAAGCTTGCACAAACTTGACTTCTCCTACTTCTTCTAATATCAAACCTTCTAACTTTTTAGGGCTTTCCTGTCTTTGTGCTTTTGTTCTACAAAACCTAGAGATGTGTCCAGCCTTGTTACATGAGTGACAAATGACTAGAGCCTTGATATTCCTCGGTGCATTTATGTAGATTACCATACTACATTGTTTGGTTGTGTGACCAACATAATTGCATATATGACATGTAATGTTTTGAGAGTTTCTTACATTCTACTATGGATGATTTCTTTGACTTTGCTGATTTTGATTTCTTTGATTTGATCAACAATTCATAGCTCTATGACCAAACTTATTGCATGAAAAATAGTAACCATTGAAAGGTCTTACCTCTTTACAATTTCGTGCTATGTGACCATGCATGTTACACGCATAACAAGTCTTATTTACTGGCTTGCACTCATTCATAGATGGTTCAACTTCAACTACTATATGATTTCCTACTTTCTTAGCCTCTGTAGATTCTTTTGATGGTTTCTTTCTTGCTCACATGTCATTGATATTATTCTGTGCTTCATTGAACCCAATACAATAGGTGTCTCCTTTTATCTTCTATGCATACGATTGTGGCTCTATAAGATCCTTGCTTGTGTGCAATTTGTCAATATGGTTATTTGCTTCAACCAATTCAGATTCCATCTATTTCTTGATGTTCTCTAGCTCTAAGATTTTCACATTTCCTTGCCTTAGTTCTTCATCAAACCTATTTTTCTTTTTGATCTGTTCTTCATAGGATTCTTGATTGTTAAGTACCTTTTCATCCAACTCTTCAATTTGATCTTTCAGAGATGTATTTTCATCATTTAGATTTTTAACCATTTTTTCCCAAATCACTTGTGGAATAGTCTTTCAAATATTTTAAGTCTTTTAATGACTGCTCAAGTGGTTAAAATTATCTTTAGAGGACCAGAGCCCTGATACCAATTGTTAGGAATGGGAACACTGAGAGGGGGGGGGGGCATGAATTAATGTTCTATACTTTATTACTTTTTTTGATACTTTGAAACTTAACTTAAATGCTTAGTTACTGAAATGAACATAAATGCAAGTAAGATAAACATTCATAACACATGGCACCAAATATGATTATAGGGAAACCCAAATAGGTAAAAACCCTGGTGGGAATTGACACCCACTAAGAACTGCACTAGTGTATTATGATCCCTATTAGAAGATCTTGCAACCCTGTTAGGAGTTGTTCTTTACAATGCTTTAGTACAGTGATGTGGTCAAAGGTCAGACCTTGTTAGGAGTCTTTTACAATTAACCTTGTTAGAAGTGGGGACACACTGTCCTAGAGCTCACTGCTCAAGTGGTGAAGGCTACAACCTTCTGGATATTAGATACACACTATATCTGCAGGGTGAACTATTGCTTTGACACTACTTGTCCGATTAGTTCCTTTTGTACACTGATGGTTTAGTCTCTTGTAAAGCTCTACCTCATTCTATCTTCTCTTTTCATACTTTTACTCTTCTTATTTGATCTCTATATCTCATGCCATACTAAATTACAAGGGCACATGTCTTATTTATATGCGCATACAAAACTCTTCATCAAGTTTGCCTATAACTAATTACATACAACACTTCTAAATGAATTGGCTCAAGTGTGTTTTCATATACTCATATTAACATGTATATGACCTAAATAAAATAGGTGCATAGCCTTTACAAAACAATATTACAAGCGCTAACCAAAATAAAAACAATCAGCTCCATGCTCTATTTTGTTCTTCTGCTCACTGTTTGTGCCACTTCATCTGACTGTAACTTCTTCATACTAACTCACATCATCATGTGCTCTTAGACTTAGCATGAATACATACTTAGAAGCTTATCTTCAAGAGTTCATGACATAACTCTATCATACACATGTGTGCTGATGCTCTGTTCACCTGGTGCTCTGCTAACTGTCTAGTCTTCCATACTTAGCCATATTTTTGATCTTCTTCATAATGTGCTAACTCCAAAACTTCATCTGAATTTTTTTCCATAATGACAACACTAAATATAGTCATATACTCTAGTATAGTCAACTTGCCAACAACTAAATCCTAGAAAAAACTTACCTTTTTGTGATTTGATTTGTGGGGATTTTCCGATTGTGGTTCAAGGCTTTGTTGTCTTCAAGTCCATTTGGAAAGCTTGGAACCATGTAAGAAAATATATCACTAAATTTTTTTTTCATGATGATAAACAACTTTATGGTGAAAGATCCATTTGGTGGAATTTGCACTTATCTAGTAAGCCTCTTGCCCTCTCTCGAGATTGCTCTGCCAGACATTGGTCTACTCTAGGTATCACTCAGTTTGTTGATATTTTTGAGCATGATAGAATCATTGATTGGGATGAGCTTAGACTCAAATTTAACATCCCCCTATCTCAAAAAAGAACCTATAATCTGATTGTTAAAGCTTGTGAGGACATTCCTACTACTTGCCATGTTGAATCCAATAGATTTTTGAATATTAAATAGCCAGATGGAACCATTATAACCAAACTAAAAGCTAAAAACATTTACAATGTTATTGATTTTAATGACTTCATCATCGGCCATGTTAATACTATTTGGTACTCTAATCTTGATGTTTCCTCTTGGAAGAAATACTTTGAAAAGTTGTGGAAAGGCCCTATTGATCCTAAGATTAAATGCTTTAAATGGCCTTTGGTTCTTGATAGACTCCCCATCAAAAATGACTTCTCTGAAACTCATTATTGTAACATATGTAGAGTTCTTGAATTTGGTAGACATATATTCTTTGATTGTAGTTTTGCAAAAGAAATCTGGCTCATGTTTGGTATTTCTTTTCCTACTAAGTTTAATATTTTTGAAATTATAATTGGTCATATTAATGGGGTTAAACATGATACTAAATTATTTTGGAATATACTTACTTCTAATGTTCTATGGAAGATTTGGAAATCTAGGAATGCGAAAATGTTTCGAAACAATCCTAGGGTTCTTACTGAGTGTTTCTGAAGTCTCACATATTTTAAAATCTTCTTCCAAGTGCACATTACTATGATGGTTAATAAGGAAAAGATTAACAGACTTCTCAAGAATGGATATGCCACTTTCTTCTCCATTGAGCTTAATGATGGAGAAACATCTCAGGTCCTTGGCAATCCTGTGTCACCAAAAATAGATTTGAGTTTATTTGTGTCGCTTGATTCCTACTTTGACCAAGTTGGTTCGGTGTTGCTTGGTTTCCTTTGTTCACCGGTGTTGGTCAGTTATCTCTTTGGCACTCAGTAATTTCCCTGGTGCTTGGTTGGCTTTTCTTACTAATGGGTTTCTTTTGAGTTTTTGTTGAGGCCGACTTGTGCATTGATTATGGGTAATAGATTTAATGTTGGTATCCATCATTGGGAAGCATGTGGTCCTAGATCTGACCTTTCCTTCTATTAATTATGGATCAGAAGGCCGACTCATTTTGGTAGCTTCTTGTATAAATGTAGTTATTTGGTTAGATTTTAGGGAGTCAGTTTTAAGAGAAGATAGAAGATAAAAGATTGAGATTGTTTGTAGACCTTGACATGTTTGAGGAATTTTGTAATTCATTGTAATATCTGGTTGTAACTAGGAAGGCCTTACAACCTGACATGTATGAGTCAATTTGAAGTAAATATATGAATGATCCTACATTTTCTCTCTCCCACTATGTTTTTTTTGCTTCCATGTGTTTTTGAGCAAGGTGATTCAGGTTAGGGTGTGCCATTCCTTGGCCACTCCTACTCGCCCTTGCATCAGGTGGTATTAGAGTGAGGTGAGATCTAGATCTAGGTTTGTGAATCTAGATTTGAAGGTTCCTTCTTGTGAAGCCCTAGTTGAATTGTTGTGAGGTAGCAGATTGCGATCTGACCTGCAATTGCAGAGGGTTTTCAAGATGGTTCATGGGAGGTGAGATGTGGATCCAGGATTAGCAAACATGTTGAGACAAATTGCTGCTAGATTGGAAGCTATTGAAATAGCCCAAAGAAGAGGAATAAATTTTGAAGATTTTAGTGATGATGAAGTTGAGGTAGAACAAGGTGATGTAGAACCTGCACCTGTGATGGATTAGGGTGAGGAAAGATTCTTGAAGGCTTTGACAAGTCTGAAGTCTACACCACACTTTAATCATCCTGAATATGGTGGAAAGTTGCATTTTGATGAATTGGTGGATTGGATCACTGAGATGGAAAAGTATTTTGAGTATGAAAATGTACCTGAAAATAAGAAAGTGAAAATTACAAGCACAAAGTTGAAAAGCCATGCATCCTTATGGTGGGAACATCTGCAGCTAGATAGAAAGAGGAAAGGAAAATACAAAATCAAAGTATGGAGTAAAATGGTGAATAAATTGAAAACAAAGTTCTTACCTTGTGATTATCAAATTAACCTAGTTAGGCGAATGAAAAGTCCAAGGCAAAAAGATAGCTCAGTAAATGAATATACTAAGGAATTCTATAGATTAGATATCAGATTTGGACATGATGAAGATGATGTGGAAAGAATTGCTAGATACCTGAATGGTTTGAGATTTTCCATCCAAGAAGAAATCAGTTTGGTCAAATTGGAGAACATTGAAGAGGCTTATCAATTTTCATTGAAAGCTGAGGAGAAATTGAACAAGAGACATGAGCAAAGACAAAGAGGAAGAGGTGGTAGATACCCTAGAGGAAGAGGTAGATCTTATGGTGAAAATATTAGATCCGAACCAGAAAAGACAACTCTGGATAAAGGCAAGACCGAGAAGAAAGGTGAAATTTCATCTAGAGGTAGAGGTAGTAACTATCGAGGTGGTTATAATAGATGAATTTTCCAAGGAAATTGTTACAATTGTGGAGAAGAAGGACATATATCATTTGAGTGTACACATGCAAGTAAGAAGGCTGGTAATAGTAGGAATACTTTGGTGTAAGAAGAGTGACTGAATGAGCTTGAGAAGGAAAATAACTTGATGGCAAGGAGAGCACTATGGAATGAAAGTAAAAAGGAAGATCTAGTAAGGAAAAGTTTGTTAAAGACTAGATGTAGATTTTTTGACAAATTTTTGAAGGTAATCATTGACAATGGTAGCTCAGAGAATCTGGCATCTAAAGAGATGGTCACAAAGTTGCAATTGGAAAGGTTGAAACATCTGAAGCCCTATCAGATTTCATGGATCAAAGATGAGCATACACTCATGGTAAGTGAACTATGTTATGTGAATTTGAAGATTGGAAAATACTATGATAAGGTATTATGTGATATCATGACTATGGATTGTTGTCATATTTTGCTAGGTAGACCTTGGCAATATGATAGACATGCTATATATAATGAGAGATTGCATAAGTATACTATTGTGGCTAATGGAAAGAAAAAAATCTTGTTACCTTTGATGGAAGAACCTATTAGTAATGTTTTCAAATCTGTGAAAGTTTTCTTAATAGAAGGAACGAAGTTTGTTAAGGATTTAAAGAGAAATGATGTATGTTTTGCTGTGATTCCTAACAAATCGAGTAAGAGAATAGAGAATAATGTTCCAGAGGAGATTGATAAGTTACTCACCGAGTATAGTGAAATTATTTCTAATAATTTACTTGATGGTTTTCCACCAAAAAGAAGCATTGATTATTGTATGGATCTAATCCCTAGAGCTAGTTTACTGAATACGACACCTCATCAGTTGACACCTACCAAGAATCAAGAATTGAACCGACAAATTCAAGAGCTTCTGGAGAAAGGTTTAATCAGAGAAATTTTGAGTCCTTGTATAGTACTTGTGGTATTGGCACCTAAGAAGAATAGAGAATGGTGAATGTGTACTGATTCCAGAGAAATCAATAAGATAACAGTGAAGTATAGGTTTCCTATACCTAGAATGGATGATATAATGGATAGTTTGACTGGAGAAAAGTATTTTAACAAGATTGATTTGAAAAGTGGGTATCATCAGATTAGAATCAAAGAAGGTAATGGATGAAAGACTGCTTTTAAGGAAAAAGAAGGTTTGTATGAGTGGTTGGTTATTCCTTTTGGTTTAACTAATGCACCGAGTACTTTTATGAGGTTGATGAATGAAGTTTTAAAGAAATTCTTGGGTAAGTTTGTGATTGTATATCTTGATGATATTTTGATATTTAGTAAGACCAGAGAAGAACATTTGTTGCATGTTAGACAAGTTTTGCAGAGATTGAAAGAATAAAAGTTGCTAATAAACCTAAAAAAGTGTTCATTCATGAAAGAGGAGATTATGTATTTGGGATTTGTGATTTTAGTTGATGGTTTGAAAATGGATCCTGAAAAGGTTGAAGCTATTTTGAATTGGCCTACACCTGTGAATGCTAGTGAGGTAAGAACATTTCATGGTTTGGAAATTTTTTACCAAAAGTTCATTAGAAATTTCAGTTCAATTTGTAATGCTATGACTGAGACTATGAGAGGAGACAAAAGAGAATTCAAGTGGACACATGGAGCTAATAAAAGTTTTAAGACTTTGAAGCAGAAGGTTGCTGAATTGCCTGTTTTGGCATCATCTAATTTAAATAAGGTATTTCAAGTGGAATGTGATGCAAGTGGAAGTGCAATTGGAGCTGTGTTGAGTCAAGAAGGTAAACCCATTTCTTTCTTTAGTGAAAAGTTGAATGATGCAAAAAGGAAATATTCTATGTATGATCAAGAATTCTATACTATTGTTCAAGCACTAAAGAAATGGAGACATTATTTGATGCCAAGTGAATTTTTGTTGTATACTCATCATAAGGCTTTATAGTATTTGGGTAGTCAGAATAAGTTGAATCAAAGACATATGAAAAGGGTTGAGTATTTGTAGAGTTGTACATTTGTGATAAAGCATAAGAGTGGAGTCACTAACCAAGTTGTTGATGCATTGAGTAGAAGGAGATCTTTGATGACTGAGATGAAAATTGGAATTTTAGGCTATGATGACATGAGAGATTCTTATGAATTTGATCCTAATTTTTCTAAGCCATGGAGAAAGTGCAAAACACCTATTCAAGATCAGCGAAGTACTAAATGGGATGAATATTTTATGCAAAGAGGTATGTTGTTTAAAGGTATTCAGTTGTGTATACCGAGAGGACCTATGAGAACTAATTTGATAAAAGAGAAACATAGTGGTGGTTTGGATGGACATTTTGGTGGTGATTAGACATGGATCTTGCTTAAGGGGAAATACTTTTGGCCTCAGTTGTATAAAGAAGTTCAGCAATTTGTGAAATGTTGTGGAGTTTGTCAAGTTGCAAAAGGAGTTAGTCAGAATACTGGATTGTATACACTAATTGTTGTACCTAAGAAACCTTGGATTGACATTAGTATGGATTTTGTTCTTGGCTTACCGAAGACCGTAAGAGGTAATGATTCTATATTTGTTGTTGTGGATAGATTTTCTAAAATAGCACATTTTATACCTTGTAGATAGACATCAGATGTAGTACATGTAGCAAATCTTTTCTTTAAGAAATTATCAGATTGCATGGATTACCGAGGATTATTATCTTTGACTGAAACATTAAATTTTTTGGATACTTTTGGAAGACTCTTTGGAGAAATTTGGGTACCGAGTTGAAATATAGTTCTACATTTCACCCACAAACCAATGGATAGACAGAGGTTGTGAATAGAAGCTTGGGTAATCTTTTGAGATGTTTAGTTGGAGACACACTAGGTAATTGGGATTCTATGTTGGCACAAGAAGAGTTTGCATACAATAATTCAGTGAATAGGAGTACTGGAAAAACACATTTTGAGATTATAAATGGCATACAACAGAGAGGTATATATGATTTGAGAGACATTGATGATGAAAGAAAGAGAAGTGCTGAAGGAGAAACATTTGCTGAGTACATGAAGAAATTGCATGAAGATGTGAAGCTAAAACTGTAAAAGAGTAATTAGAGATACAAAGACAGAGCTGATAGATCAAGAAGACATAAGACTTTTGATGTTGGCGATGAAGTGATGGTTCATTTGAGAAAAGGAAGATTTCTTGTTGGAACATATGGGAACCTGAAGATGAAGAAGTTTGGACCTTGCAAGATTTTGAGAAAATTTGACAATGGAAATGCATATGAAGTTGAGTTACCTGATGACATGGATATATCACCTATATTCAACATTGCCAATTTGTATGAGTTTCAT
The DNA here is from genome assembly GCA_027943335.1 of Chamaecyparis obtusa. NCBI lineage: Eukaryota > Viridiplantae > Streptophyta > Pinopsida > Cupressales > Cupressaceae > Chamaecyparis > Chamaecyparis obtusa. Next base: position 61,639 of record BSBK01001661.1, on the reverse strand, counting down.
GAACCTGAAGAAGACATGACAATACCAATGGAATATCCTAAGAAACATAATGAAGAGGCTGAGCATATTTTGGAATAAAGAGTTGGCAAGAGTACAAGAGGGAAATAGTATATGGAATGTCTGGTAAAGTGGAAGAACAGACTAATTGAAGATAGTCCATGGATTTCACAGTCTGAGTTGGATGCAGCTCGGATCATACCTACTAAATGATTTAGAGAATCATTTTCAAATAACCCTAGGTGTCTGATGCAGGAGCATCTCAGGTCCTTGGCAATCCTGTGTCACCAAAAATAGATTTGAGTTTGTTTGTGTTGCTTGGTTCCTGCTTTGACTGAGTTGTTTCAGTGTTGCTCAGTTTCCTTTATTCATCGGTGTTGGTCAATTATCTCTTTGGCACTCAATGATGCTTGTCTGGCGCTCGATTGGCTTTTCTTACCGATGGGTTTCTTTTGAGTTTCTATTGAGGCAAATTTGTGCATTGATTATGGGTCATGGATTTAATGCTGGTATCCATCATTGGGAAGCGTGTGGTCCCAAATCTGACTATTCCTTCTATTAATTATGGATCTGAAGGCCAACTTAGTTTGGTAGCCTCTTGTATAAATGTAGTAGTTTGGTTAGAGTTTAGGGAGTCAGTTTTAAGAGAAGATAGAAGATAAAAGATTGAGATTATTCGCAAACCTTGACATGTTTGAGGGCTTTTGTAATTTATTGTAATATCTAGCTGTAACTAGGAAGGCCTTACATCCTGGCATGTATGAGTCAATTTGATGTAAATATATGAATGATCCTGCATTTTCTCTCTCCCACTATATTGTTGCTTCTTTGTGTTGTTGAGCAAGGTGGTTCAGGTTAGGGTGTGCCATTCCTTGGCCCCTCCTACCCACTCTTGCATCACTTAAGGATGGGCACATTTGGAGGAGACATATGGATAATTTTCAGCTATTTGAACATACAATCAAGCAACTTAATGTGGAAGTGAGAAGGAAAAATAAGAACACCACTGATAACATGATCCTCTTGCTCGACCAGATTCAGAACAAGAAAAACATTATGTGGATGGAGGGCAACATGGGATGGACAACTCAGGTTGATGCTTATGACAACTTGCTGCACTAGTCTCTCTCATCTTTTAGTCTTGATGTATTGATACTTTGACTCTCTAATACTCTCGTGGTGAGGTTGCGCCTCTTATTTTGTTCTTTTACGTGATACTCTTGTTTTGATCTCCTTATAGTTAATATAAAAAATGTTTATTTTACTTTCAAGGATAACATCCTAGCAAGTAATGAATGTTTAATTTATCTCCTAGGTCAACATTTTGGTAATTTTAAATACATTTGTCAATACTAATATTAATGTCAATATTAATATGGTCATTTATTAAATGAGTAGTCTTATAATTTTATATTTTATGTACATAATATACATAAAATATAAAATTATAAGACTACTAATATTAATGTATTAAATGAGTAGTCTTATAATTTTATATTTTATGTACATAATATACATAAAATAGAAAATTATAAAACTACTCATAAAATATAAAATTATAAAACTACTGATAAAATATAAAATTATAAGACTACTCATTTACTTTTAATATGGAATAAATAATATTTAAACAAATAAAAATTAAACTAAATCTTCTCACTCAATGTCACAAAAAAGAGAAGAACAAAATTTCATCAATATGTTTAACTATTTACGACTTTATAATATACATAAAAAAGAAAATTATAAAATTACTTTTTACTTTGTAATAGTGAATAAATAATGTTTAAAAATATATTGGCACTAAACAAAATTTAGCTTCTTCCCATTCTTTTCGGCAACGACTATGGAGCCAGGCGCTACCTATGTAGGGGCCAAAATGCACCTGATTACACTATTTATTTACATTTATTAGTTAATTTAAAAATTATAGTACAATGCTTTTGTGAATTTTAATTTATTTCAAGAATACAAACAAATTATCTAATTAGATGCATTTTGACCCCTACATAGCCAAAACCATCCAGCCATATCGAATTGCCCATACCATCATGCAATAGCAATGATTTCCGTATTAATTGAGTAGACCGTACAATTCCTAGTAACAAAGAATGCCGAAATGATAATTAAAATATTTTTAATGATACCCATGGTCATGCACCTAACTTAACCACATAATTTATAAGAAGAGTTTGTAAAAAAAACTGTCTCCCATTAGTTTGTAAAAAAATTAATTAGTAAAAAAGACTAATTGTCCCCCTTGGTAAGATATGTGTTTTAGTTTTTTTGTATTAAATATAGGGAGATCAAAATACAAAGTATCACCGAAGAGTTTCAAAAATTACAAGAGGCAGACCCTCCACACGAGAGTATCAAAGAGTACAAAATCCCTGCATAATAGTTAAAAGAAAAGGAATGAAGCAAGGACTAATGAAGCAAGTCCTCATGAGTATCCACCCATGCCATCCATCCCATACTATCTTCCATCCAGACAACATTTTTATGATTCTAAATTTGATTGAGTAGGAGGATCATGTTGCCAATAGTGTTCTTGTTAGACCTTCTAATTTCTTTATTCAGCTTCTTGATGGTTTGGTTGAAAAGATGGATGCTGTCCATATGTCTCCTCTAAATGTGAGCATCCTTGAGTTTAGTGGTGAAAAAAGTAGTGTATCCATTTTTAAGAAGCCTTTTTAATTTGTCTTTATCAACTTTCATAGTAATATGAACCTGCGAGAAAATTTTAAAATGAGTGAGACTTCGAAGAGACTTAGTAAGAACCTTGGGAATGTTTTGAAATCTTTCCCCATTCCTGCACTTCCAAATCTGCCATAAAATGTTAGAGGAAAGAATATTCCAAAAAATATTAGTGTCCTTTTTAACCCCATCAATATGACTAGTAATAATTTCAAAAATATTAAACTTGGTAGGGATAGAGATACCAAACATGAGCCAGACCTCTTTAGCAAAGCTACAATCAAAGAAAATATGCCTCTCCATTTTTGAGGTTCTACAAATATTACAATAATACATCTCAGAAAAGTCCTTTCTAATGGGGAGTCTATCTAGAATAAGCAGTCATTTAAAACATTTAATCTTAGGATCAATCGTACTTTTCCAGAGTTTATCAAAGTACTTCTTCCAAGAGGGAACATCAAGATTAGTGTACCAAAATTTGTTAACATGGATGATGATGGGGTCATTATAATCAATAATAGTGTATATATTTTTTTCTTTAAGCCTAGTTATAATGGTTCCATTAGGCCATTTAATGTTTAAGAATCTGTTAGAGTCAACATGGCAGAGAGAAGGAATGTCTTTGCAGGCTTTGACAATCATATATATTATAAGTCTTCTTTTGAGATGACAGAATGTTAAATCTGTGTTTCAGCCCATTCCACATAATGAGCCTATCATTCTCAAAGATATCAGCAAATTGAGTGATCCCAATGGTAGACCAATGCTTGTTAGAGCATCCTTGGGAGAGGGCTAGAGGCTTACCAGCTAACTGCAGGTTCCACCAAATGGATCTTTCACCAAAGATCTACTTATTTTTGAAATGATTCTTATTAGTGATGTAGGGTCTGACATGGTTCGAGGCTTTCCATATGGATTTAAAAATAGCGGAGCCTTGAACCACAATATTGAAGTTGCAACAAATCAAGTCACAAAAGGGTAAGTTCTTCCAAAATTTAGCATTATTGGGGTATCCCCTTTCAATGTTACTTTTGATAAGAACTTTCCATAGATGATCCCCATCCAAGGAGTGAAAGATCCATTTGGAGGCAAGAGCTAAACCACTAGTTTTAAGGTCCTTTAGCCCTAAGCCCCCAAGGAGCTTGTCAATATTACACCATTCCAATTTAATAGCATGGAGCTTCTTGTTTCCTTTGCCATCTGACCAGAGGTAGTTCCTAAGGGCCTTTTCAATTTCAAGGATCTAGTAATTGTTAAACATCCAAGCAGAGGTGTACTAAATATTGTAAGAGGAAAGGATTTTTTGGTAAACCCGAACCCTACCAGCTAGAGATAAAGATTGATTGTGCCATTTATTTAATTTCTTGATGATTTTTTCCTTCATCCAAAGCCACATATCTTTAAGAGAAGGCTCCAAAGAAAAGGAAATACCAAGATACCTAATAATCTTGTTAGGGCCTCCCCACTGCAAACTATAGTTATTAAACCAGTCATGCGGATGGTCTTTCCAGCCAAGACAAATGGATTTGGATTGAGAAAGGCATGCCCTAGACATGTCACAAAAAATATTGAGTTTCTTAATCAAAGAAAAAAAGTTCTCTTCCGTGGCTTCATGGAAGATAATAGTGTCATTAGAAAATTGGCAATTGATAAGCTCGGTCTCATTAGGAAGAGTAATACCCTTAACTATAGGGGAAAGAGAGTTGTCTCTGAGGATGTAAAAAAGAGCATTAGAAGAAATGACAAAGAGGGAAGGAGCCAAAGGACATCCTTGTCTGATGGAGTGGCCCAAAGGGAAAGGTTCGGAGAGGGATCTATTGATATCAACTTGGGCAACAACATCTTTGAGTAACATACTAACAGAGCTATAGAAAACAAGAGGAAAACCAAAGGCTTCAAACATCATAGAAATAAAGTTCCATTCAACCCTGTCATAAGCCTTTTCAAAATCTAGTAAAAACATAGCCGAGTTCTGCTAAGAGTGTTTAGTCTAGTTCAAGGCCTCCCAACTAGTAATCAAGTTCTCAAGAATATATCTGCCTTTAATGAAACCAGTTTGAGTAGAGCACACAAATTTGGGAAGAATGGTTTCAAGTCTGAGGGCCAAAATCTTAGCAAAAATTTTGTAGGAAACATTCAAGAGAGTGATAGGTCTCCAGTTCTTAAGTAACATCTTGTCCCCATCCTTAGGAATTAATTTGATGATAGCTTTATTAATGGAGCTACCCAAGGATCCGAATCTATGAGCTTCAGTATAGATTTCAAGAAGATCTTTACAAACCCAATTGATGTTAGCTTTGTAAAATTCTACAGGAAAACTGTTAGGGCCAGGGGTCTTGTCATTCTTAAGAGAATTGATATCTTTTTTGATCTCTTCCAAGGAGATATATTTACTTAGAAGGGAGGCATCCAAGCTAGATATTCTTTGAGGAATAAGGGCTTTGCATTGATCCTTGAGGGAGCTAGCCTCCATGGTATCTTCCGAAGTAAACAAGTTTTTATAAAAATAAGAAAAAGCCTTTTTTATACTCTCTAAGTCAGTAATTTATTGATTATCAGTCACAATTTTATCAATGGTTTCATTGGTATGCTTTTGCTTAATGAGGTTAAAAAATAACTTAGTACCCCTATCACCATACTGGAGCCAGTGAGCACATGACCGAATCTGAGCTCCTTTAATTTTGCGCTACTGATTTTGTCTAAGGGCTTCCTTAGCATTAGCAATTTGAGGGAGAAGCAGGGGATCAATCGGGTTGGCTTGGATACAAGTCTCAGTAGCATTAAGGTTAGAAATAAGCTTCTTCTCAGTGAACCTAAAATCCTTGGCTTTCTTTTGACCAACAGTCATTAGAAGATTTTGCCAGGCAAGAATATTCATATTCCACCTCTCAACATGAGAGATGGAGGGATAATGGCTTATGTTAATAAATCTGATAATGCTAATAGCTGCAAGGATATCTTCATCATCCAAAATGATGGTACTAAGGATGAATTTAGGATTGATTATCCTACTAAGGGCAGGGGTTCTGCTAAATTTGACAGAGATAGATATAGGGTGGTGGTCAGAAAGGGTCGTGGGGGTGACCAAAACCAAATTCCCCTGATCATCCAGAGCAACTGAAAAGAAGTTCTTGTTGAGATAAAATTGATCCAGTCTAGAATAGATCATTGAGGGACCTTGTTGAAAGTTGCACCAAGTGTGCCAAATGCCCAAGTTAGTATCTTTGTTACCCGTCAATGGGTCGAAGAGGAGTTTCAGTTTTGCTTTTACATGTTTCCTAATAAGAAGTATTGGGTATCACAATAATTTGCATAATTTAATTTTTTTTAAATTTTAAAAAAGTTCTCTAATATTTTTTATTAATTTTAAAATTATTATACAAAATAATTTATTATTATATTTTTATATATTGTAAAATTTTAAATTAAGGAAAGAATTTTAAGAATAAATTTTTTTGTTACATTTAATTATACTTTTACTTTTATTAGAACATTTTAAAATTGAGCTAACACAATAATCTTATCAAATGGAAATATTATTTAAATTTTAAAAATACATATATAGATAAATAATAATATATTTTTAATAAATATAACTATTTTAGAATTAATATAATAATTATTTTTTAATAATACATAATCAAAATATATCTTATAATACTATCAAAATAAATGAAATTATAAATTCTATAACATTTAAATATGTAATTTATTATTAAGTTTTTAAATATATATGAATAAATTATACTCTTTTTTAATAAATATATTTTTTAACAATTATATGTTTAATTTTGTATTCTTATTTATATAAATAATTATTAGATTTTAAAATTTTTCATAAAATATATATCTTAAAATCAATTAATTATATAATATAATAATTAAAAAATAGATTTATGATTTATTATTTTTTTATCAATAAGATATGGTTTATTATTAAAATATATACTTTTAAATAATAGCAATATTAAAATAAAAATATAATTAACCAATGACTAACATAATATTTTTGTCTAAATTTTTACTAAATAATATAATAAAAAATAAAACATATAAATACTATTTAAAATTTAAATTTTATTAATCTATTAATTTATTATTTAACTACATTAAAAATAAAATATTTTTATTTTTAAAATTATATTATAAAATAAGTGTATACATTACAATGTACTTATAATGTTATTAGTAAATGTATTATTATAAAATAAATTGATGGTAAGAGAACTTTTCATTATTGAAATAAAACAATTAGTACTAAGTGTTATATATCACAATAAATTAAAATATAAATTTTTATTCTAAACTTTACTTTCAACTTCATTTTTAATATATATATATATATATATATATATATATATATATATATATCTATCTATCTATCTATAATTATGAGAAATTAAATAATATCATTATCAAAATTTATGTGCAATATATTTAATAAATTCATTAAATAACATATAAAATATTAATGATTAAATAATAAAAATTAAAAAATTAAACATAAATATTATTAAAAATTATTAATATATTAATCTTTTATTTTACTAATATGACTGTAAAGATTTTATGTAATATTCTTTCATTCCTTACTAGTTCATAGAAAAAAAGTTCTATAATAAAAAAAAAGAGTTTTTACTTAATTTAAATTTCAATCTTTCTTTTATATAGATGGTCAGCACTCTGTACGTGTAAAGTCAATGTAAGTGTACATGGCCATTGCATGATGGTATGGGCATCTAGCCATATTGAATGATATGACTGGATAGTCATTGCCATCTTCTTATGGATTCTTAGCAAAGTTAACATTGGGCTAAAGCAGAGGAGCAACACCATTTCCTTGGAAAACTATCTTATTGGCATCGAATAGCTATGAAGGGTAACAAGTCAATTCTCTCTAGGTACAAGGTGCCTTTCTTGAATTAATTATCTTTCAACTAGAATATTGTGAACCTCTTCTCTTCACTCCTCTTGTTCTAGAAAAAAATTTATGCTTTGAAGTTTGGCGTAACTCATCTTTTCTCACCAGATAATTGTACTCAATTGGGAAACAATTCACTTTGAACCTAATTCAAATTAGGTTGTACCAATGGAAGTGCATCTTCAAAAGGAAGCACCATAATAAGTTACAAAGAATATAAACCTATCTCAAACATGGATTCTAGCAAATTTGTAGGGGAAATAATTACACTTCATAAATTTCTACTTGTGTGGCAACCTCATCATTATGTAGGTCTACAATTTGAGTAGCATAGTTCCAGGGGGAAAATAAATTCAGCAATGTTGCCACCTTCTATCCATACATTAACTATACTATTCATTAAATATGGGAAGCAATGAGTAACACCATTTATTGTAAAATATCATGCCAATACCTAGGCACACTTGCACCAACTAATGTATCATAAAAAATGTATAAAGAAAAACATATTCCTCTCAAAAATTGCAGTCTCCTAATAACTTTATATTATGAAAAATGAAATACTTGATACAATTGGAACATTGACAAAAAGTATCCATTTATTGAGCCATTTAATATTCTCTTAATAAAGGTATACAATTCATGCAAGTAAAGTAAACAACATATTATTTAATATTTGACATTATCATTATTGAAAATATGAAGATATCTAATACAGGGAAAGTGTGAACTATTCAATTTAGCATGTATCAAGGTTCAAAACGTAGGCGGGTTGTTGACTCAAGGGTATTCATCACACAAACCCACCAACAAGGACTTGACCATAAAATATATAGGAAAATAAATTGTTGCCATTATTATGTAACATCTCCTCGTGAAGATGGAATATTTTATAACATTTAATCTTAAAGACTTAATGCTTTATATTAAGATGAACCAATTACCTTTATACACAACAAATTATTGTATATTTTGCAATAAAAACATAGTAAATGGAATATTAATAGCTTTCAAGGATCTAATCGATACTCAGCCCTGAGAGAGAGTTGTTAATGTAACCTCATTGTGAGTCCAATATTATTGAAATCTTCAAAATTGATGTCCTTATACTTTGACATATATACATGCATATGCAAACATGAGCAACCAACATTGAGGAGAAGTGTACATATCAACAAATCTAAATCAATGGATAAACACTATTCAAAATGCATAATACCATGATTACATAATTTATAGTTGCAAGTTATCTTATTCCCCTTTAGTTCTAACAATGGGCCTTTAGTAAAGAAAGTAGTTAGATGGAAACACAAGTGCAATTACCTAGTAGTTATTAGATTCCTTTCATGTCGATGAATACATGAAAAGAAATTTGGATGACAATTATCTAGTTGTGCCTCTTCTTGCTTTCTCATAGTTGTGTATTTATTTTTGTTGAGTTTATAATACCTCTCAAAAGACAAGGGTGGCTCTATATTAAGGATTTCAATGGATTTTACTCATGATATAGTCATAAATGTCAACCCTTGCCTTTCATTTTTACCAATATTGACAGTTTCTTTATTCAATGTAATTCCTTGAGATTTATTTATTGTAATACCCCATACCAAAATTAATGGGAGTTGTCTTTGATTTCCCCTTATCACTCGAATAATGGGAACATTATTTGGATTTTCTACATCCCATGCTATTCCTTTTTAATTAAGAAATTCAATAACATAACATGGGAGCTCTTTTGGTGAGGAATCTGAATTATATACACTATCTTTTATTTCTCAAAGTGGTCTATTTACAAGACCGGTCTCTATGCATAGATTTCTTGTTAACATGACTTGTTTTCCTATGCATAACAAAAATTATTGTTGCAATTTTTCATCTTCGTCATAGTTGGTTGTGATTTGTCTACTAGTTGGTAATCAACATTATCACTCCATATTGCAATCATTTGAGGATTGTGAATATTAAGTCTTCTTGGTTCCTCCAACTCATTGTTTAAGGTAACCTTAAGGATTTTCCCTCTCCTATCGATAGGAATCTTAAATCAATGGCTAAGAGTTTGAGAATTCCTTAGAGGAAAGGAATATCTCCTTCTATTTGGATTCTTCAAGACCTAGACGGGTGTACCTTTTGAAATATGCTCAAAATACAGAGAACTTACTACTATATATTACACACAATAGATAACTATTGTACACACTCAAATGGTGCACTTCTCTAAGTCATTATATCCAAGGGAATCCATGAAGAGGAAACCTTAGAAAGTGACCTAGAGCTCTCTATGCATGGAGTTGCAAGATTATTTAAAATTTTCTCTTAGCTAGAGCTATTAAGCTAATGACCTTGCTAGTCAACCAAACAATGAGAGATTCAAATGAAGACAAGGGAAAGAATGCCAATATCCCCAAGAATCACTATAAAATGCAAATGCAAGCTAGATTAAGATGAATATGGAAGCTAGAAATGAGAGGTGGAAGCTAAGCTATGGAAATGAAAGTACAAACTAAACTATGAAAGGAAAGATGCAAGTGTTACACATCCTTCCTAATTAGACTAGATGAAGTAATCTAAAGCATAAAGGAAATATATACTATGAATGCCATGATAATGGAACTAGAATGCAAGAGATAAACTATGAAAGCATGTAAAATGTAAGCCAAGAATGCTCCAAATCTTCAAAAGCTCCAAAGTGACCTAGAAAACTTGCAGCATAACATTAGTATTAAAAAATGCATATGAAAATGAGGAAGAGAGCTCTTCTTTTATAGGAAATGAGGAGGAATGGACCATGGAGATTAAGAGGCAAAAGTCTTAATCAAGGGTGGAGCTTGAAAGAGGAGCAATTCATGTGCACAAATATCCTCCAATGAGAAAATAAGAGCTGACTTTTGTGTCCATATAAGATAAAAAGTGCTTTTCTCCTTTTTATAAAATAAGACTAATGCTTTATTTGTGCAACTTAGGATAAGAAGAAAAGTGGGGGCTTTTTATTTAATAAAAGTTAAGGAAATATTCCTTTTAATAAATAAAGACTTTAGGATAAAATGGTTAGCCCAAGGAATAATCAAAAATGATAAAATAGGATTTGATCAAGGAAATTGATATTGAGCTGAAAATGTTGATTTTTGAAAATATTGATTCAGGGATTTGATAAATTGCTGAATGGGGGCCCAAAGTCTAGGTGACCATTTTAGGGTGCATAGAACTATCAACTAATCAAAATACCAAAAAACACATACATGTCATCAAAATTGGCTCTATTCTAATTTCACACAATTAAACCTAGCTAAAAGGTATGACATAACTGCAAACATACATCTTCAAGCATAAAGTAAAGAAAAAATGGCATGCCTTTCATAAAATTTCTATGGAAAAATTAGAACTGTACCTGGACCAGTGCCTTATATCCATGGTACCAAAGTTGTATATCAAATGAACCCAATATCAGTTATGCATAATGTTCTAAATTTTAATTTCTTACACACACATTCAATTATACCAGACCATGCATCATTCTTATGGAATCTTTGCTATTTTATTCAATCCATTGTAACATACAAATTGAATTTAATCTTTTCATTGAAAATAACCAAACCTATACATTACACAACAATGACAAATTTATGGAAAAAATATCTATCCATCCTTAATAGACTATATCACATGAAGAAAATGATATGGGAGATGAAATGTGTTGATATTTTCATTAATTCTCCTCAATATGAAATATTACAATTAATTTGAACATGACCTACTAAAACCACTTCAACTATTATATATTCATTCTAAGCCTACCCAGTACAAGTAACTAGAAAAATCAAAGAATTTTCAGAGCCCCTAGAATGGGCCTTGGTATAGCCTTTATCATCCAAAGATACTTCATCATCATATAGAGGATTTTCAAAAACTTGAAAACCTCCTTCAAAAGCTCTATTACAAGGAATCCCATAATATTCCTCTACTACATCACTCTATAAAGGATTTATAATAACATGAAAACCATCATTAGACTTACTGTGATAATTTACCAATTGGTCTTCATCTATTATCCCTCCACACAATGGATTGTCAAATTCCATGAAATTGTACTTAATTAGAAACACAGTATCTTTCTTTTGATCATAAAGGAAATTTTTATTTGTGCCAAATCCTATTTGTTCACTATCATTACTTTGAGATCCTAATTCATCAATTGTATTTCCAACATCTTGTCCATATTCAGGAACTACAAATGATTCAATTTCGGGCTCATACAACCTATCATGGATATTAGGATAGTAGGCATCTTGAGCATTTTAATCAGCTGTAAGAGTACACAAAGAATCATAATCATTGAACTCATCATTGAATAGGGCCTCACAATCCTTATATATATCATCTAAATTTTTTCCATCCAAAAGTGAATTATCTATCCCCACCTTGTTAACATGCTTGCATTCTTCATCACTTTATTCACTACCATTACAAAAATACCCATGGGATTTTGATGATGGGACAACTTCATTTCTTAATAGATCAAATCTTTATGTTGGATTATGGAGAGGGGGGGGGGGGGTGTGAATCAATAATCCTTGATTCTTAGTACCTCAAAAACATTTCTCTGATTAACTCGGTGTCAACCTGATCAGACACAATTTACTATTTACCGACAATAGTAAATAAAATTTTAATAATCAACAATAACATTTAGATTAATCATTCATCACATGTAACACTAGTATTTAATGTGGAAACCCATCTTTGAGAAAAAAATTGTGGGAATTGTCATCCATTAAAGAAAATACTCTTCTAAAGTATGCTCGGTTAAGAGCAAATCTAGTTAAAGATTACAATACACACTACTAGGTCTGACACGGTCAAGGGATTTACCTTAGATCTATTAGGATCTTCACCCTATTAGGAGTGGCCTAGTAAAAGGGCTTTGAACACTCTTTAGAATGTTACCTTTTGCAAGGATTTTACAATAAGACTGTTAAGTCCACTCGGTTAAGAGATTTCTCTGTTACAAATTCTAATAAGAAAAAGTAAAAAAATTGACTTGTAGATTCACAAATATCCTTTGTGTGCTCTTCTTCTTCACTTCAATCCTTCACTTTCCACTAGCTTCAACACTTCATCAAATTCTACTTTCTGACTCAGAATCTATCTTTTCCTTCTTCATTGCATCACTCGATGACTTAATAACCCTTCAGTTTGCTAGCCATTTGTTCATACAAATTCATCCTTTGTATAGATATTATTTTTCCACTTAATTTCCTTTATCATGTTTTACTTTGATCAATCTTAGTCATTCAATTAATTTGACAAACTTATTCAATGTATTTAGATCTTGGTAACACATTTTACCTTCACCTCAGAACTTGAAATTTTCTTGAAACTTGTTCCTTCTATTTTAACCATATAGATCTAAGCCACAGGTCATCATCATTATCTTCCAGGTCATCATAGCTAATCATTAAATATCATTTTGATCCTTTATTTAATTTATGTTCCTTGTTCGGTGGATAACTTTGAATTTTGGTTAACTTCATTCGGTGCCTAAAACCTTTTGTTTGGTGTCTTGAGATCCTTTTCCTTTACCCAAACTTATTTTCCTCTTATCGAATTAATTTTCCTCTTTACCAAGTGACATATTCTTCTTGGTAGCCAAAACTCTTTGCTTACCAACTTGATTAATCTTCTTTACCATTCTTCATTGACTTGATATAATCATATGTTAGGTAGAAAACAATTATATAAAAATAATCTTAGCATTGCCCGATCTATATCAATTGCCCATTTAAGTTCTTCAACTTCAAAACATCTCACTTCTTCTCCTTAACTCATTCAACTTATATCATACTCTGAATTATATGGCAACACAATATAAACCATAAATCAATTCCTTGACATCAATGGCAAGATAATAACTGATATAACCTTTATACTATCTTTCATTCCTTTGATCTTGGTCAATCTTCATCATCATCACCATTAGTTATAGTTACATTTTATTCATCAATTAATGCTTGGATACACACCATTGAATTATCCAAATCTTCTTATTGCTGATACAATGATTGAGGGAAATATTGACTTATAACTATGGATTCTATTTGACTAGGGATAACAGGTTGATAGTTACATGAATCAACTATTTCATTTATATGCATAATAGAAACCTCATTATTTTCCTTTACCCCTTGTTCAAGTGATATAAATTCTATTTAGAAATATATTTGAGCTATTGGTACTTACTATATCAGTATGTGGTTTACTTGTTTCCTTTGGAAAAATAATACCAATGTTGTAAGGTGAAATGAGATTTGGGATGAAAGGGTGGTAAATGTTCTAATATTCATCTACAACCATTGGAGTGCAATTTTCTCTTACACATGATGCCTTCTTTTTATGATTGATCCTTTTGATCATCCAATACTTTGATACCATCTCAATATTTATTGAAATCTTAAAACCTTCATGCAAACTCATTGGGTCTTCATTCCTTAATATGTAGCTCATCTTATTCTCAAATGCACCTATATATACAACTAATGCCATTGTATCCTAAGTTTAATACTTCTCAAGGATTCTCCTTAATGGATTCATGAACCTGTTGGTTGTCTTTTCTTTCTACTTGTAGGTTTACACTATGATTGACAAACTAATGTCACTAATTCTATCACCACTCCAAATTCTACAAGGAAAAGGGCCAATTAACAAGGATCAACAAGGATCCTCCTACACTTTGAGCCTAGATGCTCAGGCAGGTGTACCCTTGATTCACTTCTTGAAAGGAATCACTAAATATTATGCATTTATACCATTTACAAAATGATTTTAAATATTTTATCATTTAAATGTGTGATTGATGATGATGAACTGCTTCTAGAGAATGGATCAGTGCCTTAACCTAGGGCATAGAGTCACTCAATAACATATATCAACTGAAAATCCTAACTCAAACACTCTTGAACTCAGAATAAGTGCTTTGCCTATTATCCCTCTCACTCCCAAACCTGATCATCAAATTCCTATCCAACCATGAACTCATCGAAACTACCTTAAAGACTTTAATCCTAACTTTGTTAGGAACTCAAAGATAATTCCATAATATTCTTTGTCTACCATATGCTAACTCACTTTGTGACATTAACATATATGAGCCCAAGATCAAAACAAGAAGACAAACATAAATCTGAGATTGAAATTCAAGTGTATTCTCATTAAAATCTGTAGAATCTATACATTACCAAAACAACACAATGCTAGGAAACAAACCCAAAATCCAGGCTCTCCTTGTTCAGTCTTTTACATTGACTATCAACATAACATCACCAACAACCCCAAAAAAGTAAAAATGGCTGCAATATATACCACTAGTCATCTTGGAATCCCAAAAATTAGGATGCAACAAGCTTCAGGCAACTAGGGTAAGGGTTTTACCTACCAAGCCAACTAAATTTAATTAGTAATTTATTACATTGGAGGAAAACTAGGCGGTCAGATCCAAGAATGATCTTCATTAATGAGAAATCTCTGAGTGATGTACAAAAGATCATGAATTCACCATGTTTATCAATTTGATCACCCACTTGCAACATGCCTCAAGCAATTTCCTACCCACTCCATTGTACAAACCCTCTGCAATCAATCATCATACCACTAGACCACTCTGCAATAGTTGACAAAATCACAGCTACCTAAACCAGCCACTTAAACATTGAATACCAGTCCCTTCTATCACTGAAAAGTCATTCAAAAATTCAAACTTTGAAAGAAACAACTACTCAAACAAATTTAAAACATGATTGTCAATTTTATTTCCTCCCGGAAGATTGGGTGGTCCTTATTTATTTCTGCAACAGTTAGTAAGCTGTTTGAAAAGTCTATGGCCACATCATCAGTCTTTTAGCCAATAAGAAATGAGCATCTCAGCATCATGTAGCACATCAAACCCACTATGTTGTCTTTCTTTCAAACAAGATCGAGCGGTTGTCGTTATACTGCTAGCTTAAATATCATGCATCTTATTTAAGTGGTATAATGACAACCGTGATATTATGTCAACCTTTATCATACCTGAATGCCAAAAACATTGGCCCCACTGACAACATTCCATGTCACCTTTCAAAAACCAATAGAAAACAAGCATTTCAGGGCCCTCTAGCAAAAAGGTCCCATAGTGATGTCGACATATGACATGGAAGATCAGACGACTATCACATGATCGCAAAACTTGGAAAGATTCCTCATGACCATGCGACAACCATTGATCTTGATACAAGCTGGCATGCCACAGATTCATCTGACAATGGTCCCATTGACACATCCTCATCATCATCTAACTCAACCAATCAAAATAAGACAAATCCATAACACCTGGAAAATGGTCCCACTCACAATCTATCTAAACACCTGGAAGATTGGACGACCGATGCATGATTGCAAAAGCTCAAAAGATTCCATGCGCTCATGCACCCGCCGTAGGATTAAAAGGGGACTAAGATACCAGGCCTGCCTGACAACATATCCAACTCATCATCCCGCAACCAATAACCAGTTACCACCTCAACTCCATTTGACTGTATATCCACCTATACCATCCTCATGAAGTGGGCCAACCATCATGTGATTCAGTGACTGAAGAGAAGACATAAACCACTAGGAGAGTCACTGAATCTATGAGACTTAACCACTAAAAACAAGAGATCTTATGACAACAACAAAATCAAAGTCACCGAATAGAATTACTAATCACCTAGAAACATAGAGAACTGGTGACTAACTGCCAACGGAGTCACTCAATGTGATTCTTAACTACCGAGATCTAGAGACTAATCAGGAGAGATAAAAGGCACACATGCTTTATAAATCACTTAAGTGGCCCAAAAAAGGTAATGAAGGAAAAGAACCTGGCCAAAAGAATTTAGGGTTCTTCCTCCCAACAGCTAGAATTATGAATAAAGAGCTAGCGTTTCAAGCCAGAGATAAGGAAAAACTTGTAGAGAATAGAGAAAAATTTATATAGCCATAATTTTTTTTGTAGTTGCTAATAGTGGCTCTATCTGGGGATGCATACCTCTTGCAAGCATGACAAGAATCTAGAATCACTAGGAGAAGTAGACCACCCATGGAAAACAACTAGGCCTTTACCTCACTCTTATTACAAAATTTTCAAAAACTGGCTCCTTATTGAAAACGCTAACACCACTTACAAGATATATAAAATATACATAGAAACTTCAAGATGCCAAAGGAATGTCAACTTTTACCTCTATCAAAAACTTGGTTTTTGTTTTGAGAATCAAACAACAATCTGAAACCACTGTTATATACATGATGATAGAAAACACTGCTAAGCATAGGCTGCAGAATAACTTCAGATTTAACATCACCTATGCCTTCTCTCATATGTCCCCCCACAAACTCATTATTTGGAAAACAAGCACCATCAAAATCATCATGAATTAAAACATATGAAAGGGGACAAATAATAGATACCTTTTCCTCTTGGCTGTAAACATCTGGCTCATCTTTAATGCACACTTGCATATCAAAAGAAAAGCAACTATACTCACATTCATTCAGCTCAACCAAGGTAACTGAAACTTCCTCATACATCAAGTCATTTAGGTTTATCAAATCTGATTTCTCTTGATAAATCACACCTTTATCCTCATAAGGATGATTCACACAATCAACATCATGAATTACATTATCTTCATTATTCTCAATACTTGGTGGTAGAAGAAATAAATTGTCATTATATAATGCATTCTTATCAAAAGAACAACATTCATCTTGCATTACCTTTCCTCCAACTAGCCTCATTGGAGATGGAGATTCAAGATCAATCATATCTAAAACATTAAATTTAGAAAGTGAGCAATCCTCAGCAAATTCCATCTCTTGGGCACGTTCTTCAAATAGTGGATTAGAAACTATATGGAATTGTTTCTCATAATAATTTAGACAAAGTGTCAGTTGGTTCATATTAATGTCTTCATCAAATAACACATTAGTAACTTCACAAGACATTCCATTATGTCCATCTTCACATACATCCTCAACAGAGAAAGAAAATTTAGAATCTGAATTAGAACATGACTCACCACTACTGTTGTCATCATATGAAAAATCAGTGTTATAATTAATCACATCATCTCCACAAGTACCAGACAATGGACTCCCCCAATCATCTTTAGTCTCCAAGACTTTACACTCAACTTCATTACCATTTAAACACATAGAAGATTGAAAAGAAAAATCACTTGCAGTATGAGAGAAATCTTGTGACATATCATTAGAAACCAATTCATTCTCAATCTTATCCATGCTCCCACAATCTACATTTCTCTCAGCATTTATATCAACACTAATTGGTGGGAAGGTACCTTCATAATTATCATCACTATACTTGTGCAAATCATGCAAAGGGAAGGATGTATCCTCTATAATCTAGAAATGTTCATTGCCTTCATTGGCTGACAAAGATTCCAGCTTCTCATCAATTACATTTTTAGCAACAACATTCATTCCACTTTCACATACAACATTATGATTAATACAATTAGTAGGGTAATGAGAGTATTGATGCTGCTCACCCTTTTCTTGATCATTCACTTTATTCTAAAAATATAAACCAGCAGAGGCATGTCTTCTTATAATTCCATACTTTAGATTGCACTCAATATCCATTACAATTTCAAAAGCCTGATGTAGACTTTGTGGTTGTTTATCCCTCAGCGGGAAACCCATTTTTTGGCCAAATGCACTCAAGTAGATAACTAAACAAATCTGATCATGTGGCCTACAATCTTAAGGGATATCCATTAGTTTCCTAGTAAATCTGCTATTAAACTTTGGAATTAACTTACCTTCCTCAATATGAATTTCCATCAATCTATCCAACATTAATTTCACATCTACCCATCCATCAAATTTCTTAATGAAGAAAGAACTTAGCTCATCCCATGAAGAAATTGAAGCTGCAGGAAAAAATGAAAACTAATCTCTTTCATCTCCTTTGAGAGTCTACACAAACAACCTCATCCATAGATCTTCATGGAAAATATCAAAATCATACATTAAATCAGCAAAAGACTGCAGATGCTTTCTTGCTAATTGGAACTAGTTCCTATTGAACTTTGGTAAATATCCCTTGACTTTATTAGGGATCTTATTAAGGAAACCAGGTATGCCATTATAACAAAATGGCACATATCCCCTAATAAGAGAGCTCCTAAGCACATCCATCACTAGCTGCAACTTTTGTGCATATACACTTGATGCTCTTGAAAACCAATAATAGGAAATCTATACACTTGTAGATAATCTTCTCTTATCACTTAATTATTCTGACATACTTCACTCACTTGTCCTTTCTTTAATGAAAAAACCATTTGATAAGGACCATGCAAATACACAAAATATTGAATGGAGAATACCCTGATTGTCTCTGCTGAATGTTGTTGTTCACTTCACATCTAACTAAAATCTGAAACAAAGCTTCACATCTCAGGTTCATTCAAACAAAGAGTCACCACCTGCCTTCAGAGGACACAAATTTACTCACTAATCTTTTCTTGAAACACCACCAGATTCTAGGAAATCCTTATTTCATTCCCCAGTAGTGTCACCATTTTGTTGGTTGTCTTTTCTTTCTACTTGCAGGTTTACACTATGATTAACAAACTAATCTCACTGACTCTATCACCACTCCAAATTTTGCAAGGAAAAGGGCCAATTAACAAGGATCAACAAGGATCCTCCTACACTTTGAGCCTAGATGCTCAAGCGGGTGTACCCTTGATTCACTTCTTGAAAGGAATCACTAAATATTATGCATTTATACTATTTAAAAACTGATTTTAAATATTTTATCATTTAAATTTTGTGATTGATGATGATGAACTACTTCTAGAGAATGGATCAGTGCCTTAACCTAGGGCATAGAGTCACTCAATAACATATATCAATTGAAAATCCTAACTCAAACACTCTTGAACTTAGAATAAGTGCTTTGCCTATTATCCCTCTCACTCCCAAACCTGATCATCAAATTCCTATCCAACCATGAACTCATCGAAACTACCTTAAAGACTTTAATCCTAACTTTGTTAGGAACTCAAAGATAATTCCATAATATTCTTTGTCTACCATATGCTAACTCACTTTGTGACATTAACATATATGAGCCCAAGATCAAAACAAGAAGACAAACATAAATCTAAGATTGGGATTCAAGTGTATTCTTATTAAAATTTGCAGAATCTATACATTACCAAAACAACACAATGCTAGGAAACAAACCCAAAATCTAGGCTCTCCTTGTTCAGTCTTTTACATTGACTATCAACATAACATCACCAACAACCCAAAAAAAGTAAAAATAGCTACAATATATACCACTAGTCATCTTGGAATCCCAAAAATTAGGATGCAACAAGCTTCGAATGACTAGGGAAAGGGTTTTACCTACCAAGCCAACTAAATTTAATCAAGAATTTATTACATTAGAGGAAAACCAGGTGGTTAGATCCAAGAATGATCTTCATTAATGAGAAATCTCTGAGCGATGTACCAAAGATCATCAATTCACCATGTTTATCAATCTGATCACCCACCTGCAACATGCCTTGAGCAATTGCCTACCCACTCCTTCATTGTACAAACCCTCTACAATCAATCATCATACCACTGGACCACTCTGCAATAGTTGACAAAATCACAACTACTTGATCTAGTTGCTTAAACATTGAATACTAGTCCCTTCTGTCACTAAAAAGTCATTCAAAAATTCAAACTTTGAAAGAAACAACTACTCAAACAAATTTAAAATGTGACCGTCAATTTTATTTCCTCCCAGCAGATCGGGCGGTCCTTATTTATTTTTGCAATAGTCATTAAGCCATTTGAAAAGTTTATGGCCACATCATCAGTCTTTCAACCAATAAGAAATGAGCATCTCAATATCATGTAGCACATCAGACCCACTCTGCCATCTTTCTTTCAAACAAGATCAAGTGGCTATCATTATACTACTGGTTTAAATATCATGCATCATATCTAAGCGGTATAACGACAATCGTGAGATTATGTCAACCTTTATCATACCTGAATGCCAAAAAAATTGGCCCAACTAAAAACATTCCATGTCACCTTTCAACAACCAATAGAAAACAAGCATGTCAGCACCCTCTTGTGAAAAGGTCCCACAACGATGTTGACATATGACATGGAAGATCGAATGGCTATCGCATGATCACAAAACTTGGAAAGATTCCTTGTGATCATGTGACAACTGTTGATCTTGATACAAGCTGGCATGCCATAGATTCCTTTGACAATGGTCCCATTGACATGTCCTCATCATCATTGAGCTCGATCAATCAAGATAAGACAAATCCACAACACCTAGCAAATGGTCCCACTTACGGTCTATCTGAACACCTAGAAGATCAGATGGTCGGCGCATGATCACAAAAGCTCAAAAGATTCCATGCACTCATACGCTCGCCATAGGATTAAAAGGGGACTAAGATACCAGGCTTTCCTAACAACATATCCAACTCACCATCCCGCAATCAAAAACTTGCTGCCACCTCAGCTCCATCTAACTGTATATCCACCTGTACCATCCTCATGAAGTGGGCCAACCATCATGTGATTCAATGACTGAAGAGAAGACATAAAATGCTAGCAGAGTCACTGAATCTATGGGACTTAACCACTAAAAACAAGAGATCTTGCGACAAAAGAAAAATTAAAGTCGCTGAATAGAATTACTCACCACCTGGAAACATAGAGAACTGGTGACTAATCGCCAATGGAGTCACTCAATGTCATTCTTAACTACCAAGATCTAGTGACTAATCGAGAGATATAAAAGGTGCACATGCTTTATAAATCACTTAAGTGGCTTGAAAAAGGTAATGAAGGAAAAGAACCTGGCCAAAAGTATTTAGGGTTCTTCCTCCGAATGGCTAGAATTATGAATAAAGACCTAGGGTTTCAAGCAAGAGACAAGGAAAAACTTGTAGAGAATAGAGAAAAATTTATATAGCCATAAATTTTTTTGTAGGTGCTAACATAACCTATGGTTAAAATCAGGAACTAATTCCTTATTTGTGATACAAATATTCATGAACTCTTTAAGAACCAAACCCTCACACAATTTTTCTCTAAATTGTTCATTTAAAACAACCCTGAATTCATCTCAAATGTTAATTGAAATTGGTAACAAACTTGAGAGCCATTCTATAGCCTCATCTTATAAGGATTTCACAAAACATTTCATGTCATCTACATCTTCACAATCAATTTCATAATCCTCAAACAAGTTGAAAAACCTTTGAAGATGTTTTGATGCCAATTCTAGCTTTTGCCCACCAAATTTGAGAATCTTCTTTCTGATTTTAGTTGGCATAGCATTTGGATAGCCATAAATACCCTCAAAGTGTATGGGCATGTATCTACCCATGATAAAAAAAATTCCTTAGATTCCACAATTGGGTTTGAGGTTTATTGCAAGGTATGGTTACACATAGAACCATATAGGGATTCTCAAACTAAAACATCCTTACATTCATACTCTTACACACTTCCTTTTATAGAAAGAGATCTTAGATTTATATGGAGCACTACTTATTACTATTGGCAAGAGACATTTCATATATTCTTATTTGTTTTCATTGATGGAAACTAATATCAATTCACTCATGTGCATAACTCTATGTGATCAAACTGAAAGTTATTTTGGTGATTTGGTTAAGTCTAGTAAAGAACAAAGTATGTGACAATCTTTAGTATTTGGTTTGGTATGGATTCCCAAATCAATATTTTGAGTTACAAACCTAAGTGAATATTGTTGAATGTCTAATGTACAATATCCAAAATTTTCAAGGTTCGAGGGTAATTGGTTTGAGAGATATGATTATCTGTGCATCAGTTTTTGTGTGAATAGTGAAGAACAAAAACAGTGGGAGGTAGATCCCTACGTAGTTCTATCTGATCAATTTTAGTGATTATTTTTTATGTTTTATGATGTTTAGCCAACATATGGGATATCATATGCTCAATTATTTTGGTCCACATTGATATTTTCATGTAGATCCAGTTAGCAATTCATACATGTTTCATCATTTTGAGAAGTGTTATTGAGGCTAACCTATAAGTGATATAATATTTTGTAGTAGATATCTAGGATTGATGTCTTCAAGTATTTTGAAGGGTTAAATAGTGTGTGAAAGGTGATAATAGTGTTTTTTTATAGTTTCATTTGCACAAAGATATGATTTGAGGTCTAAATCGGAGCTATAAATTAGTGAGTTATGAAGTGCAAGAAATTAGTATATTGTGCCTAATTAGAATTTTGATTTGGCATTTGTAGATTTTGTGTATCAAATCATTTTTTCCTAGTGACTTTATAGTTTTCATATAGGTAGTAAGCCTCTTTTGTATTTGAGCAGTGAACTCTAGGCAGTGTGCCTGAATGCATGTGTATTCCATTTTGTAAACCTTTAACAAGGTATAATACTTGTACAATATATTTTCATTTGTGGGTTTCATTCCCACTATGGTTTTTTCCCTAACAAGGTTTTCACAATAAAAATCTTGGTGTTACAGTGTTGTGGATGTTTGCACTTTTCTTTAGCATCTTCATTTTCATTGTATGTGCTATATAGTTAAAGAATAAATTAATAAGGTTAAAAATTGTAGAACATTGATTCACCCCCCCCGTGCCCCCTCTTAGTGTTCCTTAATACCAACAATCATTACTATAACTGATGGTGATGATGATGAAGACTGACTAAGTTCAAAGGTATACAAGATTATAGAAGGATTAGATCAAGTATTATCTTGACATTGATGTCAATCAATTTATTTCTGATTTATATTGAGTTTCCATATCATTTAGAGTATGATATAAGTTGAGTGAGTTAAAGAAGAAAAGGAAGATAAATTTTGTGAATTTGAAGAACTTAGTTGGGCAACTAATACAAATCAGACAATGTTAAGGTTATGTTGATATAATTATTTTCTACTAAAAATATGATTACATCAAGTTGGTAAACAAAATAGGTTGGTTACTGAGTAGGAAAAAGTCATTTGGTAATTTAAGGAAAGAAAGTTTTGATAAAGAGAAAGGAAGTCAAGGCATCAAGTAGAAGGTTTCGGTTATCGAGCGAAGTAAACATAATTCCGGTTGAAGAAAAAGAAGTTAGCCACCAAGAAAGGAACATAAATTAAATACAAGGATCAAAATGACATTTAATGATGAGCTCTAATGAGCTGGAAGATTCTAATGATAAGGAAGAGGTAGTTGGTGAGACGTACGATCAGGAAATTTAAGGTGATGATCTATGGTATAGATCTAAGTAGCAAAAAGTGAAGGTACAAGTTTCGAGAAAGTTCAAGTTCTAAGGTGATGATAAAATATTTTATCGAGCTCTAAATTTATTGAAATAGTTTATGAGGATGATCATACGATTGAAATTAATAAAAGGAAAATGTAATAAAGGAGATTAAGAGGCAAAACAAAGTCAATATAAAGGATTAAATTGTATGAAGAAAAGGTTGGCAAGTTGAAGGGTTTTTGAGCCATCGACTAATGCAGTGAAGGAAGAAAAGGTTGAAATCCGAGTGAGAAAGCTGAGATTGATGAAGTGTTGAAGCCAGTGGAAAGTGAAGGAATGAAGTGAAGACAAAGAGTGCACAAGGTATCTAATTAAGAAAAAGGTAGTTACAGATTTATAGATTAGTTTATATATTGTTTCTTATTGTAGACACCTAAAAATCCATTGGTAAATAAAAGTATTTTTTTCCAAAACCCCTAATGACATCATCATTTGTTAATTAATTAATTAATTAATCTGTTACTATTCCATTAATTCCTATTACCTTAATTAAAAAAATTTAATTAAGGAGTCCCTTCTAGAAATGTTTAAGTCCAATTTAAACATCATTCCCCCCAAAATTTATTAATTATTTAATAAATTGACCAAAATCCTTTAAAGAAATGAAATGTTTATTTAAAAACCTCAAAACCCTAGAATCTTCTAGAATTTCCTAGACTTTCATAATCTTTCCTAAACTTCCCTAAACCTTTCCTAAACCTATCTAGAAGGTGTTTCCTAACCTTCTTATCCTAATCCAAGTCTCCTTTGACTTTGGGTCAAACCCCCATCATTAATGAGCCTTACACACTCATTAAGGCCTCTTACAACCTCATAAAGAGGCCCATGTCTCCTCTTTCACCTTGGTCCCCTTGCACACTTCCCTAGTGTTGCTCACACATGTGTGAGAAACCTTAACCAAGGCCAATCTAACTTTACCCCTAACTCAACCCCAAACTCTACCCCAAACCTTACCTCTGACCCTAACTCTACTTCCTAACCCAAGCCCTTCCCAAAATCCTATAAATAGTCTCTCTTACAAGAGAAAAAGTTCTTTATCTTCATGCATTGTTATCATGCTCATTTATGTCTAGACTTAGCATAACCAATCCTAATTATTAGATTTCAATTATCTTTCAAGCTTTCATAGAACATATTATCTTAGCATAACAGATTAAACATAGTTTACTTCATTGTTTTACCTAGAATTATAATCATATCACATCTTCATTTGGATAAAATCAATCTACCTTGAGCATTCTTGCATCAAATATGCATTTCTAGCTCTATTAGGCTCTTTGAGACTCTAGAGGCAAAACAGGTGTCCTATACCTAGTTTTGTGCACTATGGGGTTCTCATAGTCCCTAATACATCCCAATACCTTCTAATAATCATTAAGGAGAAGCTCCATGTGTTTTGAGAGCACACCCACATCCCTAAAGCAAGAGAAAATCAAATGGTGACATGGTTCTCCCCTTTTAGCTCTATCCGAATGACTTAGCAAATAGTTTTCTACATATGTTAGGAATATGAGCTTAGACTAATGTTTGAATGTCTATGCTTTTTCCAAACAGGTTAGGTCTTCTTTGATCAATCCTCAACAAATCAATCATCCTCCAATATCCTACATATGGAAAAATGTGTGTGAGATACTTGTTATTTCATTTGTTCCTTTGGATCTTTGCTTATCTTTTGGGCCCTGTCCCTTGTAATTATCTCCCTATCCTTTTTAATATATCATCTCATTGTATATATCCTCATTAGTCCTACAACAAAATTTGATCAGATATCTTGTCCCATCTAGCCTTGCAATTCAGCAACATCTTTTGTCAACTATCCTTGATCACCTTGATTATCTTTGAACCTCATTATTGCACAATCAGCAACACAACATTCTCCCCATCATCACAGGTCCGCATAGATGTATGCTTTTATATTGTCCAACCTAAGCCTAATCATGGGTCCACACAAATGTATCCTTTTGTATTGTCCAACCTAATCTTCCAACAATCAACTTGGGTCCATGATGATGTATACTTTTCCATGTTCAAACCTAATCTTCCCCCATCAATCAGCCCATCAAACTCTTTCCTTGGAAAAGGATGTCTTTTGGAGTTACCATTATGATCTTGGATTTTGTCCTTTAAATATTGTTAATATTTATAGCTTCTCATTTTCCTCTACTCAAAGTCACCACGATCCTTTATATCATGGTGTGCTGTGAATGAGAAAAATTTGGGGCAAGGTCTTTTGATCTTTTTCTTCTACCTATGATTTAGTCATGTACTTGTGGTTTCTCCAGCATTGTTTCCACCATGGCTCCTCCGGGTTTCATATGTGATGCTAGGGAAACCCTTTATGTGTTTTTTTTAGCATCAGTCCTATGCAATATTGGTGACAAGGCCTTATGTTCTTTCATAACCTTGGAAGGTCTCTAGCATTTCTATATCAAGCTAGGTTGTGCTCTCAAGGATATCCAATGCATGGAGCTCCCTAAATCTCCCATCCTGCATCATATAGATTAATCTTGCATCTTTCATATAGCTTCATCCTACATCTCACATCATATTGCACTCATGCATCTTTTCTTTTTGAAGTTTGGCTATTTATTCCCCCTCCTTCCTCCTCCTTTTCCTTCTGTGTTCTTTTTGAGAAAATTCCACAAAGTTTCCTCTTTGCGTTATTTTCTCAAGGGGGCACAACCCCTTATTCCTCTGAATTCTAGCATGGGGCATCTTATTTTCTTGTCTTTGATGCCATGCCACTTGCAGCATCACATCAAAGAGGAGAAAAATGTAGACACCTAAAAATCCTTTGGTAAATAAAAGTATTTTTATTTTCCAAAAACCCTTGATGACATCATCATTTATTAATTAATTAATTTATTATTATGCCGTTAAATCCTCCTATCTTAATTAAAAACATTTAACTGAGGAATCCCTTCCAGAAATGTTTAAATCTAATTTAAACATCATTCCCCCCAATATTTATTAGTTATTTAATAAATTGACCAAAATCCTTTAAATAAATGAAATATTTATTTAAAACCCTCAAAACCCTAGACTTTCCTAGACTTTCCTAGACTTTCCTAATCTTTCCTAAACTTCCCTACACCTTTCCTAAAACTATATAGAAGTTGTTTCCTAACCTTCTTAGCCTAATCCAAGTCTCTTTGACTTTGGGTTAAACCCCTTCATTAATGAGCCTTATAGACTCATTAATGACTCCTTACACCCTCTTTAAGGACTCTTACAACCTCATAAAGAGACACATGTCTCCTATTTGCTCTTGGTCCCCTAGGAACACTTCCCTAGTGTTTCTCACACATGTGTGAGTAGCCTTAACCAAGGTCCATCCAACCATACCCCAAACCTTACCTCAAACTCTACCCCAAACCCTGACTCTAACCCTAACTATCCTTCCTAACCCAAGCCCTTAGAAAAATCCTATAAATAGTCTCTCTTCCAAGATAAAATCATTAGCTTAGTTCTTTATCTTCATTTATTGTTATCATGCTCATTTACTTTTAGACTTAGCACAATCAATCCTAATTGTTAGATTTCAGTTATCTTTCAAGCTTTCATAACACATCTTAGTTTAGCATAATGGATTAAACATAGTTTGATTCATTTTTTTTCATAGCATTATCATCATATCACATCTTCACTTGGATAAAATCAATCTAGCTTAAGAATTCCTGCATCAAATCTACATTTCTAGCTCTATTAGGCTCTTTGAGACTCTAGGGGAAAAACATGTGTCCTATACCTGGTTTTGTTCCACTATTGGGTTTTCATGGTCCCTAATAAATCCCAATACCTCCTAATCATCATTAGGGACAAGATCCATATGTTTTAAGAGCACACCCACATCCCTAAAGTAAGAGCAAATCAAACAATGACACGGTGCTCCCGTTTTAGCTCTATCTAAATGACTTAGAAAATAGTTTTCTCTATATGTTAGGAATATGATCTTAGAATAATTTTTGAATGTCTACGCTTGTTCCAAAAAGGTTAGGTTTTCTCTAATCACACTTATTAAAATTTGTAATAGAAAATTATCGTAAACGAGTGGACTTAACAGTTTTATTGTAAACCCATGAAAATGTTGACATTCTAGAAGAGTGTTTGAAGACCTTTAACTAGGACACTCCTAACAGGGTGAAGATCCTATCAGATCTAAGGAAAGTCCCCTGCCAAGTTCATATTTAACAATGTGCATGTAATCTTTAACCATATTGGCTTTTAACCGAGCATACTTTAGAAGAGTTTATTTAATGGGTAACAATTCCCATAGTTGTTTTTCCCAAATAGGGTTTCCAAATTAAATATTAGTATTATATGTGTTGAATGTTTATTGTGAATATTATTATTGATTGATAAAGTTAATTTATCTTTTGTTGGTTAATATTGAAGTGTGTCTGAATGAGTTAACACCAAGTTGAATCATAGAAATTTTTGAAGGTACAAAGAATCAAGTATTGCTAATTCATCCCCCCTCTCCATAATCCTATAATTGGTATTAAAGATAAGTAATCTAAAGGGATAAATTTGAAAGACTTAACTAAAAGATCCAAAGATGTATAGGAGAGAAGTACCGAAGTTAAACAAACAGAGTTTCTCTACATGGAAAAGAAGGATGAGGTTATACCTATTTGGAATTGGAGAATTTGCACTCAATCATTTAGATAATGACTACTCTCCACTACCTCTTAAACCTACAACACTTGATTAGATGAGAGAAATAAAGGACCACAACTCGGTAATGATTGAAATTTCTTCTTCCTTGACCGATGTTGAGTTCAATGAAAAAAGGACTATGTTAATGCAAAAGAGATGTGGGATAAACTTGTACTTGTTTATAGAGGTGATATGCATGTACATACAGAAAAGGTTGATAGTCTTAGAGGAAAATTTGATGAGATGATAATGAAAGAAGAAGAAAAAATTGCACAATATAGTTTTAGAATCAAGGAAGTGGTAAGTGTTATCAAAGGAGTTGGTGGGACATTAACTTGAGAAGAAGTGGTAAGCAAAATTCTTAGAACTCATTCACCTAAATAAGTTATTCAAGTATCTTCTATTCAAGAACTGAGACCCATAGCTAATAATAGAGTTACTCTTGATGCTTTGATCTATAAACTGACTACATTTGAAGTTAGTAATTTTGATAATAGTTTACTGAGGATCAAAACAACTTTTAAATCATCTTTAAGGATTGGTAGTTCAAGAAGAGAAATAGAGAATCACTTTATTTTAGGTGGAAGTGACCATGGCAATATAATAACCGAAGAAAAAGAACAAGAATAATTGGAAGCACTGTTGGCAAGGAGGCTATTGAGAGGAAAAGGAAATTATAAAGGTAAATTGCCTTTAAAATATTTTACTTGCAACAAGATTGGTCACATTGCATCTAGATGTCTTGATAATGATAGGAATGATAAAAGTGATAAAAAGGAGAAATGATACCGAAGATTTAGAGATTACAAGGAAAAAGGAAATAAATCATGCTACCTAGCTGAGGAAGGAATAACCGATGAAGAATCTAATGACATAGAAGAAAGTGAGGAAGTGGTCTATGTTGCTATGAAGGATGTTTTAGAAGAAGAAAGGTATAAAGATGAAAAATCCCTTATTTCTCATGTTATAAAAACTAACCCATTCATAATTGATAGTGGTTGTTCACATGATATGACTGGTGACATTGATAAGTTTGAGAACTTAATTATGGTAAATTATGGAGGATTTGATTGATTTGGAAATGATGCTTTATGTTTTGTAAGAGGAAAATGATCCATTATGTTCAATGAAAATATCAAATGTGATAATGCTTATTAGGTTCAATGAATAAAGTACAACTTGTTGAGTGTTGCACAATTTAACAACACTGGTCACCGACTGGAGTTTCAAAATAGAAAAGTGAAGATCTATGGTGCTACTAGAGATTTGATTGGAAATGATGAACAATCAAAAGGTAACTTATTATACCTTGATACTGCTACAAAAAGTTTCTTTTTTTAAAAGTTGAGGATGTATGGTTATGGCATAAGAGGTTATATCATGTGAACTTTGACAACTTAATTAAGGTAAACAAAAATAATAGAATCATAGGTCTACTGAAATTAAGCAAGCTTGATAAATTTATGTGTAAGGAATGTCAAATCAGTAAGATGACTAAATCAAGTTTCCAAAGAAAGTCTTACTAATCTAGTGGTATATTGGAATTAGTTCATACTAATATTTGTGGTCCTATGAGAATACAAAGATATTATGGTGATCAATATTTCATTATATTTGTTGATGAATACTCAAGGATGATGTCGGTAATATTTTTAAAATAAAAGTCTGATGCAATCCAAATGTTTAAATGGTACAAGGAAAGAGTTGAGAAGAAAACAGGTAAACAAATGAAATGTCTAAGATCAGATAGAGGAGGTGTTGGCTATGGCTAATGCATTGAGGATATTTTTGGATACATTTAATATGTTTAATCACTATGTTGAGTGATGTTGGAATTAATATTGTTGTCATTCATGTTTTTTCATTGATGTCAACATATGTTTCTATGAAGAGAACATGCTGGTTATTACAGTGTACTAATACTGTATGGATGTTTCAGAATCTGTGAAGTCAATTATGTGTATAGGAAGGTGTTGTGATCTTATAGCTAAGATCACATGATGTAATATTGCATGTTGGCTGAGTTATATAAGATTTAGTGAAGACTGGTTACTGGACAGTGACTATGGAAGTTGAAAGAGTAAGTCTCTAAGTTTCGAGTATATCTTATAGGTAATGAGGATTTAGTGTATGTGAGTGTAACAGATGACATATAGGGTATTGAATAATGTTTGATGGTCTGCGCAAGGTATGGAAAGAAAGATGGAATCATCTGTGGCGTGTGTCCTTGAGAAGACCTATTTGGAAGCTAACTTGAGAGTTGTAGTGTGTATCATGAATGGTGAGCATGATTTATGGATGTTAGTCCTTAATAATTGAATTATAATTGTTGTATACTTGTTTTAAATACTATGTGTATCTTAGCAAGGAGTTATGTAATTATTTGTTTATTAGGAAAGCCTAGTTGGCTGACTTGATGGTTTATTTTGTAATGGGGTATATATGTAAGATCTTTTCTTTTGAAAAGATAATAATGGTAGAATGAATGTGATGTAAAAGAGGATTTTGGAAGTTGTGAGCTTGAGTTTGCTAGATGTAAAGAAGAGGATAAATTATATACTTCATTGGAACTGATCAAGAAAAGACAGTTGCTATCATACAGTTCAAAAGATTGTGTATTTCTTTATATACACTTGTGTTACGAATAGTGAGTTCTGAAGGTGGACATAACCTTCTTTG
The DNA here is from genome assembly GCA_027943335.1 of Chamaecyparis obtusa. NCBI lineage: Eukaryota > Viridiplantae > Streptophyta > Pinopsida > Cupressales > Cupressaceae > Chamaecyparis > Chamaecyparis obtusa. The sequence goes on along the minus strand of BSBK01001661.1, from coordinate 30,289 downwards.
GGAAGTGAGCCTACCATTATTTTTATTGACTCTTAATAGGGTTTGTCCTCTAACAAGGACTATGTACTATAATGTTTTAATCAACTCCTAACAGGGCTAGATATTCTAACAAGGATACTATACTCTCAGTACATCATTGGTGGGTGTTAATTTTCACTAGGGTTTACCTTTAATAGAGTTTCCTTGACAAAAAATATTGTGTTATTGTGTTAGCATTCATTGTGTTCATTGGATATGATATTGTTGCTATTCAAAGTTTAAAGTTTAATAATCTGTCATACAACTAATTCACCCCCCCTCTCAATTGTATTGGTGGGCTATTATTCCTAACAATTAGTATCATAGCTACTAGTCCTTAGATAGAAATCTTAATATCTTGATGTGATCTTGGAGATGGTTTTCTATAGGAAGGATAGTCCAAAATTTGATCCTAAAAACTTTGACATTTGGAAGAACAAGATGTGAAATCACTTCCTCTGTTTGGGCATTAACTACTAGATGATTACAAAGAATTAGGTGGCTATGAAGGCTGAGGATGAATTGGAAAAAGCTACTGATGATGAAAAGAAGATATTCTTATATAACATGGTCACAAGGGAAGCACTAATCAACACACTCTCTAAAGGAGAATCTACTGAAGTTAAAGATCTAGACTCAACACACAAGATTTGGACAAGATTAGAAGAATTATATGAAGGGGACAAGTTTACCAAGCAGGTGAAGTTACAGAACTGGAAAAAAAAGATGGAGAAGCTACAAATGAAGGATGATGAAAACATTAGGGCTTATGTGCAAAGAGTTACAGAGGTTGTAATTAGAATAAAAAATTATAGAGGCACTTATGAAGAGGAATAAGTTATTGCGAAGATCCTTTGATCATTAAAACCAATCTACAAGACCAAAGTTCAGGCTATATAAGAGATTATACCTTTGACTCCAAACTTTACCAAAGAAATGTTGATTGCAAAGCTAACTACCTTTGAAGCTATAGAAATGTGAGATTCTATACCTAAAGGTGAAACATCATGTAAAGTATCTACACATAGGAAGATAATGTTTGCACTTCCAAGCACTAGCAGTGAGAACATAAAATAAGAGATTGGTGAATATGACGATGAATGGGAACAAATACAAGAAGAGGAAAGAAAGCTAGATGAACTTGTTGCACTAATCACTAGAAGAGAAAATAGAGGTAAGGGTAAATTTGAAGGAAAGTTACCTTTGAAATATTTTTCATGCAATAAGATAGGTCACTTTGCATCTATATTTCCTACAAGAGTCCCTAAGCACAAACCTAAAATTTCAAGCCTAAGTATTCAAAGGATAAGGAATGTTATTATGCTAGTGAAGGTATTTATGATGATGATTTGGATTATGAGGAGATTGGATTTATTGCTATTAAAGATGAAAAACTAGTACATGAGGAAAAAGATTTAGTATCACATGTTGATAAGAAATCTGAATGGATTATAGATAGTGGTTGCTCACATCATATGACTGGAGACAAAAACAAGTTTATTAAATTAATGAAGTATGATGGTGGTGTTCTAATATTTAGAGACAATATTCCTAAACCTATCATAGGAGTAGGATCTATTACTTTCGATGGAAAGACTAATACTGACAATGTATTGCTTGTTGATGGACTTAAGCATAACTTTTTGAGTGTTGGACAACTAATGGATAAAGAGTATCAATTGAAATTTATTGATGGGAAGTATTTTATCAGAGGTAAGATAGGAAACCTGATTGCAACCAGTACAAAATCAAGAGGTAATGTGTTTGAATTAAATACATCTGGAGATTCTTGTTTTGTTGCGAAGGTAGATGATAGTCGGTTATGGCACATAATATTTTTTCATGTTAATTTTGATAATATTGTGAAGGAAAGTTTGACTAATGCAGTAAGAGACCTACCAAAGATTGTAAAACCATCTAACACTGTATGTAGAGAATGTGTTATGGGAAAAAATAGTAGAAGTAGTTATAAAAGTAAATCATAGAAAACAAAAGGAAAGTTGGATCCAGTACATACAGACCTATGTGGACCTACAAGGACAAGATCATACTATGGTGAAAGGTATTTTATACTTTTTGTTGATGACTTTTCTAGAATGATGTGGGTCACTTACTTGAAAGAGAAATCAGAAGCATTTGATAAATTCAAGATATTCAAAGAAAAAGTAGAGAATGAATCTGGCTTAAAGACAAAATGTTTGAGATCAAATAGAGGTGGAGAATTTACTTTAGATCTATTCAATTCATACTTCGAAGAGCATGGAATAAAAAGACAGACATCTACTCCTAGGACTCCATAGCAGAATGGGATAGCAGAGAAAAGGAACATAACAATATTGGATGCTGCTAGGACAATGTTGCTTGAAGGAAATATATCTCATGTGCATTGGAGAGATGCTATTGGGACAACAGTGTACACTTTGAACATAACTCAAATCAGAGAAGGTACAAGTAAGACTCATTATGAATTGTGCTTTAATCATTCTCCTACTATAAAATATTTTATAATATTTGGTCGTAAATGCTATATCAAGAGAGATGATGAGATAGGAAAATTTGATGCTAGAAGTGATGAAGGAATTTTCCTTTGTTATTCTACTAAGAGTAAGGCTTATAAATGTTTTAACCTGAGATTAAGGAAGATGATTGAAAGTAACAATGTGAAGATAGATGAAAAGTTTCAGATACAAGAGAGAATGTATGACTGTAATCAGAATACATAGATCAAGGAGGCTTCTAGTACATAAGAAGAAGAACTTATTGAGATTGAATGTCAAAATAAGACTTGTGATGATGACACAAATGAGACTACTAAGATTCCTAAGACTCCAAGGTATGTAAAGAAAAACCATCCTGAAAATCAAATTATTGGTAATACAAGTCAAGGAGTAATGACTAGATCAAAGACCAGGGAAGAAATTTGTTTAATTTCTCAAGTTGAACCAAAGACTACAAATGAAGCTTGTAGAGATGAATCTTGGATAAAAGCTATGAGAGAAGAGTTATATCAGATAAAGAAAAATAACACTTGGGAATTGGTTCCTAGACCTAAAGATAAAAATGTAATAGGAACTAAGTGGGTTTTCAGAAACAAAATGAATGAAGAATGAATTGTTGTAAGAAACAAAAAAAGATTGGTATGTAAAGGTTATTCACAACAAGAATGCATAGATTTTGAAGAGACATTTTCTCCAGTTGCTAAGATACAAGATGTGAGATTATTTTTGTCTTATGCTACACACAAGGACTTCAAAGTATATCAGATGGATGTGAAATCTACATTCTTGAATGGGGATCTTGAAGAAGTTTATATAGAACAACCTGATGGATTTCCTCTATGTGAAGATGAGAACATGGTATGTAAGTTGAAGAAGGAACTATATGGAATGAATCAAGCTCCAAGGGCTTGGTATGAAAGGTTAGGAAAATACTTACTTTGCATTGGGTTCAGAAAAGGTAATGCTGATAATAACTTATACTTAAGAGATAGTGAAGATGGAATTTTGATAATAGAAGTTTTTGTTGATGATATTATCTTTGGAGGAAATGATGAAATGTATAAGAAATTTTCTAAAGAGATGGAAAATGAGTTTGAAATGTCCCTGATAGGGGAAATGAAATTCTTTCTAGGACTGCAAATAAATTAGAGAAAGAATGACATTTTTATTTCTTAGACAAAGTATCTTAAAGAAATGTTGAAAAAGTTTGGAATGGAAGACTGTAAACTAGTTGGTACACCCATGGTGAATGGTCATAAACTAAAAAATAATGATGAGACAAAGTGTGTTTTTCAGACCAAGTATAGATCAATGGTTGGAGGATTATAATATCTGACTCACACCAGACTAGATATTGCTAATGCTATTAGAATTGTGGCTAGATATCAGGCATAACCTAAAGAGACACACCTAGCTGTTGTGAAAAGGATATTTAGATATCTGACAGGAACAATGGAATATGGCTTATGGTATGATAGAAATGATTAATTTAAAATTCATGCTTATATTGATGTTGATTGGGAAGAGAACATTGATGACATGAAGAGTACTAGTGGAGGTGCATTTTTCCTTGGGAAAAAGTTGGTTTCATGGTTAATTAAAAAGAAAGATTGTATAGCTCAATCTACTACAGAATCACAGTATGTTGTTGCTTCTATTAAATGCGCTCAAATTATTTGGATGAAACAAATGTTGTAATACATTGGAATAAATTTTAAGGAACCAGTGGTTATCCATTGTGATAACACTAGTACAGTAAATATGTCAAAGAAACTTGTGATGTAGTCTAAAACTAAGCATATTTCTATTAGGTATCACTTCTTGAGGGACAAGGTAGCTAAGAAGGAAATAAGATTGGAATACATTAGCACAAAGGAACATATATTAGACATATTTAAAAAGTCATTGCCAAAATATTCATTTGAGTATCTCAGAGGTATGCTTGGGGTACAAGCCCCTCCTAGTCAGAATTAATTGATATAGGGATGCATCAATCAAGAGGTTTTTAGAGCCTTATCATATTTTGTACTTGATGTATGGATCTACTCTACATGAGGAGTGATCATTGAAGATAATTTTTGAAGATATTTGTTGAAGATAGTTGATGACTTATGGAACCCTTTTCTATTGTTTTCAAAGGGAGAAAAAGACTATGTGAAAATCCTATAGGAAAGAGACTATGTATTGGGGAAAGAGACTATGTGGTAAAGGTACTGAGTGAATACTTTTGGGTTGATGTATTTTCCCATATGTTGCCATCAATTCGAAAGGGGGAGATTTTTGGATATTGCTAATGCATTGGAGATATTTTTGGATACATTTAATATGTCTAATCACTACGTTGAGTGATGTTGGTGTTGGAGATTTTCCAGTAGGCTAGTATTGACTATATGTTTGTCATTGATGAAAACATATGGAAAGTAGCATGTGTGGAATTATTATGAAGTAAGCTTTCAGTACATGTAGCATGGACATGATATCAATATGATATCATGGGTGTAGAGGTTAAATGTTAGTACAGATAGTTATATAGTAGTTGGTGTCAGCAGTGTTCCTAACAGAGTAACATACAGTGTTCTTTGTATGGTTGTCAGCACAGTTATCATAGAGCCTTGCATGCTTGGATATATGTTTAAGAAATGTTAGTGATGCTAAGTTCATGGATGAATAGTTTGATGATGAATGCAAGTGAAGTTATGTAGTCTCTATTCACCAGTAGTAGTTTCCTGTGTTTGTTCTGAAGAGTCGATAGCGATTTTATTGGTTCTTGAGTTGTGCCTATCTTGAGGGTATGCTCCCTTGGAGTTAAGCTTGGAGTTAAGCTTGGAGAATTGCTATTGATGTTTTATTAAGAGTGCATAAGTTAATTCAGCTTACAAAGAAAGTTCTAGTTGTTTTGGTAGAGCCGACAGTGTGTAGCGTGCGTCTACAATTATTTTATTAGACAAGTCCCAGAATGAGTTGCGTGCATAATAGAGTCAACAGAATGTTTGTTGGAGTTTATTATGGTTTCTCTAATATGATTTCAAGGTGATTCTAATAGGCCAACTTGATTATATCATTTGGAGGAAAGATATTTATAAGCAGTCATTTTTGATTGCTAAAGTGTGGTTCATGGTTGATTAAGCAGAGCAGAGCAGAGTGTGCGAAGTGTTGAACCATCAGAAGAAGGTCTATGTGACCAAGTAAAGTAATTGTGCTATTCATTGAAACTAATCCAAATAGAAGGTCAAAGCAGAGTTCACCAAGATCCAGATATAGTGTGTATGTATTATTCAGAAGGTTGTAGCCTTCACCCATTTGAGCAGTGAGCTCTCAGACAGTGTGTCCTCTCCCCTAACAAGGACAATTGTAAAAGATTCCTAATAGGGTCTGACCCTTAATTAGGTCTACTATACTTAATATATTGTAAAGCTACTCCTAACATGGTAAAGGATCTTCTAGCAAGGATCATCATACACTAGTACAGAATATTAGTGGGTATCAAGTCCCACCGAGGTTTTTACCTATTTGGGTTTCCCTGCAACCAAAACATTGGTGTTGTGTTCATGTGTTCTTTCATTATGTTTATGCTTTATGTTTAACTATACTTAATTGGATAAAGAATTGAATCTTGTAGATAACTGATTCACCCCCCCTCTCAGTTATCTCTTGGGACTATTCCTAATAGTTGGAATTACTATTGTTGTTATTTGTGTTTTGTCATTGATGTCAACATATGTTTCTATGAAGAGAAAAATCTACTTATTATAGTGTACAGATACTATATGGATGTTTTAGAATGTGCGAAGTTAGTTATGTGTACAAGAAGGTGTTGTGATCTTATATCTAAGATTGCATCATGTAATATTGCATAGTTGAGTTACAAAAGATTTAGTGAAGATTGGTTACTGGACAATGACAATGGAAGTTGACAAAGTAAGTCTCTGAGTTTTGGGTATATCTTATAGGAAATGAGGATTCAATGTATGTGAGCTTAAGGGATGAAAGATACGGTATTGAATAATGTTCGATGGTCTGCACAAGGTACAAAAAGAAGGATGATGTTAACTGTGTCTTGTGTTCTTGAGAAGACCTATTTGGAAGCAGACTTGAGAGTTGTAGTGTGTATCATGAATGATGAGCATGATCTATGGATGTCAGACCTTAATTATTGAATTGTAATTATTTTATACTTGTTTTAGATACCATGTGTATCTTAGCAAGGAGTTATGCAATTATTTATATATTAGGAAAGCCTAGTTGGCTGACCTGATGGTTTATTTTGTAATAGGGTATGTATGTAAGATCTTTTTTTTTGAAAAGATAATAATGGTAGAATGAATTTGATGTAAAAGAGGATTGTGGAAGTTGCAAGCTTGAGTTTGCTAGATGTAAAGAAGAGGATAAATTATATACTTCATTGGAATTGATCAAGAAAGGACAGTTTCTATCAGACAATTAAAAAGATTGTGTATTTCTTTATATACATTTGTGTTGTGAATAATGAGTTCTGAAGGTGGAAATAAATTTTTTTGGGTAGTGAGCCTACCCTTCTTTTTCTTGACTCCTAATAGGGCTTGTCCTCTAACAAGGACTATTTACTGTAATGTTTTAATCAGCTCCTAACAGGGCTAGATCTTCTAACAAGGATACTATACTCTTAGTACATCATTAGTGGGTGTTAATTCCCATCGGGGTTTTACCTTTAACAGGGTTTCCTGGACAAAAAAATTATGTTATTATGTTGGCATTCATTGTGTTCATTGGATTTTATATTGCTTCTATTCAAAGTTTAAAGTTTAATAACCTGTCATACAACTGATTCACCCCCCCTCTTAGTTGTGTTGGTGGATTGTTATTCCTAACATGAGGTGAATTAATCTCAGATGAATTTACTATTTTCTACAATGAGAATGGAATCAAAAGACAAGTATCTACATTGAGAACTACACAACAAAATGGCATAGTTGAAAGAAGGAACATATCAATAATTGATTGTGCTAGAACATTTATGATTGAAAAAGAGGTTGCACAAAAATTTAGGAGAGAATCCATTAGTATTGTTTTTTACACCCTCAACTCAGTACAATTGAAGAAAGGTACAAATAAAACTCCTTATGAACTCTCGTATGAGCATACACCTGATGTTAGCTACTTTAAATTTTTTGGAAGTAGGTGTTACATATGAAAGATACTAGGAATGGAAAGTTTGATTCTAAAGGAGATGAAGGTATATTCATAGGATACTCCACAAAGAGAAAATATTATAAATGTCTGAATAAGATTACTAACAAAATTGTAGAAAGTGAAAATGTGAGGATTGATGAATTTGTAGAAAGAAATGAAGAATATAGAAAAAAGGAACTAGAAGATTATCAAAGATTTGTATATGTACAAGAAGGAATTTCTGCTACTTTACCTAAGCTGCAAGAAGAAACCGAGGAAATAATTGAGCCTCCACCAAGAGAAGAAAATGTTGAAGGATAGTCTACTTAGCCTATTTTAGCAAAGTATGTGAGAAGACACCACTCATGGAGAAAAATAATTGGAGACAAGAATGTAGGAGTCATATGACAAGAATTCAATTGAGAGACAATACATGTTTCATTTTTGAATTTGAACCAAGACTAGTTAAGGATGCACTTGAAAATGAAGATTGGGCTAATGCGGTGAAAGAAGAGATTGATCAAATTGAAAAGAACAATACTTGGTCATTGGTGCCGAGACCTAAGGATAAGAACGTTATTGGTAAAAAATGTATTTTTAGAAATAAACTAAATGAAAATGGAGATGTGATAAGGAATAAATAAATATTGGTTTGCATAGGGTATGTACAAGAACAAGGTATTGACTATGGTGAGACATTTGCCCCTATTGCTAGATTAGAAGGTGTGATAATATTACTTGCATATGCTACTTATAAAGGTTTCAAAGTTTATCAAATGGATGTTAAATCTATTAGGAATGAATTCTAAATGTTTGGCCGCCATTCTGTAGCAGTTGTTATTGCATTCATGACTATGATTGTCATTGATGTCAACACAGTGATTTACTGAAGACTTGTAGAGAAGGAGATAGAGTTTGGATTAGCGCACGTCAGTTATTGTAGTTGGAGCTATGTGATTTTGAGGTTATACTCTTTGATATGTTATATGTCTATGGTTAAGATCCTAGACAGTAATTCATTTATTCATGGAAGTTATGAGCATTTTGGTGAAAGCAGTATTTAGGTAGTGTTCCTGAGTAGCGGTTTGTGGAAATCAGATGATATCTCCTAATCGAGATGGAATATGATTTTGCATAGTTAAAAGGAAGTTGAAGATACATTGATAGTGATGTGGATGACAGTGAAAACTTTGAGGTCACACGAGTGAAGATTTATTATATTTGGAAGCTGATAGTTTTGTGTAATTTTGGTGTAGCGCGTGGAAACTTTTATATTGTAATTGTATGCCGACTCATTTTTAATTACTTGAGTGTGGTATAAAGGAAGGAATGTATTTCCTTGTTGTAGTGTTGTTTTTGTAGTATTTGTGATATGGAAGTAGCAGTTGTGTGTGATGATGTATGCATGAAGTGAAGAAAAGAGCTAAGTATGAAAGCGAATTTGTGAAGGAAGACATGCGAGGTACAGAGATCTGAAATTGAGATTTGATGTAACAATGAGTGTGGTTTGGCATAGTCAAATAAGAGGTAACATATTATTCTATTGAGTAATGCAAAGATTATTTGGACAGTGTGTTCAATGATCTTACCTTGAAGCTATTTGGGCAGTGGGTCCTTCTGTCTTCCATAACTCTTAACAGGATTAGAATCTTTTAATAGGGATTCAAAATCTCCTAACAGGGATTCATATGTATGGAATGTATTTCATAAGACTCCTAATAGAGTCCATCCTTTCACAAGAAATATTAATTTTATTACATCTTTTGTGGGCATCATTCCCACCAGGGTTTACTCTTTGATCAAGAGGTACCCTAGTCAACATATCTTGTGTCATTGTGTTATTGTGTATGAATATCTTTTTATGGTTGGTAATTATATTGCTTATATGGTTTAATTTTGTTGAAGATGATAAAAGTTATAATTATTTGATAACTGATTCACCCCCCCCCTCTCAATTATCTTGGTGGACTTTACTTTCTAACAATTGGTATTAGAGTGGTGGGTCCTTGAAAAAGAAGTTTAACAACTTAAGGAGATCCATGGTAAATTTCAGGAAAGAAAGCCCTAAGTTTGATGGAGTAAATTTTGATAGCTAGAAAGAAAAGATGAAGACACACCTACTATGTTTAGGACCAGGTTATTGGTTGATTAGAAAAAATGATAAGACTATCATTGAAGAGGACAATCTTGAAACATGTACTACGAATGAGAGAGATCTATTCATGTGTAACATACTTGCAAGAGAAGCACTTTTGACAACCCTTCCGGAGAATGAGTACAGTCAGGTAAAATATTTAAAAAAATCTCATGAAATTTGGAATGCTTTACACTCTACTTTTGAAGGTGATGAACATGCAAAAAGAGTTAGATTAGATAATTGGATATGTGCATTTGAAGATATAAGAATGTTGGAAGATGAATCTATTAGAAGTTATATTGGTAGAATGTCATAAATTATTACAGGTATAAAATCTTGTGGAGGAAAAAAGATAGAGAATGAAGTGATATGGAAAATTATGAGGACATTGACTCCTGTATTTAAGCAGACAACACAAATGATTGAACAAGTTATACCTTGTACTAAAAAATTTACAAGAGAGACTCTTCTTGGAAGATTGGAAGGAACAGAAATGAACCTAAGATTATTAGGAGACTTACCTAGAATGGAGACAACATTCAGTGCTCTTAGTTTTCTCCCTACTTTGTCAAGAAGCATCAGTGTGAGTGGAGATTATGCTAGCAGTAGCAGATCTAGAAATGAAGAAGACAAGAAGATTGGAGAAGGTATTGCCTTGCTTGTGAAAAGAAAACTAGACAGTAAGAAAATATTTAAATGTTGGACTTGTCAAGAATATGGTCATTTTGCATCTAAATGTCCTAAGAGAGTTAAAAAATATAGAAACAATTTCAAACCTAGAAGATCTAAGGAATGTTATTATGCTAATGATGAAGATCTTGAAGCTAGTATAGAAAGAACTTTAAGTGAAAGTGATATTGAGAATAATGATGACATAGGATTTGTAGCAATTAAAGAAGAGAATCCTGAAACTGATGTTAAGGAAGAAAATGCCTTAGTTTCTCAAGTTGAAAAGAAAGCTGATTGGATTATAGACAGTGGTTGTTCACATCATATGACTAGAGACATGAAAAAGTTCATAAAGTTGAATGAATATGATGGAGGAGTTGTTAGAGTTGGAACCTTGTTTGATTAAAGGTATAGGATCTATTACTCTTGATGGAAAGACTAATACTGATGATGTTTATTTTTTGGATGGATTGAAACATAATCTTTTGAGTGTTGGACAGTTATTTGATAAGGGATATCAAGTTTGGTTTACTGAGAAAACTTGTGTGATAAAGGATAAAGATGGAAATCTGATTGGAACTGGATCTCGAACCAGAGGTAATGTATTTTAGTTGAATCCTACTGAGATGACATGTCTGATTAGTAAGATTGATGACAATTGGTTATGGCATAGAAGGTTTTTTCATATAAACTTTGATAACATTGTGAAAGTAAGTACTACACTTGCAGTAAGGGATTTACCTAAAATTATGAAGCCTACTAACATGATTTGAAAAGAATGTGTAATGGCTAAATAGAAGAGAAGTTCTTTTCCCAGTAAGAAGTTTACATCTACAAAGAAGCTAGAAATTGTTCATACAGATTTGAGTGGTCCTACTAGGACTAGAGGATTCTATGGAGAAAGGTATTTTATGATTCTTGTTGGTGATTTTACAAGAATGATGTGGATTGCATTTATTAAAGAAAAATTTGAAGCATTTGATAAGTTTAAGATTGTTAAGAATAAAGTTGAGAATGAATCTGGAATGAAGATTAAATGTTTGAGATCTGATAGAGGTGGAGAATTTACTTCTAGAGAGTTTAACACCTTTTGTGAAGAAAACAACATTAAGAGATAGTATTCAGCCCCTAGAACACCTGAACAAAATGGCATTGCAGAAAGAAGAAATAGATCAGTGACTAAAGCAACAAGAGCTATGTTGTTTGAAATTGATTTGGCAAAGATATTATAGAGAGAAGTAGTGAACATAGTAGTGTATACAATGAACAAAGTACAAATCAGAGCAGACATAGACAAGACACCTTATGATTATGGTTTGGACATGCACCCTTAGTTAAGTATTTTAGAATTTTTGGAAGCAAATGTTATATAAAGAGAGATGATGATATTGGAAAGTTTGATCCTAGAAGTGATGAAGGTATATTTCTTGGATATTCTTTGAAAAGAAAAGCTTATAGATGTTTCAATAAAAGAAATAAGACTATTTTTGAAAGCGCAAATGTTAAAGTTGATGAAAAATTCAAAATTCAAGAAAGAATGCTTGATTATGAATCAGATGAAGAAGCTCATCCTAAACCTAACACTGGATCTACTAAATTATTTTATGAAACTGACAGTGATTTGTTGAATGAAAGCCATAGTGAAGTCATTGAAGAACCTACATATGAAGAGAGATCTGAGATAGTGACACCTAGCAAGAGTTTGTTAAGAAATCATCCTATTGGACTAATTATTGGGAGCATCAAAAGAGGAGTTCTAACTTGAAATAAGGCACAAGAATAGTTATGTTTGATTTCTCAAATTGAACCTAAGACTACTAATAAAGCTTGTGAAGATGAAAGTTGGACTAATGCTATGAAAGAAGAACTAGATGAGATTGAAAAGAACAAGACATGGGAATTGGTCCCTAGACGTAAAGATAAGAATGTTATTGGAACTAAATGGGTATTCAAAAACAAGATGAATGAACTAGGAGAAGTAGTAAGAAACAAAGCAAGATTGCTATGTAAGGGTTACTTATAGCAAGAAGGAATTGACTATGAAGAAACCTTTGCACCTGTTGCAATAATTGAAGTAGTAAGAATGTTTTTGGCATATGTAGCTTACAAGAAATTCAAAGTATATCAGATGGATGTGAAGTCAGCATTTCTGAATGGAGAATTGGAAGAAGAAGTCTACATTGAGCAGCCTGAAGGTTTTCCTTTAACTCAAGAAGGAGACCTGGTATGTAAATTGAAGAAAGCTTTATATGGACTTAAACAAGCACCTGGAACTTGGTATGCAAGACTGGATAAGTATTTGTTAAAATTGGGATTTACAAAAGGAACAACTGATAGCAATCTATACACAAAAGAAATTGAAAATGGTTTGTTAGTTATAGTTATTTTTGTTGATGACATTATCTTTGGAGGAGAAGATGAAGCTAGTGAAAAATTTGTGGATGAAATGAAGATTGAATTTGAAATGAGTATGATTGGTGAGATGAAATACTTTTTGGGATTAAAGATAACACAAAACAATGATGGTATCTTTGTAAGCTAGACAAAGTAGCTGAATGACTTGTTGAAAATATTTGGAATGGAGAATTGTAAACTAGTTGGAACACCCATGGTGATCGAACATAAGTTATCTAGCATAGATGAAACTCTTGTAGTAGAATAGAAGAAATATAGATCTATGATTGGAGGATTGTAGTATTTGACTCATATAAGACTTGATATAGCACATTCAATTGGAATTGTAGCAAGATTTCAAGTTGAACCTAGAGAATCACATTATGCAGTAATAAAGAGGATACTGAGATATTTAAGAGGCACAATGGACTATGGACTATGGTAGGAAAAATCTGAAGATTTTACCCTATGTGCATATATAGATGCTGATTGGGGAGACAATGTTGATGATAAGAAAAGCACCAATGGTGGAGCATTTTTCCTTGGAGGAAGATTAGTTTCTTGGCTAAGAAAGAAGCAGAATTGTATCTCACAAAACACAACAGAAGTAGAATATGTAGCAGCAAAAAACAATTGTAACTAGATAATTTGGATGAAGAAAATGCTGAAGGATATTGGGATAAAAATTGTTGAGCCTATTGTCATACATTGTGACAACACCAGCATAGTTAGTATATCTAAGAATCTTGTATTACATTCTAAGACAAAGCATATAGAGATTAAGTATCATGTTTTAAGAGAGAAATTTGCTGAGAAAGAAGTCAGACTTGAGTACATAAGTACAAAGGAGTAGATAGCAGATATATTCACAAAGCCTTTGCCTAAGGATACATTTAAGTATCTGAGAGGTATTCTTGGGGTTATGCCCCAACCTACTTTTGAAAAGTGATGTAGTTGGTTGCATCCGTCTAGTGATATATGAGCCTTATCTTTCTTCTAGACTAGATGTTGGTACTTCCTCTATGGGGGAGTATGTGTATCTGAGCTGAGTCATGAGGACTCTAGTAAATGTATTTTCTGAAAAGTGTCTTTTGACATTGAGTTGTTGTTGACATAGTGATGAAATTTCTATCATTGATGTCAATGGGGTAGAAGTATACATGAAAAAAAATCTGAAACATTTGTTGGAGAGAACTTAATAGGATAACGAAGCAGGATTTGATTGATGAAGAGGATTTGAAGAAGTAGTATTGTAGTATTGGATTATGGAACATTGGATGTTTTTCATCTATGTTGCCATGAATGCAAATGGGGGAGATTTTTAAAAATGAATGCTAAATGTTTGGTAGCCATTCTATAGCAGTTGTTGTTGCATTCATGACTATGATTGTCATTGATGTCAACACAGTGATTTACCGAAGACTTGCAGAGAAGCAGACAGAGTTTGGATTAGCGCACGTGGGTTATTGTAGTTGTAGCTATGTGATGTTGAGGTTATACTCTTTGATATGTTATATGTCTATGGTTAAGAGTTCATACATTAATTCATTTGTTCATGGAATTTATGAGCATTTTGGTGGAAGCAGTATTCAGGCAGTGTTCCCGAGTAGCGGTTTGTGGAAATTGGATGATATCTCCTAATCGGGATGGAATCTAGTTTTTCACAGTTAAAGGGAAGTTGAAGACACATTGATAGTGATGTGGATGATAGTGCAAAATTTTAGGTCACACAAGTGAAGATTTATTGTATTTGGAAGCTACAGTTTTGTGTAATTTTGGTGTAGCATGTGGAAACTTTTATATTGTAATTGTATGCCGACTCATTTGTAATTATTTGAGTGTGGTATATGTACACACAAAAGTAGTGCACTTCTATGAATCCTTACAATCAAGAACACTCAAGAATGAGGTCTCAAAAATTGATCCATAGCTCTCTATGTATGGATTTGCAAGATTTAAAATTGCTCTCAGCTAGAGCTAATAGGCTTAATGACCTTGCTAGTCAACCACACAATGATAGATTCAAATGAAGACAAGGGCAAGAAAGCCAATATCTCCAAGAATCAAATGAAATGTAATGCAAGTAAGCTAAGAATGAGGATGCAAGCTAGTCTATAAAAATGAAAGTACAATCTAGGCTATGAAAGGAAAGTACAAGTCTTACAATCCTTCCTATTAAACTAGATGAGTTATTCTAAAGCAATGAAAGGAAATCTAAACTATGAAAGCATGAAATATGAAGCTACTATGCAAGAATGAAAACTAAACTATGAAGCAATGAAGAAAGCCAAGATGTGATGCAACAATGATCTCCAAAAAGCTTCAAAGTCTTCAAGAATTCTTGCAGCATAAAGTTAACATAAAAGTGAATGACCTAGAATGAGGAAGAGAGCTCTCCTTTTATAAGAAATCAAAAGGAATGGACCATGGAGATTAAGAGGTAAAAGACTTAATCAATGGTGGAGCTTGAAAGAAGAGCAATCCATGTGCACAAATATCCTCCAATGAGAAAATAAGAGTTGACTTTTGTGTCCATATGAGACAAAAAGTGATTTTTCTTCTTTTTATAAAATAAGAATAATGCTTTATTTGTGCAACTTAGGATAAGAGGAAAGGTGGGGCTTTTTATTTAATTAAAAGGGGAGGAAATATTCCTTTTAATAAATAAAAACTTAGGATAAAATAGTTAGCCCAAGGCAAATAATCAAAAATGATAAAATAGGACTTGATCAAGGAAATTGATATAATTGATAAAATGCTGATTTTTGAAAATATTGATTTAGGGATTTGATAAATTGCTGAATGGGGGCCCAAAATCTAGGCGACCATTTTAGGGTGCATACAGTATGAAGGAAGGAATGTATTTCCTTGTTGTAGTGTTTTTTTTGTAGTAGTTTTGATATGGAAGTAGTAGTTGTGTGTGATGTTGTATGCATGAAGTGAAGAAAAGAGCTAAGTATGAAAGCAAATTTGTGAAGGAAGACATGCGAGGTATAAAGATCTGAAATTGAGATCTAATGTAACAGTGAGCGTGGTTTAGCATAGTCAGAGAGGAGGTAACATATTATTCTATTGAGTAATGCAAAGATTATTTCGATAGTGTGTTTAGTGATCTTACCCTGAAGCTGTTTGGGCAGTCAGTCCTTTTGTCTTCAATAACTCTTAACAGGGTTAGAATATTTTAATAGGGATTCAAAATCTCCTAACAAAGATTCATATGTATTGAATGTATTTCATAAGACTCCTAACAGACTCCATCCTTTCATAAGGAATATTCATATTAGTGCATCTTTTGTGGGCATCATTCTCACCGGGGTTTACTCTTTGATCAAGAGGTTCCCTAATCAACATATCTTGTGTCATTATGCTATTGTGTATGAATATCTTTTTATGGTTGGTAATTATATTTCTTATATGGTTTAATGTTGTTGAAGATGATAAAATTTACTAATAACTGATTCACCCCCCCTCTCAGTTATCTTGGTGGACTTTACTTTCTAACAAAGTCTATATTTTTTAATGGAATTCTTGAAGAAGTTTACATTGAACAAACTGAAGGATTTGTTCAAAATACTAACAAGGACATGGTATGAAAACTACTCAAGGAACTATATGGTTTCAAGCAAGCACCCCAAGCATGGTATGGAAGGCTACATTCATATTTAATCAACATTGAATTTCAAATAAAAAGTGAAAACAATAATTTGTATATGAAATTTGATAGTAATGACAAGATTTTGATTGCTGAAATATTTGTTGATGATATTATATTTGGAGGAAATGAGTCAATGTGTAAATCATTTGCTGAGGATATGGGAAAGGAATTTGAGATATCCATGATAGGAGAGATAAAAAATTTTATTGGACTACAAGTTTAACAAGTCAGAGATGGGATCTACATCACATAGTCAAAGTATATCAAGGAGATTCTAAAGACATTTGGCATAGAAGAGTCAAAACTGGTTGGTACAACAATGGCTACTGGTTGCAAATTGTCAAAGGAATATGAGACAAAGGAAGTAAATGAAATACTCTACTAATCAATGATTTCTAAGATACAATACTTTGTACGTAGTAAACCTAATATTTCTTATGATGTTGGTATTGTTGTAAGATTTTCTATCAATCCAAAGGAAACACACATGTTTGCAGTCAAAAGAATATTTAGATATTTGAAAGAGACTAAATATTTTGGTCTACTATACAAGAAAGAAGGATATTTTGATCTAAAGGTGTACACTGATGTTGATTGGGCTGGAAACATTGAGGATAGGAAAGTACAAGTTGTGGAGATTTATTTTTAGGAGAAATATTAGTGACATGGCTAGGCAGGAAATAGAGTTATATTTCACAATCTACTATTGAGGCTGGGTATGTTGTAGCAGCTATGAATTGTTTAAACATTATGTGGATAAAATAAGTACTTGAAGGTATTTAAGAGGAGATTATTGATCCAATTACTATGTACAATGATAATACAAGTGTTATCAACATATTAAAGAATTTGGAGATGCATTCAAAGACAAAGCACATTTCTATCAAGTATCATTACTTGAGAGAACAAGTTCAAGACAAGCATGTGATATTGGAGTATTTGAATTCTAAGGAGAAGATAACAGATATATTTACCAAATCACTACCGAAAGATGCCTTTGAGTATCTCATAGGTAAATTAGGGGTTCTTCCCCTATCCAATATTCACTAAGGAAAGATGCATACTGCATCAATTCAAGGATTCATTAGAATATCTATTTTGTGATTTGATGCTAGTGTTCACTCTTTGGGTGAAGCCTGAAGATATGAAAAATGTTTATGCATGCAATGATAAATTAGTACATTCTAGATATGATTCACTTTCGGAACAAATTTTTTAGGAGTATGTGTCTTTGGCATTGTTGTAAAAGAGGGAGTATATGATATTGAGGGAGATGATTTCTATTGGGGATTATAGTGATATAGGGATAATATTTGATTAATTATAGAATGAGACCATGTAAAGAAGAGAGAAGAAGATAAAGCTCAGAGGGAGTAAAGGTCAAAGACAAGTTAGTAAGTGTTGCCATCATTAATTGACAGTGAGTGTTTCCATCAATACCAAAGAGGGAGATTGTTACTATAACTGATGGTGATGATGATGAAGACCGACTAAGATTAGAGATATACAAGATTGGAGAAGGATTAGATCAGTTATTATCTTCTCATTGATGTCAAGAAATTGATTTTTGATATATACCGAGTTTCCATATCATTCAGAGTATGATATAAGTTGAAAGAAGAAGAGGAAGATAAATATTGTGAACTTGAAGAACATAATTGGGAAAGTAATACAGATCAAACAATATTAAGGTTATGTTGACATAATTTTTTTCTACTAAACATATGATTATATCAAGTCGGTAAAGAAGATCAATCAAGTTGATAAACAAAATAGTTTGGTTACCAAGTAGTAAAAATTCATTTGGTAAAAGGAAAGTAAGTTTTGGTAAAGAGAAAGGAAGTCAAGGCACTGTGTAGAAGGTTTTAGTTACCAAGTGAAGTGAATAGAATTTTGGTTGAAGAAAATGAAGATAGCCAGCAAGAAAGGGAAAAAAATAAATACATGGATCAGAATGACATTTAATGATGAGGTATGATGAGATGGAAGATTCTAATGATAAGGAAGCATTAGTTGATGAGATCTACGATTAGGAAAATTCAAGGTGATGATCTATGGTATATATCTAAGAAGAAAAAGGTGAAGGTACAAGTTCCAAGAAAGCTCAAGTTTTGGGTGATGATAAAACATTCTACCAAGCTCCAAATTCATTGAATTAGTTTATGAGGATGATCAAATGGTTGAAATTAATCAAAGGAAAATGTAATAAAGGACATTAAGAGGAAAAAAAATTCTATATAAAGGATGAAATTGTATGAATAAAAGGTTGGCATGTTGAAGGGTTGTTGAGTCACCGATTGATGTAGTGAAAAAAGAAAAGGTTGAAATTTGAGTCAATAAGCTAAGATTGATGAAGTATTGAAGCCAGTGGAAAGTGAAGGAATGAAGTGAAGATAAAGAGCACATAAGGGATCTGATTAAGTGAAAGGTAGTTGCATATTTACAGATCAATTTATATTATTTCTTATCAACATTTGTAACAAAAAAATTCTTAACCGAGTGGACTTAATAGTCTTATTGTAAATCCTTACAAAAGGTGACATTCTAGAAGAGTGTTTGAAGACCTTTAACCAGGCCACTCCTAATAGGGTGAAGATCCTAACATATCTAAGGAAAATCCCATAACAGGGTAATATTTAACAATGTGCCTTGTAATATCTAACTAGATTGGTATTTAACTAAGCATAGTTTAGAAGAGTATTTCTTTAGTGGGTAACAATTCCCACAATGGTTTTTCCCAAATTGGATTTCCACATTAAATATTGGTGTTATATGTGTTGAATTTTTATTAGGAATATTTATTGTGAATGTTATTGCTGATTGATAAAGTTAATTTATTTGTTGTCGGTTAATATTGAAGTGTGTCTAACCAAGTTGACACCAATTTGAATCAGAGAAAGTTTTTAAGGTACAAAGAATCAAGGATTACTAATTCACCCCCCTCTTCGTAATCCAACAAACTATTACAATAGATATTAAAACCTCTTTCAATGAGTATAAATGTGAAAGACATACATACTTATCCTCAAGTGAAATATAAAATCAAACACATGAGAATAATTTGGAACTACCACAATTATTTCCCTATTTTAGGGCTAAGTTTCACTTATTAGGAATCTTTGATATACCATGCAAACCTTTAGGAATACCTAGAAATACATTGTAGCAACCACTCCTTTTTCTTGAACTGAAGGATTTTTAGATTTTTAACATTCCTTCACCTTTTGGGTTCTTTCAAATAGAGAGTTTCCACCTCCTTCAAGGAGGAATACATCTTAAAGGGTATGAAGATTCTTCAAATATTTTTCTTCTTTTGGGTTCTTCCATCAGCAAAGCCACATTTAAAATTAATGTTTTCTACTAAAAACTTATAGAGCTAGTTATTTTTTTTCTAAGAACAACTTATACTGCATAAAACACCTAAATTGTTCTTCAACTAGACTTTGCATAGACTCATCAGAGACTCTAAGGTAAAATTAATAAATCATTTTAGAGTTATATCCCTAGCAAGTTCAAACAAATATGTTTTACAAATAGACGTTAAATTTGAATATTTCTAGAAGTGACAATCAATCTCTACATATTGCCATAATGAACTTATACTCTCTCATCTTCCTCTTATAAAACTTCAGTCACTAACTAGTCTTATTTTTCCATGCAAATGAACTTAATAGAGAGATAATATCTTTCTTCTAATTCTTAGGCCAATTTATATTAGGTTGCAGCATAGGGGCAAGGTCATTACCAGGAATAGTCATTTTAAATTATATCTGTATCATCAGAAAATGGAAGCACTTCCATTTTGGACTGGTTTACCCCTTTGATTAAGTGGTCTAGGGTCATGTCAAATGCCTTGAATGGGTCTTTGACTTGGATTTGGCATTTTCCCCTTATTCTGCTTCTATTTCCACCTTTTTTCTAGCCTCTTTCTAGCACTCGATCTTGACAAATTGAAATTCTTGATCTCAAGGTCAAGGTTGACCTTTTGGGTCAAGGTTGACCTCAACCCTGACCTAGGTTAGAGTCAACCTCGACCCTCACCCTGGGTCCAGATTTCAAGTTCTGAAAGTTTCTGGATGTCAGGCTTCAGAAAGTTTATTTTCCCACTTCCGGGTCAGCTATTTTGGGCTTCGAAAAGGTAAAATATTAAATGATATTTAAATTAGGTCCACTTCCAAGAGTAAAGGCTTAAATTTTAATTTAATTCTCCTATGTAGGCATCTCTAGAAGTTTGTGCCCTAGACTTATATAAAAGGAAGCCTTCCTCTCTCATTTTCACATCCACTTTTCATATCTCTCAAGTAAGAAAAATCAAGCAATCAAGAAAGAAAGCAAGAAGGAGAAAGAAAGAATTCAAGCATTCATTCATATTCAAGAATTCAAGCATTCAAGATCTAATTCATGAAGGAGATCCATTGGTAGCCATTGAAGGATTGAATCTCTATGGAGCCCCTTTGTTGAAGATTTCTCCATCCATTTCCATTCAAGCTTCTTCCTATTCCAAGATCCATTCAAGATTGGTGTTGAAGATATAATACAATTGATTTGAGACATCCTACATTCATTTGGAGCATCCATACTTGTAGATTCAAGGATTCAAATCCTCCACAAGGGTTTCAACATAAGCAAGGTGAATTGTTCCATTTACTTTTTTTATTGCTGCAATTTCAAACTTAATTCCAAAACTGGGGTTTGACCAAGGCAAACCCATCATCCAAAAAACAAAACCCTTTTTTTTATAGGTATAGGTGAGGGACAATGAATTGTAGATCAGATATGAGTATCCTTTTCAGTGAACTTTCAGGATCCACGAACAGAATTTCTGTTGAAATAGTACAGGTCAAGGTTGACATAAAGGGGTAAGATTGTGCCTCGGGGTAAGATCTTACCCCTATTTTGGGTCAAGGTTGACCTTTCTCAGAAAGATAGAAGGTTCTGGGTTTTCTCTATTTCTATGTTTCTAGGCCAGATCTAGATCCAGTTGTAGAATTTCTTGAAGTTAAGTATAGACACCAAAAAAAGTATTTTCCAGATCTGTCATATTTTGAGGTTAGTACTTTTCTTCAATTCAATTAATATTTTTGTATTTCCTTTCCATAATGGAATATAAGGTTTTATCCTTTCTCCATATACTCCATTGATTGATTCATTTATGTATTGACCATCTTCTTATGGTTAATCAATTTGGATCTATCCTTTGGGAATTTGGGGTTAAGAAGAAGATCTTACCTTTCCCAATCCTATACATTACATACACATCACATTCTCATCATACCCCTATTCTTATATTACATCTTGGTGAACACTACCCTTCCAAAATATTTTATATCTTACATATTGGTGAACCCGCGATAGACAACTCTTTCTTTTATGGTGTTAGATCTTGCATTTACATTTCATATACAAAAAAAATATAAAAAACATTTCTTTGTTTATTATTTGTGTTTTCCTAGTTTAGTTCATTTGCATTGCATTGGTATATGAGCTTTACTACCTCTAGTCCTACTTATAATATTTTGTTTAGACAAAGTTGTAGACTTATGGGTGCCTTTGATCCCAAGTCTTCCTCTCCTTTTCTTAGGATTCTGGATGACAATTTGATTATTCATGATTCTAATCCTACTATGGAGCATAACTCTTATGACTCATCTCATGATGAGGATGATGCTTTTAGGGTTCCTCCTGAAAAAGTCCAAAAAATTTCAATTGAACTTGATAAAATGGGAAATTGTCTTACTCAAGAGAACCATAATCAAGATTTTATTCAATCTATATATGCTCTTAAGAAAGTCCTTCATGATAGTGATCAAGGTGTTAATTTATTGCATGGTATTACTCATCTTGTGGATTTAAATGTTAAGCCTTTAGCTCAAGAAGCTCAAGATTTAGGATTCACTCCTCCTGTTACTAGTGTGGAACCTTCTTCCATTCCTTTATCTAGAATTCCTACTTATACTCCTCCTTTGGTGACTATGTTAGTTCTATCTCTTCCTATGAGTGTTCCTCTTATGTCCCTCCCTACTTCAAAACCTTCTTATCATAACGTTCCTTTTACTTATTCCAATCCTCTTCCAACTATTGTTCCAAGTGTTCCCCTAGTTGTGTCATCCATTTCTACCACTTCATACACTTTACCTAGTGTTTCTAGTGTGTCTATACCTCCTATTTCATCTAATGATTCAACAATCATTAGTTTAGCTCAAACTGTGTCCTCTTTACAACAATAACTTTCATCTTTAACTCAATCTAAGTTTACCATTACTACATGTGACATGGGAAGTCCTTTATCCCTAGACATTATTCATGCTCATGTTACTTAGCAAGCCGATATGCCTCATCTTGAGAATTACAATGATAAGGGAGACCCTTTTACTCATGTTAAAACATTCCAAATCCTTTGTAGTGACTATGGTCATGACCATAGAATTTTAGCCAAGTTGTTTCCTAGAAATTTTCATGATAAGGCCTTGCAATGGTATTGTTCCTTGCCTCCTTATTCTATTGATTCTTTTCCAAAAGTTGCCAATGATTTTATTCAACAATTTCAAAATAAGATTGGTCTGCAAGTGTCCTTGACTGATTTGATGCATTGTAAATAGAATACTAAAGAAATATTGACTGAATTTAGTGGTAGATTTAAGCATTTGCATGCTCATATTTCTTATCCTGTTCCTGATATTGATATTCAATGTATGTTTTTTTCAAATTTACAAAAGGATATTAGAGATAATATTTTTCTTACTGAATTTACCTCTTTTCAACAACTTTTTGTAGTGCTTCATCATTATCAAGTACAAGTGAGTCAATTTGAGAGCAACACTCCAATGGCTCCTGTCCTAGTTGATAAGAGTGATGCTACTCCTAATCCAAACAAGTTTCAAAAACCTAACAACTATGTCAAGATAAATAAACAAGTGAATGTAGTTGCTGATCAAGTTGTTGTTACATCCAATAATGCCACTTCTGCATCCACTTCTTTTCATCTAAATCATACGTTTACTCCTTTCTTTGAATCTTTGCATTATATTATGAATAAATTGTTGACTGCTAATATGATTACTTTACCTCCTATTTGACCTCTTCTACCTGCTATGGTGGCATTTAAATCCTTTGATTCCAAATATTTTTGTCAATAACATCATCAGAATGGCCATGGTACTGAGAAGTGTTATTCTTTAAAACATAAGCTTCAAGACTTAATTGATTTTAATGCTCTTTCTATTGATAATTTTGATGGTAGTGGGAATAAATATGTCTCTCCTCCTAATCAAAATATCCAAATCTATATGAATCCTTTGCCTACACATGATACTAATACCATTTTTCAACCATCTTCTATGGATATTGTTTATGATTCAAAGATGGATGATCTTAATCACATTGTTAACCATGTGGAGCATGTTGTTTTATCTCAATTTGTATCTCCACCCTAGCCTCAATCTCAAAATCAACTTCAAGTTCCACCTCAACCTAAACCTAAGTTGAAACTTCAACCTCAGAAAAAACCTAAGAATAAAAGACCTAGGGAACTCTTGATTACATTTGATGTTTATGAGACTATTAAATCTCCTGATGGTCCCTTTATATATATGCTAGGATTTCTAAGATACCTATGTGCAGTTGTCTTGTTGATCCTACATCCTAAGTCAATGTTATTAATGAAGAAAATATTTTTATGAAAAACTTACAATGTGATTCTTATGATACATCAAATGTGTGGATTCAAAATTTTAATGGTTTCCTTTATCCATCATTTGGCTCTATTAACTAACCTGTTGAACTTTGCGGTAAAGTTGTAGATACTACCTTTGTTGTTGTTCCTACTTCTAATCAGTTTCAAGTTAAGATTGGTTTGCCTTGGTTGAATGCCATGCATGTTGTTTCTTCTCCTATCCATAAGTGTCTTAAATTCATTTATGATGAAGAAGTGAAGATGATTAATCATAGTTTACATCAACCTTCTAGAGATTGTGCTACACTTGAATTCTTTTGGCCTTCATTACCTAATTCATGTCCTTCTCACCCTAATAATCTTTTTCGATCATATCAAGCCTATAAGCATCACAAGATTCTCAAGTTAAGCATGCCTCAGATGGATCTTAATAGTGGTCTTTTGCCTACACCTTCCATACCTCATTTATCCATGGCTTCTAGTTTTATTAATCAATCTCCTAGTGTTTCTTTTCAGCCTATTGAGAATCCTATTGATCCTCCTATAGAACTTGTGAAGGAACCAGTGGTTGTCCCTCCTAGTTCTCAACATATTTTGGATAAGACAAAATATAACTGATCTTCTAATGAACTTTGTAAGAAGCATCAAGCTCAAGCTAAGGCCCATGCCTCTGTTCTTCCTAGTTCTTTACCTTCTTTTGACCAGCCTATGCCCAATGCGTTAGAAGAAGTTAATGTTAAAATGAATGATTATGATGATTCTTTTTGTATCATAGATCCTATTTTGATTTATCTAGATGAAGAAGATACTCTTGATGATACTAATGATGTTAATGATGAATATGAAACTATTGACATTGACATTGACCTACCTAATATTCTTTCATCACAATTGATAATTACACCTAGTATCGAACATTATGATTCTCAAGAGGATCCTTATTTGGAACTAGCTATTATTCATAATGTATTGGATATAGTCCCTCTTACGAGTTTCCCACCTTCTTGAAATGATATAGAATGAGATGAGGAGAGTAGGCGATGTGCTTGATTGGATTGTCCTTTATGGTAGCTTTTTGTGTGTTTTCCTATTGTAATGTGCTTGTCCCGTAATGTGTTTTCTAAATGTTTGTTAGATTCTTTTATATGACACTTGTTACTTTTTTGGTGCAAGGTGATAAAGGAATCAAACCAATTGTACAATTCCTCTATATGTATCTCTATTATTCTATATGTTATTTTCTACCTGTGCTATTGTTTGTAAATGTTTCCTTGTGTAGTCTGCTTGGATTTGTGACTTGGTAGCACTAAATCCTTTTGGTCTCCATTTTTTGGTTTGAAAATATTCTTCTTCATAATTCTTATGTGTTCTTTCCTCCATTGTGATTGTAGTTCTACTTTATTTGGGGAATGATGTCAATTCATTTGCAATAATATCACATATATATTATCTTATGATCATACCAACCCCATGACAGATAGATCCCTTCTATGTTCTCTACATGTTTATGTGATATTTCCCTTGATTTGTCTTCTCTTGGGGACATCTTGTAGTGGAAACATAATCAGTGGAGTTGTTTATGTTTTTGTTCAAGCCATTGATCCTATTAAAGTGTTAGCAATGAATTTAATGTGGGGGCATATGCTCTTCTCACTTTTTGCACACACACACTTTCAATACATATATTTTTCAAGACACCTTTCTCCCTTTATGGATTAGTGACTAATCCTTAAAGCATGGATTTTTGTCTTATAGGATCTCTTGATCCCTCTAGTTTCAAATTTTCAAAATTTTCATCCTTTAAGGTTGGAGGTTTCCTTAAGACTGGATCTCTTTTTTTTTGTCTTTTCTCTTTTTGAATAGAATATTCCTAAGGGTGAATCCTTGATGGGTTGACTAGTGAGTAGCCACATTCACTAGGTGGTTCAATTCCATCTTTCTAGTTGCATTATTTCCTTGTGTGATTCACAACAAGACATAAGTTCTCATTGGGAGAGGTAATCACACCCTCTTCTCTCTCTCTCTCTCTTTTCTAGAGATGTCTCTCTTATTGTAATCTTGGAGTTGATGAAGACTTGAGTCCCTAGAGGCTTGAGGATTCCTTTATCCCTTTGATTTCAATAAGATTATCTTTTTCATTGTGATCTACTTTAACAAGAGTTTGCATCGAGTCCATACTCTTGCTAAAGTGGGGGCTAAATGTATCATCAAAAAATGGAAGCACTTCCATTTAGGACCAATTTAACCCTTCAAGTAAGTGGTTTGGGGTCATGTCAAATGCATTGAATGGGTCTTTGAATTGGCTCTATCTTTTTCCCCCTATTCTATTCTCTTTCCACCTTTTTTAGCCTATTTTTGGCACCTAATCCTAAGAAATTGAGATTCTTGATCTTAGGGTCAAGGTTGACCTTCTAGATCAAGGCCAGCCTCAACCCTGACCTAGGTTAGATTTGACCTTGACCCTAAACCTAAGTCCATATTTCAAGTTCTGGAATTTTCCAGATGTTGGGCTTCAAAAAGTTTATTTTCCTGCTTTCGAGTCAACTGTTTTGAGCTTCGAAATGATAAAATCTTAAATGATATTTAAATTAGGTCCACTTCCAAGAGTAAAGGCTAAAATTAGAATTTGATTCTCCTATGTAGGCCTCTCTAGAAGTTTGTGCCCCTAGACTTGTATAAAAGGAAGCCTTCCTCTCTCATTTTCACATCCATTTTTCATATCTATCAAGTAAAAGAAATCAAGCAATCAAGAAAGAAAGAAACAAGGAGAAACAAAGCATTAAAGAATTCATTCATCTTCAAGAATTCATTCATCTTCAAGAATTCAAGAATTCAAGAATTCAAGATCTAATTCATCAAGGAGATCTATTGGTAACCATTAAAGGATTCAATATCTATGGAGCCCCTTTGTTGAAGATTTCTCCATCCATTTCAATTCAAGCTTCTTCCTATTCCAAGATCCATTCAAGATTGGTGTTGATGATCTAATGTAATTGATTTGAGACATCCTATATTCATTTGGAGCATCCATACTTTTGGATTCAAGGATTTGAATCCTCTACAAGGGTTTCAACATAAGCAAGGTGAATTGTTTCATTTACTTTGTTTATTGCTACAAATTCAAGGTTAATTCCAAAATTGGTTTTTGACCAAGGAAAATCCCTCATCCAACAAATAAAACCCTTTTTCTTGTAGGTACAAGTGTGGGACAATGAATTGTAGATCAGATTTGAGTACCCTTTTTCGACAAACTTTCAGGATTTGCAATCAAAATTTTCATCGAAATAGTGTAGGTCAAGGTCGACATAAAGGGGAAAGATTGTGCCTTGGGGTAAGATCTTACCCATATTTTGGGTCAAGGTCAACCTTTCTTAGAAAGATAGAAGGTTTTTGGGTTTTCTCTATTTCTGTGTTTCCCGAAACTGAGTACAGACACCAGAAAACAATATTTTCCAGATCCATCATATTTTGAGGTTAGTACTTGTCTTCAATTCAATTAAGATTTTTGTATTTTCTTTCCATAATAGAATATAAGGTTTTCTCCTTTCTTCGTATACTCCATTGATTGATTCATTTATGTACCGAGCATCTTCTTGTG